>CATIWC010000980.1:0-49339 GCA_948472305.1 Vicia faba | reverse complement strand
AACCTAAGATTTGGTGATGGAGAATTAGAAAATATTGAAACTGTTTACATCTATTATGCCATAATACAATATGAATATGGTGGATAAATATACTATCGAGACTCATTAGATAATTTGAATTATTTCAAATGTATATGGAATATGTGTCATTAAGTAATAGTCTTTTAACTTAGTTTCTTAGTGACGAAGTAACCTAAAATTTGGTGATGGAGAAGAAGAAAAATATTGAAACTGTTTACATCTATTATACCATAATACAATATGAATATGGTGGATAAATATACTATCGAGACTCATTAGATAATTTGAATTATTTCAAATGTATATGGAATATGTCTCATTAAGTAATAGTCTTTTAACTTAGTTTCTTAGTGATGAAGTAACCTAAAAATTGGTGATGGAGAATTAGAAAATACTGAAACTATTTACATCTATTATACCATAATACAATATGAATATGGTGAATAAATATACTATCGAGACTCATTAGATAATTTGAATTATTTCAAATGTATATGGAATATGTGTCATTAAGTAATAGTCTTTTAACTTAGTTTCTTAGTGATGAAGTAACCTAAGATTTGGTGATGGAGAATTAGAAAATACTGAAATTGTTTACATGTATTATGCCATAATACAATATAAATATGGTGGATAAATATACTATCGAGACTCATTAGATAATTTGAATTATTTCAAATGTATATGGAATATGTGTCATTAAGTAATAGTCTTTTAACTTAGTTTCTTAGTGATGAAGTAACCTAAGATTTGGTGATGGAGAATTAGAAAATATTGAAACTGTTTACATCTATTATGCCATAATATAATATAAATATGGTGGATAAATATAATATCGAGACTCATTAGATAATTTGAATTATTTCAAATGTATATGGAATATGTGTCATTAAGTAATAGTCTCTTAACTTAGTTTCTTAGTGATGAAGTAACCTAAGATTTGGTGATGGAGAATTAGAAAATACTGAACCTGTTTACATCTATTTTACCATAATACAATATGAATATGGTGAATAAATATACTATCGAGACTCATTAGATAATTTGAATTATTTCAAATGTATATGGAATATGTGTCATTAAGTAATAGTCTTTTAACTTAGTTTCTTAGTGATGAAGTAACCTAAGATTTGGTGATGGAGAATTAGAAAATACTGAAATTGTTTACATGTATTATACCATAATACAATATGAATATGGTGAATAAATATACTATCGAGACTCATTAGATAATTTGAATTATTTCAAATGTATATGGAATATGTGTCATTAAGTAATAGTCTTTTAACTTAGTTTCTTAGTGATGAAGTAACCTAAGATTTGGTGATGGAGAATTAGAAAATACTGAAACTGTTTACATCTATTATGCCATAATATAATATAAATATGGTGGATAAATATAATATCGAGACTCATTAGATAATTTGAATTATTTCAAATGTATATGGAATATGTGTCATTAAGTAATAGTCTTTTAACTTAGTTTCTTAGTGATGAAGTAACCTAAAATTTGGTTATGGAGAATTGGAAAATACTGAAATTGTTTACATCTATTATACCATAATACAATATGAATATGGTGGATAAATATACTATCGAGACTCATTATATAATTTGAATTATTTCAAATGTATATGGAATATGTGTCATTAAGTAATAGTCTTTTAACTTAGTTTCTTAGTGATGAAGTAACCTAAAATTTGGTGATGGAGAATTAGAAAATACTGAAACTGTTTACATCTATTATACCATAATACAATATGAATATGGTGAATAAATATACTATCGAGACTCATTAGATAATTTGAATTATTTCAAATGTATATGGAATATGTGTCATTAAGTAATAGTCTTTTAACTTAGTTTCTTAGTGATGAAGTAACCTAAAATTTGGTGATGGAGAAGAAGAAAAATATTGAAATTGTTTACATCTATTATACCATAATACAATATGAATATGGTGGATAAATATACTATCGAGACTCATTAGATAATTTGAATTATTTCAAATTTATATGGAATATGTGTCATTAAGTAATAGTCTTTTAACTTAGTTTCTTAGTGATGAAGTAACCTAAAATTTGGTGATGGAGAATTAGAAAATACTGAAACTGTTTACATCTATTATGCCATAATAAAATATGAATATGGTGGATAAATATACTATCGAGACTCATTAGATAATTTGAATTATTTCAAATGTATATGGAATATGTGTCATTAAGTAATAGTCTTTTAACTTAGTTTCTTAGTGATGAAGTAACCTAAGATTTGGTGATGGAGAATTAGAAAATATTGAAACTGTTTACATCTATTATGCCATAATACAATATGAATATGGTGGATAAATATACTATCGAGACTCATTAGATAATTTGAATTATTTCAAATGTATATGGAATATGTGTCATTAGGTAATAGTCTTTTAACTTAGTTTCTAGTGATGAAGTAACCTAAAATTTGGTGATGGAGAAGAAGAAAAATACTGAAACTGTTTACATCTATTATACCATAATACAATATGAATATGGTGAATAAATATACTATCGAGACTCATTATATAATTTGAATTATTTCAAATGTATATGGAATATGTGTCATTAAGTAATAGTCTTTTAACTTAGTTTCTTAGTGATGAAGTAACCTAAAATTTGGTGATTGAGAAGAAGAAAAATATTGAAATTGTTTACATCTTATATACCATAATACAACATGAATATGGTGGATAAATATACTATCGAGACTCATTAGATAATTTGAATTATTTCAAATGTATATGGAATATGTGTCATTAAGTAATAGTCTTTTAACTTAGTTTCTTAGTGATGAAGTAACCTAAAATTTGGTGATGGAGAATTAGAAAATACTGAAACTGTTTACATCTATTATGCCATAATAAAATATGAATATGGTGGATAAATATACTATCGAGACTCATTAAATAATTTGAATTATTTCAAATTTATATGGAATATGTGTCATTAAGTAATAGTCTTTTAACTTAGTTTCTTAGTGATGAAGTAACCTAAGATTTTGTGATGGAGAATTAGAAAATACTGAAATTGTTTACATGTATTATACCATAATACAATATGAATATGGTGAATAAATATACTATCGAGACTCATTATATAATTTGAATTATTTCAAATGTATATGGAGTATGTCTCATTAAGTAATAGTCTTTTAACTTAGTTTCTTAGTGATGAAGTAACCTAAAATTTGGTGATGGAGAAGAAGAAAAATATTGAAATTGTTTACATCTATTATACCATAATACAATATGAATATGGTGGATAGATATACTATCGAGACTCATTAGATAATTTGAATTATTTCAAATGTATATGGAATATGTGTCATTAAGTAATAGTCTTTTAACTTAGTTTCTTAGTGATGAAGTAACCTAAGATTTGGTGATGGAGAATTAGAAAATACTGAAATTGTTTACATGTATTATACCATAATACAATATGAATATGGTGAATAAATATACTATCGAGACTCATTAGATAATTTGAATTATTTCAAATGTATATGGAATATGTGTCATTAAGTAATAGTCTTTTAACTTGGTTTCTTAGTGATGAAGTAACCTAAGATTTGGTGATGGAGAAGAAGAAAAATATTGAAATTGTTTACATCTATTATACGATAATATAATATAAATATGGTGGATAAATATAATATCGAGAGTCATTAGATAATTTGAATTATTTCAAATGTATATGGAATATGTGTCATTAAGTAATAGTCTTTTAACTTAGTTTCTTAGTGATGAAGTAACCTAAGATTTGGTGATGGAGAATTAGAAAATACTGAAACTGTTTACATCTATTTTACCATAATAGATTATGAATATGGTGAATAAATATACTATCGAGACTCATTAGATAATTTGAATTATTTCAAATGTATATGGAATATGTGTCATTAAGTAATAGTCTTTTAACTTAGTTTCTTAGTGATGAAGTAACCTAAGATTTGGTGATGAAGAATTGGAAAATACTAAAATTGTTTACATCTATTATACCATAATACAATATAAATATGGTGGATAAATATACTATCGAGACTCATTAGATAATTTGAATTATTTCAAATGTATATGGAATATGTGTCATTAAGTAATAGTCTTTTAACTTAGTTTCTTAGTGATGAAGTAACCTAAGATTTGGTGATGGAGAATTAGAAAATACTGAAACTGTTTACATCTATTATACCATAATACAATATGAATATGGTGAATAAATATACTATCGAGACTCATTAGATAATTTGAATCATTTCAAATGTATATGGAATATGTGTCATTAAGTAATAGTCTTTTAACTTAGTTTCTTAGTGATGAAGTAACCTAAAATTTGGTGATGGAGAATTTGAAAATACTGAAATTGTTTACATCTATTATACCATAATACAATATGAATATGGTTAATAAATATACTATCGAGACTCATTAGATAATTTGAATTATTTCAAATGTATATGGAATATGTGTCATTAAGTAATAGTCTTTTAATTTAGTTTCTTAGTGATGAAGTAACCTAAAATTTGGTGATGGAGAATTGGAAAATACTAAAATTGTTTACATCTATTATACCATAATACAATATGAATATGGTGGATAAATATACTATCGAGACTCATTAGATAATTTGAATTATTTCAAATGTATATGGAATATGTGTCATTAAGTAATAGTCTTTTAACTTAATTTCTTAGTGATGAAGTAACCTAAAATTTGGTGATGGAGAATTTGAAAATACTGAAATTGTTTACATCTATTATACCATAATACAATATGAATATGGTGAATAAATATACTATCGAGACTCATTAGATAATTTGAATCATTTCAAATGTATATGGAATATGTGTCATTAAGTAATAGTCTTTTAACTTAGTTTCTTAGTGATGAAGTAACCTAAAATTTGGTGATGGAGAATTTGAAAATACTGAAATTGTTTACATCTATTATACCATAATACAATATGAATATGGTTAATAAATATACTATCGAGACTCATTAGATAATTTTAATTATTTCAAATGTATATGGAATATGTGTCATTAAGTAATAGTCTTTTAACTTAGTTTCTTAGTGATGAAGTAACCTAAAATTTGGTGATGGAGAATTAGAAAATACTGAAACTGTTTACATCTATTATGCCATAATAAAATATGAATATGGTGGATAAATATACTATCGAGACTCATTAGATAATTTGAATTATTTCAAATGTATATGGAATATGTGTCATTAAGTAATAGTCTTTTAACTTAGTTTCTTAGTGATGAAGTAACCTAAGATTTGGTGATGGAGAATTAGAAAATATTGAAACTGTTTACATCTATTATGCCATAATACAATATGAATATGGTGGATAAATATACTATCGAGACTAATTAGATAATTTGAATTATTTCAAATGTATATGGAATATGTGTCATTAAGTAATAGTCTTTTAACTTAGTTTCTTAGTGATGAAGTAACCTAAAATTTGGTGATGGAGAAGAAGAAAAATATTGAAATTGTTTACATCTATTATACCATAATACAATATGAATATGGTGGATAAATATACTATCGAGACTCATTAGATAATTTGAATTATTTCAAATGTATATGGAATATGTCTCATTAAGTAATAGTCTTTTAACTTAGTTTCTTAGTGATGAAGTAACCTAAAATTTGGTGATGGAGAATTAGAAAATACTGAAACTGTTTACATCTATTATACCATAATACAATATGAATATGGTGAATAAATATACTATCGAGACTCATTAGATAATTTGAATTATTTCAAATGTATATGGAATATGTGTCATTAAGTAATAGTCTTTTAACTTAGTTTCTTAGTGATGAAGTAACCTAAAATTTGGTGATGGAGAAGAAGAAAAATATTGAAATTGTTTACATCTATTATACCATAATACAATATGAATATGGTGGATAAATATACTATCGAGACTCATTAGATAATTTGAATTATTTCAAATGTATATGGAATATGTGTCATTAAGTAATAGTCTTTTAACTTAGTTTCTTAGTGATGAAGTAACCTAAAATTTGGTGATGGAGAATTTGAAAATACTGAAATTGTTTACATCTATTATACCATAATACAATATGAATATGGTGAATAAATATACTATCGAGACTCATTAGATAATTTGAATCATTTCAAATGTATATGGAATATGTGTCATTAAGTAATAGTCTTTTAACTTAGTTTCTTAGTGATGAAGTAACCTAAAATTTGGTGATGGAGAATTTGAAAATACTGAAATTGTTTACATCTATTATACCATAATACAATATGAATATGGTTAATAATTATACTATCGAGACTCATTAGATAATTTTAATTATTTCAAATGTATATGGAATATGTGTCATTAAGTAATAGTCTTTTAACTTAGTTTCTTAGTGATGAAGTAACCTAAAATTTGGTGATGGAGAATTAGAAAATACTGAAACTGTTTACATCTATTATGCCATAATAAAATATGAATATGGTGGATAAATATACTATCGAGACTCATTAGATAATTTGAATTATTCAAATGTATATGGAATATGTGTCATTAAGTAATAGTCTTTTAACTTAGTTTCTTAGTGATGAAGTAACCTAAGATTTGGTGATGGAGAATTAGAAAATATTGAAACTGTTTACATCTATTATGCCATAATACAATATGAATATGGTGGATAAATATACTATCGAGACTAATTAGATAATTTGAATTATTTCAAATGTATATGGAATATGTGTCATTAAGTAATAGTCTTTTAACTTAGTTTCTTAGTGATGAAGTAACCTAAAATTTGGTGATGGAGAAGAAGAAAAATATTGAAATTGTTTACATCTATTATACCATAATACAATATGAATATGGTGGATAAATATACTATCGAGACTCATTAGATAATTTGAATTATTTCAAATGTATATGGAATATGTCTCATTAAGTAATAGTCTTTTAACTTAGTTTCTGAGTGATGAAGTAACCTAAAATTTGGTGATGGAGAATTAGAAAATACTGAAACTGTTTACATCTATTATACCATAATACAATATGAATATGGTGAATAAATATACTATCGAGACTCATTAGATAATTTGAATTATTTCAAATGTATATGGAATATGTGTCATTAAGTAATAGTCTTTTAACTTAGTTTCTTAGTGATGAAGTAACCTAAAATTTGGTGATGGAGAAGAAGAAAAATATTGAAATTGTTTACATCTATTATACCATAATACAATATGAATATGGTGGATAAATATACTATCGAGACTCATTAGATAATTTGAATTATTTCAAATTTATATGGAATATGTGTCATTAAGTAATAGTCTTTTAACTTAGTTTCTTAGTGATGAAGTAACCTAAGATTTGGTGATGGAGAATTAGAAAATACTGAAACTGTTTACATCTATTATACCATAATACAATATGAATATGGTGGATAAATATACTATCGAGACTCATTATATAATTTTAATTATTTCAAATGTATATGGAATATGTGTCATTAAGTAATAGTCTTTTAACTTAGTTTCTTAGTGATGAAGTAACCTAAAATTTGGTGATGGAGAATTGGAAAATACTAAAATTGTTTACATCTATTATACCATAATACAATATGAATATGGTGGATAAATATACTATCGAGACTCATTAGATAATTTGAATTATTTCAAATGTATATGGAATATGTGTCATTAAGTAATAGTCTTTTAACTTAGTTTCTTAGTGATGAAGTAACCTAAGATTTGGTGATGGAGAATTAGAAAATTATTGAAATTGTTTACATCTATTATACCATAGTACAATATGAATATTGTGGATAAATATACTATCGAGACTCATTAGATAATTTGAATTATTTCAAATGTATATGGAATATGTGTCATTAAGTAATAGTCTTTTAACTTAGTTTCTTAGTGATGAAGTAACCTAAAATTTGGTGATGGAGAATAAGAAAATACTGAAACTGTTTACATCTATTACACCATAATACAATATGAATATGGTGAATAAATATACTATCGAGACTCATTAGATAATTTGAATTATTTCAAATGTATATGGAATATGTGTCATTAAGTAATAGTCTCTTAACTTAGTTTCTTAGTGATGTAGTAACCTAAAATTTGGTGATGGAGAAGAAGAAAAATATTGAAATTGTTTACATCTATTATACGATAATACAATATGAATAAGGTGGATAAATAAACTATCGAGACTCATTAGATAATTTTAATTATTTCAAATGTATATGGAATATGTGTCATTAAGTAATAGTCTTTTAACTTAGTTTCTTAGTGATGAAGTAACCTAAAATTTGGTGATGGAGAATTGGAAAATACTAAAATTGTTTACATCTATTATACCATAATACAATATGAATATGGTGGATAAATATACTATCGAGACTCATTAGATAATTTGAATTATTTCAAATGTATATGGAATATGTGTCATTAAGTAATAGTCTTTTAACTTAGTTTCTTAGTGATGAAGTAACCTAAGATTTGGTGATGGAGAATTAGAAAATTATTGAAATTATTACATCTATTATACCATAGTACAATATGAATATTGTGGATAAATATACTATCGAGAGTCATTAGATAATTTGAATTATTTCAAATGTATATGGAATATGTGTCATTAAGTAATAGTCTTTTAACTTAGTTTCTTAGTGATGAAGTAACCTAAAATTTGGTGATGGAGAATAAGAAAATACTGAAACTGTTTACATCTATTACACCATAATACAATATGAATATGGTGAATAAATATACTATCGAGAGTCATTAGATAATTTGAATTATTTCAAATGTATATGGAATATGTGTCATTAAGTAATAGTCTCTTAACTTAGTTTCTTAATGATGTAGTAACCTAAAATTTGGTGATGGAGAAGAAGAAAAATATTGAAATTGTTTACATCTATTATACGATAATACAATATGAATAAGGTGGATAAATAAACTATCGAGACTCATTAGATAATTTGAATTATTTCAAATGTATACGGAATATGTGTCATTAAGTAATAGTCTTTTAACTTAGTTTCTTAGTGATGAAGTAACCTAAAATTTGGTGATGGAGAATTGGAAAATTCTTAAACTGTTTACATCTATTATACCATAATACAATATGAATATGGTGTATAAATATACTATCGAGACTCATTAGATAATTTGAATTATTTCAAATGTATATGGAATATGTGTCATTAAGTAATAGTCTTCTAACTTAGTTTCTTAGTGATGAAGTAACCTAAAATTTGGTGATGGAGAAGAAGAAAAATATTGAAATTGTTTACATCTATTATACCATAATACAATATGAATATGGTGGATAAATATACTATCGAGAGTCATTTGATAATTTGAATTATTTCAAATGTATATGGAATATGTGTCATTAAGTAATAGTCTTTTAACTTAGTTTCTTAGTGATGAAGTAACCTAAAATTTGGTGATGGAGAATTGGAAAATACTAAAATTGTTTACATCTATTATACCATTATACAATATGAATATGGTGGATAAATATACTATCGAGAGTCATTAGATAATTTGAATTATTTCAAATGTATATGGAATATGTGTCATTAAGTAATAGTCTTTTAACTTAGTTTCTTAGTGATGAAGTAACCTAAGATTTGGTGATGGAGAATTAGAAAATACTGAAACTGTTTTACATCTATTATACCATAATACAATATGAATATGGTGAATAAATATACTATCGAGACTCATTAGATAATTTGAATTATTTCAAATGTATATGGAATATGTGTCATTAAGTAATAGTCTCTTAACTTACTTTCTTAGTGATGTAGTAACCTAAAATTTGGTGATGGAGAAGAAGAAAAATATTGAAATTGTTTACATCTATTATACAATAATACAGTATGAATATGGTGGATAAATATACTATCGAGTCTCATTAGATAATTTGAATTATTTCAAATGTATATGGAATATGTGTCATTAAGTAATAGTCTTTTAACTTAGTTTCTTAGTGATGAAGTAACCTAAAATTTGGTGATGGAGAAGATGAAAAATATTGAAATTGTTTACATCTATTATACCATAATACAATATGAATATGGTGGATAAATATACTATCGAGACTCATTAGATAATTTGAATTATTTCAAATGTATATGGAATATGTGTCATTAAGTAATAGTCTTTTAAGATAGTTTCTTAGTGATGAAGTAACCTAAAATTTGGTGATGGAGAATTGGAAAATACTGAAATTGTTTACATCTATTATACCATAATACAATATGAATATGGTGGATAAATATACTATCGAGACTCATTAGATAATTTGAATTATTTCAAATGTATATGGAATATGTGTCATTAAGTAATAGTCTTTTAACTTAGTTTCATAGTGATGAAGTAACCTAAAATTTGGTGATGGAGAAGAAGAAAAATATTGAAATTGTTTACATCTATTATACCATAATACAATATGAATATGGTTGATAAATATACTATCGAGACTCATTAGATAATTTGAATTATTTCAAATGTATATGGAATATGTGTCATTAAGTAATAGTCTTTTAACTTAGTTTCTTAGTGATGAAGTAACCTAAAATTTGGTGATGGAGAATTAGAAAATACTGAAAATGTTTACATCTATTATGCCATAATACAATATGAATATGGTGGATAAATATACTATCGAGACTCATTAGATAATTTGAATTATTTCAAATGTATATGGAATATGTGTCATTCTGTAATAGTCTTTTAACTCGGTTTCTTAGTGATGAAGTAACCTAAAATTTGGTGATGGAGAATTAGAAAATACTGAAACTGTTTACATCTATTATACCATAATACAATATGAATATGGTGAATAAATATACTATCGAGATTCATTAGATAATTTGAATTATTTACAATTTATATGGAATATGTGTCATTAAGTAATAGTCTTTTAACTTAGTTTCTTAGTGATAAAGTAACCTAAAATTTGGTGATGGAGAAGAATAAAAATATTGAAATTGTTTACATCTATTATACCATAATACAATATGAATATGGTGGATAAATATACTATCGAGACTCATTAGATAATTTGAATTATTTCAAAAGTATATGGAATATGTGTCATTAAGTAATAGTCTTTTAACTTAGTTTCTTAGTGATGAAGTAACCTAAAATATGGTGATGGAGAATTAGAAAATACTGAAACTGTTTTACATCTATTATACCATAATACAATATGAATATGGTGAATAAATATACTATCGAGACTCATTAGATAATTTGAATTATTTCAAATGTATATGGAATATGTGTGATTAAGTAATAGTCTCTTAACTTACTTTCTTAGTGATGTAGTAACTTAAAATTTGGTGATGGAGAAGAAGAAAAATATTGAAATTGTTTACATCTATTATACAATAATACAATATGAATATGGTGGATAAATATACTATCGAGACTCATTAGATAATTTGAATTATTTCAAATGTATATCGAATATGTGTCATTAAGTAATAGTCTTTTAACTTAGTTTCTTAGTGATGAAGTAACCTAAAATTTGGTGATGGAGAATTAGAAAATACTGAAACTGTTTACATCTATTATGCCATAATACAATATGAATATGGTGGATAAATATACTATCGAGACTCATAAGATAATTTGAATTATTTCAAATGTATATGGAATATGTGTCATTAAGTAATAGTCTTTTAACTTAGTTTCTTAGTGATGAAGTAACCTAAAATTTGGTGATGGAGAATTCGAAAATACTAAAATTGTTTACATCTATTATACCATAATACAATATGAATATGGTGGATAAATATACTATCGAGACTCATTAGATAATTTGAATTATTTCAAATGTATATGGAATATGTGTCATTCTGTAATAGTCTTTTAACTTAGTTTCTTAGTGATGAAGTAACCTAAAATTTGGTGATGGAGAATTGGAAAATACTAAAATTGTTTACATCTATTATACCATAATACAATATGAATATGGTGGATAAATATACTATCAATACTCATTAGATAATTTGAATTATTTCAAATGTATTTGGAATATGTGTCATTAAGTAATAGTCTCTTAACTTGGTTTCTTAGTGATGTAGTAACCTAAAATTTGGTGATGGAGAAGAAGAAAAATATTGAAATTGTTTACATCTATTATACGATAATACAATATGAATATGGTGGATAAATATACTATCGAGACTTATTAGATAATTTGAATTATTTCAAATGTATATGGAATATGTGTCATTAAGTAATTGTCTCTTAACTCGGTTTCTTAGTGATGAAGTAACCTAATATTTGGTGATGGAGAATTGGAAAATACTGAAATTGTTTGCATCTATTATACCATAATACAATATGAATATGGTTAATAAATATACTATCGAGACTCATTAGATAATTTGAATTATTTCAAATGTATATGGAATATGTGTCATTAAGTAATAGTCTTTTAACTTAGTTTCTTAGTGATGAAGTAACCTAAGATTTGGTGATGGAGAATTAGAAAATACTGAAACTGTTTACATCTATTATACCATAATACAATATGAATATGGTGAATAAATATACTATCGAGACTCATTAGATAATTTGAATTATTTTAAATGTATATGGAATATGTGTCATTAAGTAATAGTCTTTTAACTTAGTTTCTTAGTGATGAAGTAACCTAAAATTTGGTGATGGAGAATTAGAAAATACTGAAACTGTTTACATCTATTATACCATAATACAATATGAATATGGTGAATAAATATACTATCGAGACTCATTAGATAATTTGAATTATTTCAAATGTATATGGAATATGTGCCATTAAGTAATAGTCTTTTAACTTAGTTTCTTAGTGATGAAGTAACCTAAGATTTGGTGATGGAGAATTAGAAAATACTAAAACTGTTTACATTTATTATAACATAATACAATATGAATATGGTGAATAAATATACTATTGAGACTCATTAGATAATTTGAATTATTTCAAATGTATATGGAATATGTGTCATTAAGTAATAGTCTTTTAACTTGGTTTCTTAGTGATAAAGTAACCTAAAATTTGGTGATGGAGAATTAGAAAATACTGAAACTGTTTACATCTATTATACCATAATACAATATGAATATGGTGAATAAATATACTATCGAGACTCATTAGATAATTTGAATTATTTCAAATGTATATGGAATATGTGTCATTAAGTAATAGTCTCTTAACTTAGTTTCTTAGTGATGTAGTAACCTAAAATTTGGTGATGGAGAAGAAGAAAAATATTGAAATTGTTTACATCTATTATACCATAATACAATATGAATATGGTGGATAAATATACTATCGAGACTCATTAGATAATTTGAATTATTTCAAATGTATATGGAATATGTGTCATTAAGTAATAGTCTTTTAACTAAGTTTCTTAGTGATGAAGTAACCTAAAATTTGGTGATGGAGAAGATGAAAAATATTGAAATTGTTTACATCTATTATACCATAATACAATATGAATATGGTGGATAAATATACTATCGAGACTCATTAGATAATTTGAATTATTTCAAATGTATATGGAATATGTGTCATTAAGTAATAGTCTTTTAAGATAGTTTCTTAGTGATGAAGTAACCTAAAATTTGGTGATGGAGAATTGGAAAATACTGAAATTGTTTACATCTATGATACCATAATACAATATGAATATGGTGGATAAATATACTATCGAGACTCATTAGATAATTTGAATTATTTCAAATGTATATGGAATATGTGTCATTAAGTAATAGTCTTTTAACTTAGTTTCTTAGTGATGAAGTAACCTAAAATTTGGTGATGGAGAAGAAGAAAAATATTGAAATTGTTTACATCTATTATACCATAATACAATATGAATATGGTGGATAAATATACTATCGAGACTCATTAGATAATTTGAATTATTTCAAATTTATATGGAATATGTGTCATTAAGTAATAGTCTTTTAACTTAGTTTCTTAGTGATGAAGTAACCTAAAATTTGGTGATGGAGAATTAGAAAATACTGAAACTGTTTACATCTATTATACCATAATACAATATGAATATGGTGAATAAATATACTATCGAGACTCATTAGATAATTTGAATTATTTCAAATGTATATAGAATATGTGTCATTAAGTAATAGTCTCTTAACTTAGTTTCTTAGTGATGAAGTAACCTAAAATTTGGTGATGGAGAAGAAGAAAAATATTGAAATTGTTTACATCTATTATACGATAATACAATATGAATATGGTGGATAAACATACTATCGAGACTCATTAGATAATTTGAATTATTTCAAATGTATATGGAATATGTGGCATTAAGTAATAGTCTTTTAACTCGGTTTCTTAGTGATGAAGTAACCTAAAATTTGGTGATGAGGAATTGGAAAATACTGAAATTGTATACATCTATTGTACGATAATACAATATTAATATGGTGGATAAATATAATATCGAGACTCATTAGATAATTTGAATTATTTCAAATGTATATGGAATATGTGTCATTAAGTAATAGTCTTTTAACTTGGTTTCTTAGTGATGAATATAACCTAAGATTTGGTGATGGAGAATTAGAAAATACTGAAACTGTTTACATCTATTATACCATAATACAATATGAATATGGTGAATAAATATACTATCGAGACTCATTAGATAATTTGAATTATTTCAAATGTATATGGAATATGTGTCATTAAGTAATAGTCTTTTAACTTAGTTTCTTAGTGATGAAGTAACCTAAAATTTGGTGATGGAGAAGATGAAAAATATTGAAATTGTTTACATCTATTATACCATAATACAATATGAATATGGTGGATAAATATACTATCGAGACTCATTAGATAATTTGAATTATTTCAAATGTATATGGAATATGTGTCATTAAGTAATAGTCTTTTAAGATAGTTTCTTAGTGATGAAGTAACCTAAAATTTGGTGATGAAGAATTGTAAAATACTGAAATTGTTTACACCTCTTATACCATAATACAATATGAATATGGTGGATAAATATACTATCGAGACTCATTAGATAACTTGAATTGTTTCAAATGTATATGGAATATGTGTCATTAAGTAATAGTCTTTTAACTTAGTTTCTTAGTGAAGAAGTAACCTAAGATTTGGTGATGGAGAATTAGAAAATACTGAAACTGTTTACATCTATTATACCATAATACAATATGAATATGGTGGATAAATATACTATCGAGACTCATTATATAATTTGAATTATTTCAAATGTATATGGAATATGTGTCATTAAGTAATAGTCTTTTAACTTGGTTTCTTAGTGATGAAGTAACCTAAAATTTGGTGATGGAGAATTAGAAAATACGGAAACTGTTTACATCTATTATACCATAATACAATATGAATATGGTGAATAAATATACTATCGAGACTCATTAGATAATTTGAATTATTTCAAATGTATATGGAATATGTGTCATTAAGTAATAGTCTTTTAACTTGGTTTCTTAGTGATGAATATAACCTAAGATTTGGTGATGGAGAATTAGAAAATACTGAAACTGTTAACATCTATTATACCATAATACAATATGAATATGGTGGATAAATATACTATCGAGACTCATTAGATAATTTGAATTATTTCAAATGTATATGGAATATGTGTCATTCTGTAATAGTCTTTTAACTTAGTTTCTTAGTGATGAAGTAACCTAAAATTTGGTGATGGAGAATTGGAAAATACTAAAATTGTTTACATCTATTATACCATAATACAATATGAATATGGTGGATAAATATACTATCAATACTCATTAGATAATTTGAATTATTTCAAATGTATTTGGAATATGTGTCATTAAGTAATAGTCTCTTAACTTGGTTTCTTAGTGATGTAGTAACCTAAAATTTGGTGATGGAGAAGAAGAAAAATATTGAAATTGTTTACATCTATTATACGATAATACAATATGAATATGGTGGATAAATATACTATCGAGACTTATTAGATAATTTGAATTATTTCAAATGTATATGGAATATGTGTCATTAAGTAATTGTCTCTTAACTCGGTTTCTTAGTGATGAAGTAACCTAATATTTGGTGATGGAGAATTGGAAAATACTGAAATTGTTTGCATCTATTATACCATAATACAATATGAATATGGTTAATAAATATACTATCGAGACTCATTAGATAATTTGAATTATTTCAAATGTATATGGAATATGTGTCATTAAGTAATAGTCTTTTAACTTAGTTTCTTAGTGATGAAGTAACCTAAGATTTGGTGATGGAGAATTAGAAAATACTGAAACTGTTTACATCTATTATACCATAATACAATATGAATATGGTGAATAAATATACTATCGAGACTCATTAGATAATTTGAATTATTTTAAATGTATATGGAATATGTGTCATTAAGTAATAGTCTTTTAACTTAGTTTCTTAGTGATGAAGTAACCTAAAATTTGGTGATGGAGAATTAGAAAATACTGAAACTGTTTACATCTATTATACCATAATACAATATGAATATGGTGAATAAATATACTATCGAGACTCATTAGATAATTTGAATTATTTCAAATGTATATGGAATATGTGCCATTAAGTAATAGTCTTTTAACTTAGTTTCTTAGTGATGAAGTAACCTAAGATTTGGTGATGGAGAATTAGAAAATACTAAAACTGTTTACATTTATTATAACATAATACAATATGAATATGGTGAATAAATATACTATTGAGACTCATTAGATAATTTGAATTATTTCAAATGTATATGGAATATGTGTCATTAAGTAATAGTCTTTTAACTTGGTTTCTTAGTGATAAAGTAACCTAAAATTTGGTGATGGAGAATTAGAAAATACTGAAACTGTTTACATCTATTATACCATAATACAATATGAATATGGTGAATAAATATACTATCGAGACTCATTAGATAATTTGAATTATTTCAAATGTATATGGAATATGTGTCATTAAGTAATAGTCTCTTAACTTAGTTTCTTAGTGATGTAGTAACCTAAAATTTGGTGATGGAGAAGAAGAAAAATATTGAAATTGTTTACATCTATTATACCATAATACAATATGAATATGGTGGATAAATATACTATCGAGACTCATTAGATAATTTGAATTATTTCAAATGTATATGGAATATGTGTCATTAAGTAATAGTCTTTTAACTAAGTTTCTTAGTGATGAAGTAACCTAAAATTTGGTGATGGAGAAGATGAAAAATATTGAAATTGTTTACATCTATTATACCATAATACAATATGAATATGGTGGATAAATATACTATCGAGACTCATTAGATAATTTGAATTATTTCAAATGTATATGGAATATGTGTCATTAAGTAATAGTCTTTTAAGATAGTTTCTTAGTGATGAAGTAACCTAAAATTTGGTGATGGAGAATTGGAAAATACTGAAATTGTTTACATCTATGATACCATAATACAATATGAATATGGTGGATAAATATACTATCGAGACTCATTAGATAATTTGAATTATTTCAAATGTATATGGAATATGTGTCATTAAGTAATAGTCTTTTAACTTAGTTTCTTAGTGATGAAGTAACCTAAAATTTGGTGATGGAGAAGAAGAAAAATATTGAAATTGTTTACATCTATTATACCATAATACAATATGAATATGGTGGATAAATATACTATCGAGACTCATTAGATAATTTGAATTATTTCAAATTTATATGGAATATGTGTCATTAAGTAATAGTCTTTTAACTTAGTTTCTTAGTGATGAAGTAACCTAAAATTTGGTGATGGAGAATTAGAAAATACTGAAACTGTTTACATCTATTATACCATAATACAATATGAATATGGTGGATAAATATACTATCGAGACTCATTAGATAATTTGTATTTGTTTAAATTTATATGGAATATGTGTCATTAAGTAATAGTCTTTTAACTTAGTTTCTTAGTGAAGAAGTAACCTAAGATTTGGTGATGGAGAATTAGAAAATACTGAAACTGTTTACATCTATTATACCATAATACAATATGAATATGGTGAATAAATATACTATCGAGACTCATTAGATAATTTGAATTATTTCAAATGTATATAGAATATGTGTCATTAAGTAATAGTCTCTTAACTTAGTTTCTTAGTGATGAAGTAACCTAAAATTTGGTGATGGAGAAGAAGAAAAATATTGAAATTGTTTACATCTATTATACGATAATACAATATGAATATGGTGGATAAACATACTATCGAGACTCATTAGATAATTTGAATTATTTCAAATGTATATGGAATATGTGGCATTAAGTAATAGTCTTTTAACTCGGTTTCTTAGTGATGAAGTAACCTAAAATTTGGTGATGAGGAATTGGAAAATACTGAAATTGTATACATCTATTGTACGATAATACAATATTAATATGGTGGATAAATATAATATCGAGACTCATTAGATAATTTGAATTATTTCAAATGTATATGGAATATGTGTCATTAAGTAATAGTCTTTTAACTTGGTTTCTTAGTGATGAATATAACCTAAGATTTGGTGATGGAGAATTAGAAAATACTGAAATTGTTTACATCTATTATACCATAATACAATATGAATATGGTGAATAAATATACTATCGAGACTCATTAGATAATTTGAATTATTTCAAATGTATATGGAATATGTGTCATTAAGTAATAGTCTTTTAACTTAGTTTCTTAGTGATGAAGTAACCTAAAATTTGGTGATGGAGAAGATGAAAAATATTGAAATTGTTTACATCTATTATACCATAATACAATATGAATATGGTGGATAAATATACTATCGAGACTCATTAGATAATTTGAATTATTTCAAATGTATATGGAATATGTGTCATTAAGTAATAGTCTTTTAAGATAGTTTCTTAGTGATGAAGTAACCTAAAATTTGGTGATGAAGAATTGTAAAATACTGAAATTGTTTACACCTCTTATACCATAATACAATATGAATATGGTGGATAAATATACTATCGAGACTCATTAGATAACTTGAATTATTTCAAATGTATATGGAATATGTGTCATTAAGTAATAGTCTTTTAACTTAGTTTCTTAGTGAAGAAGTAACCTAAGATTTGGTGATGGAGAATTAGAAAATACTGAAACTGTTTACATCTATTATACCATAATACAATATGAATATGGTGGATAAATATACTATCGAGACTCATTATATAATTTGAATTATTTCAAATGTATATGGAATATGTGTCATTAAGTAATAGTCTTTTAACTTGGTTTCTTAGTGATGAAGTAACCTAAAATTTGGTGATGGAGAATTAGAAAATACGGAAACTGTTTACATCTATTATACCATAATACAATATGAATATGGTGAATAAATATACTATCGAGACTCATTAGATAATTTGAATTATTTCAAATGTATATGGAATATGTGTCATTAAGTAATAGTCTTTTAACTTGGTTTCTTAGTGATGAATATAACCTAAGATTTGGTGATGGAGAATTAGAAAATACTGAAACTGTTTACATCTATTATACCATAATACAATATGAATATGGTGAATAAATATACTATCGAGACTCATTAGATAATTTGAATTATTTCAAATGTATATGGAATATGTGTCATTAAGTATTAGTCTTTTAACTTAGTTTCTTAGTGATGAAGTAACCAAAAATTTGGTGATGGAGAAGATGAAAAATATTGAAATTGTTTACATCTATTATACCATAATACAATATGAATATGGTGGATAAATATACTATCGAGACTCATTAGATAATTTGAATTATTTCAAATGTATATGGAATATGTGTCATTAAGTAATAGTCTTTTAAGATAGTTTCTTAGTGATGAAGTAACCTAAAATTTGGTGATGAAGAATTGTAAAATACTGAAATTGTTTACACCTCTTATACCATAATACAATATGAATATGGTGAATAAATATACTATTGAGACTCATTAGATAATTTGAATTATTTCAAATGTATATGGAATATGTGTCATTAAGTAATAGTCTTTTAACTTGGTTTCTTAGTGATAAAGTAACCTAAAATTTGGTGATGGAGAATTAGAAAATACTGAAACTGTTTACATCTATTATACCATAATACAATATGAATATGGTGAATAAATATACTATCGAGACTCATTAGATAATTTGAATTATTTCAAATGTATATGGAATATGTGTCATTAAGTAATAGTCTCTTAACTTAGTTTCTTAGTGATGTAGTAACCTAAAATTTGGTGATGGAGAAGAAGAAAAATATTGAAATTGTTTACATCTATTATACCATAATACAATATGAATATGGTGGATAAATATACTATCGAGACTCATTAGATAATTTGAATTATTTCAAATGTATATGGAATATGTGTCATTAAGTAATAGTCTTTTAACTAAGTTTCTTAGTGATGAAGTAACCTAAAATTTGGTGATGGAGAAGATGAAAAATATTGAAATTGTTTACATCTATTATACCATAATACAATATGAATATGGTGGATAAATATACTATCGAGACTCATTAGATAATTTGAATTATTTCAAATGTATATGGAATATGTGTCATTAAGTAATAGTCTTTTAAGATAGTTTCTTAGTGATGAAGTAACCTAAAATTTGGTGATGGAGAATTGGAAAATACTGAAATTGTTTACATCTATGATACCATAATACAATATGAATATGGTGGATAAATATACTATCGAGACTCATTAGATAATTTGAATTATTTCAAATGTATATGGAATATGTGTCATTAAGTAATAGTCTTTTAACTTAGTTTCTTAGTGATGAAGTAACCTAAAATTTGGTGATGGAGAAGAAGAAAAATATTGAAATTGTTTACATCTATTATACCATAATACAATATGAATATGGTGGATAAATATACTATCGAGACTCATTAGATAATTTGAATTATTTCAAATTTATATGGAATATGTGTCATTAAGTAATAGTCTTTTAACTTAGTTTCTTAGTGATGAAGTAACCTAAAATTTGGTGATGGAGAATTAGAAAATACTGAAACTGTTTACATCTATTATACATAATACAATATGAATATGGTGGATAAATATACTATCGAGACTCATTAGATAATTTGTATTTGTTTAAATTTATATGGAATATGTGTCATTAAGTAATAGTCTTTTAACTTAGTTTCTTAGTGAAGAAGTAACCTAAGATTTGGTGATGGAGAATTAGAAAATACTGAAACTGTTTACATCTATTATACCATAATACAATATGAATATGGTGAATAAATATACTATCGAGACTCATTAGATAATTTGAATTATTTCAAATGTATATAGAATATGTGTCATTAAGTAATAGTCTCTTAACTTAGTTTCTTAGTGATGAAGTAACCTAAAATTTGGTGATGGAGAAGAAGAAAAATATTGAAATTGTTTACATCTATTATACGATAATACAATATGAATATGGTGGATAAACATACTATCGAGACTCATTAGATAATTTGAATTAATTCAAATGTATATGGAATATGTGGCATTAAGTAATAGTCTTTTAACTCGGTTTCTTAGTGATGAAGTAACCTAAAATTTGGTGATGAGGAATTGGAAAATACTGAAATTGTATACATCTATTGTACGATAATACAATATTTAATATGGTGGATAAATATAATATCGAGACTCATTAGATAATTTGAATTATTTCAAATGTATATGGAATATGTGTCATTAAGTAATAGTCTTTTAACTTGGTTTCTTAGTGATGAATATAACCTAAGATTTGGTGATGGAGAATTAGAAAATACTGAAACTGTTTACATCTATTATACCATAATACAATATGAATATGGTGAATAAATATACTATCGAGACTCATTAGATAATTTGAATTATTTCAAATGTATATGGAATATGTGTCATTAAGTAATAGTCTTTTAACTTAGTTTCTTAGTGATGAAGTAACCTAAAATTTGGTGATGGAGAAGATGAAAAATATTGAAATTGTTTACATCTATTATACCATAATACAATATGAATATGGTGGATAAATATACTATCGAGACTCATTATGATAATTTGAATTATTTCAAATGTATATGGAATATGTGTCATTAAGTAATAGTCTTTTAAGATAGTTTCTTAGTGATGAAGTAACCTAAAATTTGGTGATGAAGAATTGTAAAATACTGAAATTGTTTACACCTCTTATACCATAATACAATATGAATGGTGGATAAATATACTATCGAGACTCATTAGATAACTTGAATTATTTCAAATGTATATGGAATATGTGTCATTAAGTAATAGTCTTTTAACTTAGTTTCTTAGTGAAGAAGTAACCTAAGATTTGGTGATGGAGAATTAGAAAATACTGAAACTGTTTACATCTATTATACCATAATACAATATGAATATGGTGGATAAATATACTATCGAGACTCATTATATAATTTGAATTATTTCAAATGTATATGGAATATGTGTCATTAAGTAATAGTCTTTTAACTTGGTTTCTTAGTGATGAAGTAACCTAAAATTTGGTGATGGAGAATTAGAAAATACGGAAACTGTTTACATCTATTATACCATAATACAATATGAATATGGTGATAAATATACTATCGAGACTCATTAGATAATTTGAATTATTTCAATTGTATATGGAATATGTGTCATTAAGTAATAGTCTTTTAACTTGGTTTCTTAGTGATGAATATAACCTAAGATTTGGTGATGGAGAATTAGAAAATACTGAAACTGTTTACATCTATTATACCATAATACAATATGAATATGGTGAATAAATATACTATCGAGACTCATTAGATAATTTGAATTATTTCAAATGTATATGGAATATGTGTCATTAAGTATTAGTCTTTTAACTTAGTTTCTTAGTGATGAAGTAACCTAAAATTTGGTGATGGAGAAGATGAAAAATATTGAAATTGTTTACATCTATTATACCATAATACAATATGAATATGGTGGATAAATATACTATCGAGACTCATTAGATAATTTGAATTATTTCAAATGTATATGGAATATGTGTCATTAAGTAATAGTCTTTTAAGATAGTTTCTTAGTGATGAAGTAACCTAAAATTTGGTGATGAAGAATTGTAAAATACTGAAATTGTTTACACCTCTTATACCATAATACAATATGAATATGGTGGATAAATATACTATCGAGACTCATTAGATAATTTGAATTATTTCAAATGTATATGGAATATGTGTCATTAAGTAATAGTCTTTTAACTTAGTTTCTTAGTGAAGAAGTAACCTAAGATTTGGTGATGGAGAATTAGAAAATACTGAAACTGTTTACATCTATTATACCATAATACAATATGAATATGGTGGATAAATATACTATCGAGACTCATTATATAATTTGAATTATTTCAAATGTATATGGAATATGTGTCATTAAGTAATAGTCTTTTAACTTGGTTTCTTAGTGATGAAGTAACCTAAAATTTGGTGATGGAGAATTAGAAAATACGGAAACTGTTTACATCTATTATACCATAATACAATATGAATATGGTGAATAAATATACTATCGAGACTCATTAGATAATTTGAATTATTTCAAATGTATATGGAATATGTGTCATTAAGTAATAGTCTTTTAACTTGGTTTCTTAGTGATGAATATAACCTAAGATTTGGTGATGGAGAATTAGAAAATACTGAAACTGTTTACATCTATTATACCATAATACAATATGAATATGGTGAATAAATATACTATCGAGACTCATTAGATAATTTGAATTATTTCAAATGTATATGGAATATGTGTCATTAAGTAATAGTCTTTTAACTTAGTTTCTTAGTGATGAAGTAACCTAAAATTTGGTGATGGAGAAGATGAAAAATATTGAAATTGTTTACATCTATTATACCATAATACAATATGAATATGGTGGATAAATATACTATCGAGACTCATTAGATAATTTGAATTATTTCAAATGTATATGGAATATGTGTCATTAAGTAATAGTCTTTTAAGATAGTTTCTTAGTGATGAAGTAACCTAAAATTTGGTGATGAAGAATTGTAAAATACTGAAATTGTTTACACCTCTTATACCATAATACAATATGAATATGGTGGATAAATATACTATCGAGACTCATTAGATAATTTGAATTATTTCAAATGTATATGGAATATGTGTCATTAAGTAATAGTCTTTTAACTTAGTTTCTTAGTGAAG
Source organism: Vicia faba (assembly GCA_948472305.1). Classification (NCBI taxonomy): domain Eukaryota; kingdom Viridiplantae; phylum Streptophyta; class Magnoliopsida; order Fabales; family Fabaceae; genus Vicia; species Vicia faba. The sequence continues at coordinate 24,979 of CATIWC010000980.1, read as the reverse complement.
AAGTAACCTAAGATTTGGTGATGGAGAATTAGAAAATACTGAAACTGTTTACATCTATTATACCATAATACAATATGAATATGGTGGATAAATATACTATCGAGACTCATTATATAATTTGAATTATTTCAAATGTATATGGAATATGTGTCATTAAGTAATAGTCTTTTAACTTGGTTTCTTAGTGATGAAGTAACCTAAAATTTGGTGATGGAGAATTAGAAAATACGGAAACTGTTTACATCTATTATACCATAATACAATATGAATATGGTGAATAAATATACTATCGAGACTCATTAGATAATTTGAATTATTTCAAATGTATATGGAATATGTGTCATTAAGTAATAGTCTTTTAACTTGGTTTCTTAGTGATGAATATAACCTAAGATTTGGTGATGGAGAATTAGAAAATACTGAAACTGTTTACATCTATTATACCATAATACAATATGAATATGGTGAATAAATATACTATCGAGACTCATTAGATAATTTGAATTATTTCAAATGTATATGGAATATGTGTCATTAAGTAATAGTCTTTTAACTTAGTTTCTTAGTGATGAAGTAACCTAAAATTTGGTGATGGAGAAGATGAAAAATATTGAAATTGTTTACATCTATTATACCATAATACAATATGAATATGGTGGATAAATATACTATCGAGACTCATTAGATAATTTGAATTATTTCAAATGTATATGGAATATGTGTCATTAAGTAATAGTCTTTTAAGATAGTTTCTTAGTGATGAAGTAACCTAAAATTTGGTGATGAAGAATTGTAAAATACTGAAATTGTTTACACCTCTTATACCATAATACAATATGAATATGGTGGATAAATATACTATAGAGACTCATTAGATAATTTGAATTATTTCAAATGTATATGGAATATGTGTCATTAAGTAATAGTCTTTTAACTTAGTTTCTTAGTGAAGAAGTAACCTAAGATTTGGTGATGGAGAATTAGAAAATACTGAAACTGTTTACATCTATTATACCATAATACAATATGAATATGGTGGATAAATATACTATCGAGACTCATTATATAACTTGAATTATTTCAAATGTATATGGAATATGTGTCATTAAGTAATAGTCTTTTAACTTGGTTTCTTAGTGATGAAGTAACCTAAAATTTGGTGATGGAGAATTAGAAAATACGGAAACTGTTTACATCTATTATACCATAATTGAATATGAATATGGTGAATAAATATACTATCGAGACTCATTAGATAATTTGAATTATTTCAAATGTATATGGAATATGTGTCATTAAGTAATAGTCTTTTAACTTAGTTTCTTAGTGAAGAAGTAACCTAAGATTTGGTGATGGGGAATTAGAAAATACTGAAACTGTTTACATCTATTATACCATAATACAATATGAATATGGTGAATAAATATACTATCGAGACTCATTAGATAATTTGAATTATTTCAAATGTATATGGAATATGTGTCATTAAGTAATAGTCTTTTAACTTAGTTTCTTAGTGATGAAGTAACCTAAGATTTGGTGATGGAGAATTAGAAAATACTGAAATTGATTAGATCTATTATACCATAATACAATATGAATATGGTGGATAAATATACTATCGAGACTCATTAGATAATTTGAATTATTTCAAATGTATATGAAATATGTGTCATTAAGTAATAGTATTCTAACTTAGTTTCTTAGTGATGAAGTAACCTAAGATTTGGTGATGGAGAATTAGAAAATACTGAAATTGATTAGATCTATTATACCATAATACAATATGAATATGGTGGATAAATATACTATCGAGACTCATTATATAATTTGAATTATTTCAAATGTATATGGAATATGTGTCATTAAGTAATAGTCTTTTAACTTGGTTTCTTAGTGATGAAGTAACCTAAAATTTGGTGATGGAGAATTAGAAAATACGGAAACTGTTTACATCTATTATACCATAATACAATATGAATATGGTGAATAAATATACTATCGAGACTCATTAGATAATTTGAATTATTTCAAATGTATATGGAATATGTGTCATTAAGTAATAGTCTTTTAACTTGGTTTCTTAGTGATGAATATAACCTAAGATTTGGTGATGGAGAATTAGAAAATACTGAAACTGTTTACATCAATTATACCATAATACAATATGAATATGGTGAATAAATATACTATCGAGACTCATTAGATAATTTGAATTATTTCAAATGTATATGGAATATGTGTCATTAAGTAATAGTCTTTTAACTTAGTTTCTTAGTGATGAAGTAACCTAAAATTTGGTGATGGAGAAGATGAAAAATATTGAAATTGTTTACATCTATTATACCATAATACAATATGAATATGGTGGATAAATATACTATCGAGACTCATTAGATAATTTGAATTATTTCAAATGTATATGGAATATGTGTCATTAAGTAATAGTCTTTTAAGATAGTTTCTTAGTGATGAAGTAACCTAAAATTTGGTGATGAAGAATTGTAAAATACTGAAATTGTTTACACCTCTTATACCATAAGACAATATGAATATGGTGGATAAATATACTATAGAGACTCATTAGATAATTTGAATTATTTCAAATGTATATGGAATATGTGTCATTAAGTAATAGTCTTTTAACTTAGTTTCTTAGTGAAGAAGTAACCTAAGATTTGGTGATGGAGAATTAGAAAATACTGAAACTGTTTACATCTATTATACCATAATACAATATGAATATGGTGGATAAATATACTATCGAGACTCATTATATAATTTGTATTTGTTTAAATGTATATGGAATTTGTGTCATTAAGTAATAGTCTTTTAACTTAGTTTCTTAGTGAAGAAGTAACCTAAGATTTGGTGATGGAGAATTAGAAAATACTGAAACTGTTTACTTCTATTATACCATAATATAGTATGAATATGGTGAATAAATATACTATCGAGACTCATTAGATAATTTGAATTATTTCAAATGTATATGGAATATGTGTCATTAAGTAATAGTCTCTTAACTTAGTTTCTTAGTGATGAAGTAACCTAAAATTTGGTGATGGAGAAGAAGAAAAATATTGAAATTCTTTACATCTATTATATGATAATACAATATGAATATGGTGGATAAATATACTATCTAGACTCATTAGATAATTTGAATTATTTCAAATGTATATGGAATATGTGTCATTAAGTAATAGTGTTTTAACTCGGTTTCTTAGTGATGAATTAACCTAAAATTTGGTGATGAGGAATTGGAAAATACTGAAATTGTTTACATCTATTGTAGGATAATACAATATGAATATGGTGGATAAATATACTATAGAGACTCATTAGATAATTTGAATTGTTTCAAATGTATATGGAATATGTGTCATTAAGTAATAGTCTTTTAACTTGGTTTCTTAGTGATGAAGTAACACAAGATTTGGTGATGGAGAATTAGAAAATACTGAAACTGTTTACATCTATTATACCATAATACAATATTAATATGGTGAATAAATATACTATCGAGACTCATTAGATAATTTGAATTATTTCAAATGTATATGGAATATGTGTCATTAAGTAATAGTCTTTTAACTTGGTTTCTTAGTGATGAAGTAACCTAAGGTTTGGTGATGGAAATTTAGAAAATACTGAACCTGTTTACATCTATTATACCATAATATAATATGAATATGGTGAATAAATATACTATCGAGACTCATTAGATAATTTGAATTATTTCAAATGTATATGGAATATGTGTCATTAAGTAATAGTCTTTTAACTTAGTTTCTTAGTGATGAAGTAACCTAAAATTTGGTGATGGAGAAGATGAAAAATATTGAAATTGTTTACATCTATTAAACCATAATACAATATGAATATGGTGGATAAATATACTATCGAGACTCATTAGATAATTTGAATTATTTCAAATGTATATGGAATATGTGTCATTAAGTAATAGTCTTTTAACTTGGTTTCTTAGTGATGAAGTAACACAAGATTTGGTGATGGAGAATTAGAAAATACCGAAACTGTTTACATCTATTATACCATAATACAATATTAATATGGTGAATAAATATACTATCGAGACTCATTAGATAATTTGAATTATTTCAAATGTATATGGAATATGTGTCATTAAGTAATAGTCTTTTAACTTGGTTTCTTAGTGATGAAGTAACCTAAGGTTTGGTGATGGAAATTTAGAAAATACTGAAACTGTTTACATCTATTATACCATAATATAATATGAATATGGTGAATAAATATACTATCGAGACTCATTAGATAATTTCAATTATTTCAAATGTATATGGAATATGTGTCATTAAGTAATAGTCTTTTAACTTAGTTTCTTAGTGATGAAGTAACCTAAAATTTGGTGATGGAGAAGATGAAAAATATTGAAATTGTTTACATCTATTAAACCATAATACAATATGAATATGGTGGATAAATATACTATCGAGACTCATTAGATAATTTAAATTATTTCAAATGTATATGGAATACGTGTCATTAAGTAATAGTCTTTTAACTTAGTTTCTTAGTGATGAAGAAACCTAAAATTTGGTGATAGAGAAGAAGAAAAATATTGAAATTGTTTACATCTATTATACCATTATACAATATGAATATGGTGGATAAATATACTATCGAGACTCATTAGATAATTTGAATTATTCCAAATGTATATGGAATATGTGTCATTAAGTAATAGTCTTTTAACTTAGTTTCTTAGTGATGAAGTAACCTAAAATTTGGTGATGGAGAATTAGTAAATACTGAAACTGTTTACATCTATTATACCATAATACAATATGAATATGGTGGATAAATATACTATCGAGACTCATTAGATAATTTGAATTATTTCAAATGTATATGGAATATGTGTCATTAAGTAATAGTCTTTTAACTTAGTTTTTTAGTGATGAAGTAACCTAAGATTTGGTGATGAAAATTTAGAAAATACTGAAACTGTTTACATCTATTATACCATAATACAATATGAATATGGTGAATAAATATACTATCGAGACTCATTAGATAATTTGAATTATTTCAAATGTATATGGAATATGTGTCATTAAGTAATAGTCTTTTAACTTAGTTTCTTAGTGATGAAGTAACCTAAAATTTGGTGATGGAGAAGATGAAAAATATTGAAATTGTTTACATCTAGTATACCATAATACAATATGAATATGGTGGATAAATATACTATCGAGACTCATTAGATAATTTGAATTATTTCAAATGTATATGGAATATGTGTCATTAAGTAATAGTCTTTTAAGATAGTTTCTTAGTGATGAAGTAACCTAAAATTTGGTGATGGAGAATTGGAAAATACTGAAATTGTTTACATCTATTATACCATAATACAATATGAATATGGTGGATAAATATACCATCGAGACTCATTAGATAATTTGAATTATTTCAAATATATATGGATTACGTGTCATTAAGTAATAGTCTTTTAACTTAGTTTCTTAGTGATGAAGAAACCTAAAATTTGGTGATAGAGAAGAAGAAAAATATTGAAATTGTTAACATCTATTATACCATTATACAATATGAATATGGTGGATAAATATACTATCTAGACTCATTAGATAATTTGAATTATTCCAAATGTATATGGAATATGTGTCATTAAGTAATAGTCTTTTAACTTAGTTTCTTAGTGATGAAGTAACCTAAAATTTGGTGATGGAGAATTAGAAAATACTGAAACTGTTTACATCTATTATACCATAATACAATATGAATATGGTGAATAAATATAATATCGAGACTCATTAGATAATTTGAATTATTTCAAATGTATATGGAATAAGTGTCATTAAGTAATAGTCTTTTAACTCGGTTTCTTAGTGATGAAGTAACCTAAAATTTGGTGACGAGGAATTGGAAAATACTGAAATTATTTACATCTATTGTACGATAATACAATATGAATATGGTGGATAAATATACTATCGAGTCTCATTAGATAATTTGAATTATTTCAAATGTATATGTAATATGTGTCATTAAGTAATAGTCTTTTAACTTGGTTTCTTAGTGATGAAGTAACCTAAGATTTGGTGATGGAAATTTAGAAAACACTGAAACTATTTACATCTATTATACCATAATACAATATGAATATGGTGAATAAATATACTATCGAGACTCATTAGATAATTTGAATTATTTCAAATGTATATGGAATATGTGTCATTAAGTAATAGTCTTTTAACTTAGTTTCTTAGTGATGAAGTAACCTAAAATTTGGTGATGGAGAAGATGAAATATATTGAAATTGTTTACATCTATTATACCATAATACAATATGAATATGGTGGATAAATATACTATCGAGACTCATTAGATAATTTGAATTATTTCAAATGTATATGGAATATGTGTCATTAAGTAATAGTCTTTTAACTTAGTTTCTTAGTGATGAAGTAACCTAAAATTTGGTGATGGAGAATTGGAAAATACTGAAATTGTTTACATCTATTATACCATAATACAATATGAATATGGTGGATAAATATACTATCGAGACTCATTAGATAATTTGAATTATTTCAAATGTATATGGAATACGTGTCATTAAGTAATAGTCTTTTAACTTAGTTTCTTAGTGATGAAGAAACCTAAAATTTGGTGATAGAGAAGAAGAAAAATATTGAAATTGTTTACATCTATTATACCATTATACAATATGAATATGGTGGATAAATATACTATCTAGACTCATTAGATAATTTGAATTATTCCAAATGTATATGGAATATGTGTCATTAAGTAATAGTCTTTTAACTTAGTTTCTTAGTGATGAAGTAACCTAAAATTTGGTGATGGAGAATTAGAAAATACTGAAACTGTTTACATCTATTATACCATAATACAATATGAATATGGTGGATAAATATACTATCGAGACTCATTAGATAATTTAAATTATTTCAAATGTATATGGAATATGTGTCATTAAGTAATAGTCTTTTAACTTAGTTTCTTAGTGATGAAGTAACCTAAAATTTGGTGATGGAGAAGATGAAAAATATTGAAATTGTTTACATCTATTATAACATAATACAATATGAATATGGTGGATAAATATACTATCGAGACTCATTAGATAACTTGAATTATTTCAAATGTATATGGAATATGTGTCATTAAGTAATAGTCTTTTAAGATAGTTTCTTAGTGATGAAGTAACCTAAAATTTGGTGATGGAGAATTGGAAAATACTGAAATTGTTTACATCTATTATACCATAATACAATATGAATATGGTGGATAAATATACTATCGAGACTCATTAGATAATTTGAATTATTTCAAATGTATATGGAATACGTGTCATTAAGTAATAGTCTATTAACTTAGTTTCATAGTGATGAAGAAACCTAAAATTTGGTGATAGAGAAGAAGAAAATTATTGTAATTGTTTACATCTATTATACCATTATACAATATGAATATGGTGGATAAATATACTATCGAGACTCATTAGATAATTTGAATTATTCCAAATGTATATGGAATATGTGTCATTAAGTAATAGTCTTTTAACTTAGTTTCTTAGTGATGAAGTAACCTAAAATTTGGTGATGGAGAATTAGAAAATACTGAAACTGTTTACATCTATTATACCATAATACAATATGAATATGGTGGATAAATATACTATCGAGACTCATTAGATAATTTGAATTATTTCAAATGTATATGGAATATGTGTCATTAAGTAATAGTCTTTTAACTTAGTTTCTTAGTGATGAAGTAACCTAAGATTTGGTGATGGAAATTTAGAAAATACTGAAACTGTTTACATCTATTATACCATAATACAATATGAATATGGTGAATAAATATACTATCGAGACTCATTAGATAATTTGAATTATTTCAAATGTATATGGAATATGTGTCATTAAGTAATAGTCTTTTAACTTAGTTTCTTAGTGATGAAGTAACCTAAAATTTGGTGATGGAGAAGATGAAAAATATTGAAATTGTTTACATCTATTATAACATAATACAATATGAATATGGTGGATAAATATACTATCGAGACTCATTAGATAATTTGAATTATTTCAAATGTATATGGAATATGTGTCATTAAGTAATAGTCTTTTAAGATAGTTTCTTAGTGATGAAGTAACCTAAAATTTGGTGACGGAGAATTGGAAAATACTGAAATTGTTTACATCTATTATACCATAATACAATATGAATATGGTGGATAAATATACTATCGAGACTCATTAGATAATTTGAATTATTTCAAATGTATATGGAATACGTGTCATTAAGTAATAGTCTTTTAACTCAGTTTCTTAGTGATGAAGAAACCTAAAATTTGGTGATAGAGAAGAAGAAAAAAATTGAAATTGTTTACATCTATTATACCATTATACAATATGAATATGGTGGATAAATATACTATCGAGACTCATTAGATAATTTGAATTATTCCAAATGTATATGGAATATGTGTCATTAAGTAATAGTCTTTTAACTTAGTTTCTTAGTGATGAAGTAACCTAAAATTTGGTGATGGAGAATTAGAAAATACTGAAACTGTTTACATCTATTATACCATAATACAATATGAATATGGTGGATAAATATACTATCGAGACTCATTAGATAATTTAAATTATTTCAAATGTATATGGAATACGTGTCATTAAGTAATAGTCTTTTAACTTAGTTTCTTATTGATGAAGTAACCTAAGATTTGGTGATGGAAATTTAGAAAATACTGAAACTGTTTACATCTATTATACCATAATACAATATGAATATGGTGAATAAATATACTATCGAGACTCATTAGATAATTTGAATTATTTCAAATGTATATGGAATATGTGTCATTAAGTAATAGTCTTTTAACTTAGTTTCTTAGTGATGAAGTAACCTAAAATTTGGTGATGGAGAAGATGAAAAATATTGAAATTGTTTACATCTATTATAACATAATACAATATGAATATGGTGGATAAATATACTATCGAGACTCATTAGATAATTTGAATTATTTCAAATGTATATGGAATATGTGTCATTAAGTAATAGTCTTTTAAGATAGTTACTTAGTGATGAAGTAACCTAAAATTTGGTGATGGAGAATTGGAAAATACTGAAATTGTTTACATCTATTATACCATAATACAATATGAATATGGTGGATAAATATACTATCGAGACTCATTAGATAATGTGAATCATTTCAAATGTATATGGAATACGTGTCATTAAGTAATAGTCTATTAACTTAGTTTCATAGTGATGAAGAAACCTAAAATTTGGTGATAGAGAAGAAGAAAAATATTAAAATTGTTTACATCTATTATACCATTATACAAGATGAATATGGTGGATAAATATACTATCGAGACTCATTAGATAATTTGAATTATTCCAAATGTATATAGAATATGTGTCATTAAGTAATAGTCTTTTAACTTAGTTTCTTAGTGATGAAGTAACCTAAAATTTGGTGATGGAGAATTAGAAAATACTGAAACTGTTTACATCTATTATACCATAATACAATATGAATATGGTGAATAAATATACTATCGAGACTCATTAGATAATTTGAATTATTTCAAATGTATATGGAATAGGTGTCATTAAGTAATAGTCTTTTAACTTAGTTTCTTAGTGATGAAGTAACCTAAAATTTGGTGATAGAGAAGAAGAAAAATATTGAAATTGTTTACATCTATTATATCATTATACAATATGAATATGGTGGATAAATATACTATCGAGACTCATTAGATAATTTGAATTATTTCAAATGTATATGGAATATGTGTCATTAAGTAATAGTCTTTTAACTTAGTTTCTTAGTGATTAAGTAACCTAAGATTTAGTGATGGAAATTTAGAAAATACTGAAACTGTTTACATCTATTATACCATAATACAATATGAATATGGTGAATAAATATACTATCGAGACTCATTAGATAATTTGAATTATTTCAAATGTATATGGAATATGTGTCATTAAGTAATAGTCTTTTAACTTAGTTTCTTAGTGATGAAGTAACCTAAAATTTGGTGATGGAGAAGATGAAAAATATTGAAATTGTTTACATCTATTATAACATAATACAATATGAATATGGTGGATAAATATACTATCGAGACTCATTAGATAATTTGAATTATTTCAAATGTATATGGAATATGTGTCATTAAGTAATAGTCTTTTAAGATAGTTTCTTAGTGATGAAGTAACCTAAAATTTGTTGATGGAGAATTGGAAAATATTGAAATTGTTTACATCTATTATACCATAATACAATATGAATATGGTGGATAAATATACTATCGAGACTCATTAGATAATTTGAATTATTTCAAATGTATATGGAATACGTGTCATTAAGTAATAGTCTTTTAACTTAGTTTCTTAGTGATGAAGAAACCTAAAATTTGGTGATAGAGAAGAAGAAAAATATTGAAATTGTTTACATCTATTATATCATTATACAATATGAATATGGTGGATAAATATACTATCAAGACTCATTAGATAATTTGAATTATTCCAAATGTATATGGAATATGTGTCATTAAGTAATAGTCTTTTAACTTAGTTTCTTAGTGATGAAGTAACCTAAAATTTGGTGATGGAGAATTGGAAAATACTGAAATTGTTTACATCTATTATACCATAATACAATATGAATATGGTGGATAAATATACTATCGAGACTCATTAGATAATTTGAATTATTTCAAATGTATATGGAATACGTGTCATTAAGTAATAGTCTTTTAACTTAGTTTCTTAGTGATGAGGAAACCTAAAATTTGGTGATAGAGAAGAAGAAAAATATTGAAATTGTTTACATCTATTATACCATTATACAATATGAATATGGTGGATAAATATACTATCGAGACTCATTAGATAATTTGAATTATTCCAAATGTATATGGAATATGTGTCATTAAGTAATAGTCTTTTAACTTAGTTTCTTAGTGATGTAGTAACCTAAAATTTGGTGATGGAGAATTAGAAAATACTGAAACTGTTTACATCTATTATACCATAATACAATATGAATATGGTGGATAAATATACTATCGAGACTCATTAGATAATTTGAATTATTTCAAATGTATATGGAATATGTGTCATTAAGTAATAGTCTTTTAACTTAGTTTCTTAGTGATGAAGTAACCTAAGATTTGGTGATGGAAATTTAGAAAATACTGAAACTGTTTACATCTATTATACCATAATACAATATGAATATGATGAATAAATATACTATCGAGACTCACTAGAAAATTTGAATTATTTCAAATGTATATGGAATATGTGTCATTAAGTAATAGTCTTTTAACTTAGTTTCTTAGTGATGAAGTAACCTAAAATTTGGTGATGGAGAAGATGAAAAATATTGAAATTGTTTACATCTATTATAACATAATACAATATGAATATGGTGGATAAATATACTATCAAGACTCATTAGATAATTTGAATTATTTCAAATGTATATGGAATATGTGTCATTAAGTAATAGTCTTTTAAGATAGTTTCTTAGTGATGAAGTAACCTAAAATTTGGTGATGGAGAATTGGAAAATACTGAAATTGTTTACATCTATTATACCATAATACAATATGAATATGGTGGATAAATATACTATCGAGACTCATTAGATAATTTGAATTATTTCAAATGTATATGGAATACGTGTCATTAAGTAATAGTCTATTAACTTAGTTTCATAGTGATGAAGAAACCTAAAATTTGGTGATAGAGAAGAAGAAAATTATTGAAATTGTTTACATCTATTATACCATTATACAATATGAATATGGTGGATAAATATACTATCGAGACTCATTAGATAATTTGAATTATTCCAAATGTATATGGAATATGTGTCATTAAGTAATAGTCTTTTAACTTAGTTTCTTAGTGATGAAGTAACCTAAAATTTGGTGATGGAGAATTAGAAAATACTGAAACTGTTTACATCTATTATACCATAATACAATATGAATATGGTGGATAAATATACTATCGAGACTCATTAGATAATTTGAATTATTTCAAATGTATATGGAATATGTGTCATTAAGTAATAGTCTTTTAACTTAGTTTCTTAGTGATGAAGTAACCTAAGATTTGGTGATGGAAATTTAGAAAATACTGAAACTGTTTACATCTATTATACCATAATACAATATGAATATGGTGAATAAATATACTATAGAGACTCATTAGATAATTTGAATTATTTCAAATGTATATGGAATATGTGTCATTAAGTAATAGTCTTTTAACTTAGTTTCTTAGTGATGAAGTAACCTAAAATTTGGTGATGGAGAAGATGAAAAATATTGAAATTGTTTACATCTATTATAACATAATACAATATGAATATGGTGGATAAATATACTATCGAGACTCATTAGATAATTTGAATTATTTCAAATGTATATGGAATATGTGTCATTAAGTAATAGTCTTTTAAGATAGTTTCTTAGTGATGAAGTAACCTAAAATTTGGTGATGGAGAATTGGAAAATACTGAAATTGTTTACATCTATTATACCATAATACAATATGAATATGGTGGATAAATATACTATCGAGACTCATTAGATAATTTGAATTATTTCAAATGTATATGGAATACGTGTCATTAAGTAATAGTCTTTTAACTCAGTTTCTTAGTGATGAAGAAACCTAAAATTTGGTGATAGAGAAGAAGAAAAATATTGAAATTGTTTACATCTATTATACCATTATACAATATGAATATGGTGGATAAATATACTATCGAGACTCATTAGATAATTTGAATTATTCCAAATGTATATGGATAATGTGTCATTAAGTAATAGTCTTTTAACTTAGTTTCTTAGTGATGAAGTAACCTAAAATTTGGTGATGGAGAATTAGAAAATACTGAAACTGTTTACATCTATTATACCATAATACAATATGAATATGGTGGATAAATATACTATCGAGACTCATTAGATAATTTAAATTATTTCAAATTTATATGGAATACGTGTCATTAAGTAATAGTCTTTTAACTTAGTTTCTTATTGATGAAGTAACCTAAGATTTGGTGATGGAAATTTAGAAAATACTGAAACTTTTTACATCTATTATACCATAATACAATATGAATATGGTGAATAAATATACTATCGAGACTCATTAGATAATTTGAATTATTTCAAATGTATATGGAATATGTGTCATTAAGTAATAGTCTTTTAACTTAGTTTCTTAGTGATGAAGTAACCTAAAATTTGGTGATGGAGAAGATGAAAAATATTGAAATTGTTTACATCTATTATAACATAATACAATATGAATATGGTGGATAAATATACTATCGAGACTCATTTGATAATATGAATTATTTTAAATGTATATGGAATATGTGTCATTAAGTAATAGTCTTTTAAGATAGTTACTTAGTGATGAAGTAACCTAAAATTTGGTGATGGAGAATTGGAAAATACTGAAATTGTTTACATCTATTATACCATAATACAATATGAATATGGTGGATAAATATACTATCGAGACTCATTAGATAATGTGAATCATTTCAAATGTATATGGAATACGTGTCATTAAGTAATAGTCTATTAACTTAGTTTCATAGTGATGAAGAAACCTAAAATTTGGTGATAGAGAAGAAGAAAAATATTGAAATTGTTTACATCTATTATACCATTATACAATATGAATATGGTGGATAAATATACTATCGAGACTCATTAGATAATTTGAATTATTCCAAATGTATATGGAATATGTGTCATTAAGTAATAGTCTTTTAACTTAGTTTCTTAGTGATGAAGTAACCTAAAATTTGGTGATGGAGAATTAGAAAATACTGAAACTGTTTACATCTATTATACCATAATACAATATGAATATGGTGGATAAATATACTATCGAGACTCATTAGATAATTTGAATTATTTCAAATGTATATGGAATATGTGTCATTAAGTAATAGTCTTTTAACTTAGTTTCTTAGTGATGAAGTAACCTAAGATTTGGTGATGGAAATTTAGAAAATATTGAAACTGTTTACATCTATTATACCATAATACAATATGAATATGATGAATAAATATACTATCGAGACTCACTAGAAAATTTGAATTATTTCAAATGTATATGGAATACGTGTCATTAAGTAATAGTCTTTTAACTTAGTTTCTTAGTGATGAAGAAACCTAAAATTTGGTGATAGAGAAGAAGAAAAATATTGAAATTGTTTACATCTATTATATCATTATACAATATGAATATGGTGGATAAATATACTATCGAGACTCATTAGATAATTTGAATTATTCCAAATGTATATGGAATATGTGTCATTAAGTAATAGTCTTTTAACTTAGTTTCTTAGTGATGAAGTAACCTAAAATTTGGTGATGGAGAATTGGAAAATACTGAAATTGTTTACATCTATTATACCATAATACAATATGAATATGGTGGATAAATATACTATCGAGACTCATTAGATAATTTGAATTATTTCAAATGTATATGGAATACGTTTCATTAAGTAATAGTCTTTTAACTTAGTTTCTTAGTGATGAGGAAACCTAAAATTTGGTGATAGAGAAGAAGAAAAATATTGAAATTGTTTACATCTATTATACCATTATACAATATGAATATGGTGGATAAATATACTATCGAGACTCATTAGATAATTTGAATTATTCCAAATGTATATGGAATATGTGTCATTAAGTAATAGTCTTTTAACTTAGTTTCTTAGTGATGAAGTAACCTAAAATTTGGTGATGGAGAATTAGAAAATACTGAAACTGTTTACATCTATTATACCATAATACAATATGAATATGGTGGATAAATATACTATCGAGACTCATTAGATAATTTGAATTATTTCAAATGTATATGGAATATGTGTCATTAAGTAATAGTCTTTTAACTTAGTTTCTTAGTGATGAAGTAACCTAAGATTTGGTGATGGAAATTTAGAAAATACTGAAACTGTTTACATCTATTATACCATAATACAATATGAATATGATGAATAAATATACTATCGAGACTCACTAGAAAATTTGAATTATTTCAAATGTATATGGAATATGTGTCATTAAGTAATAGTCTTTTAACTTAGTTTCTTAGTGATGAAGTAACCTAAAATTTGGTGATGGAGAAGATGAAAAATATTGAAATTGTTTACATCTATTATAACATAATACAATATGAATATGGTGGATAAATATACTATCAAGACTCATTAGATAATTTGAATTATTTCAAATGTATATGGAATATGTGTCATTAAGTAATAGTCTTTTAAGATAGTTTCTTAGTGATGAAGTAACCTAAAATTTGGTGATGGAGAATTGGAAAATACTTAAATTGTTTACATCTATTATACCATAATACAATATGAATATGGTGGATAAATATACTATCGAGACTCATTAGATAATTTGAATTATTTCAAATGTATATGGAATACGTGTCATTAAGTAATAGTCTTTTAACTTAGTTTCTTAGTGATGAAGAAACCTAAAATTTGGTGATAGAGAAGAAGAAAAATATTGAAATTGTTTACATCTATTATATCATTATACAATATGAATATGGTGGATAAATATACTATCAAGACTCATTAGATAATTTGAATTATTCCAAATGTATATGGAATATGTGTCATTAAGTAATAGTCTTTTAACTTAGTTTCTTAGTGATGAAGTAACCTAAAATTTGGAATTTGGTGATGGAGAATTGGAAAATACTGAAATTGTTTACATCTATTATACCATAATACAATATGAATATGGTGGATAAATATACTATCGAGACTCATTAGATAATTTAAATTATTTCAAATGTATATGGAA
This sequence comes from Vicia faba, assembly GCA_948472305.1. Classification (NCBI taxonomy): domain Eukaryota; kingdom Viridiplantae; phylum Streptophyta; class Magnoliopsida; order Fabales; family Fabaceae; genus Vicia; species Vicia faba. The sequence continues at coordinate 9,026 of CATIWC010000980.1, read as the reverse complement.
TACGTGTCATTAAGTAATAGTCTTTTAACTTAGTTTCTTATTGATTAAGTAACCTAAGATTTGGTGATGGAAATTTAGAAAATACTGAAACTGTTTACATCTATTATACCATAATACAATATGAATATGGTGAATAAATATACTATCGAGACTCATTAGATAATTTGAATTATTTCAAATGTATATGGAATATGTGTCATTAAGTAATAGTCTTTTAACTTAGTTTCTTAGTGATGAAGTAACCTAAAATTTGGTGATGGAGAAGATGAAAAATATTGAAATTGTTTACATCTATTATAACATAATACAATATGAATATGGTGGATAAATATACTATCGAGACTCATTAGATAATTTGAATTATTCCAAATGTATATGGAATATGTGTCATTAAGTAATAGTCTTTTAACTTAGTTTCTTAGTGATGAAGTAACCTAAAATTTGGTGATGGAGAATTAGAAAATACTGAAACTGTTTACATCTATTATACCATAATACAATATGAATATGGTGGATAAATATACTATCGAGACTCATTAGATAATTTGAATTATTTCAAATGTATATGGAATATGTGTCATTAAGTAATAGTCTTTTAACTTAGTTTCTTAGTGATGAAGTAACCTAAGATTTGGTGATGGAGAAGATGAAAAATATTGAAATTGTTTACATCTATTATAACATAATACAATATGAATATGGTGGATAAATATACTATCGAGACTCATTAGATAATTTGAATTATTTCAAATGTATATGGAATATGTGTCATTAAGTAATAGTCTTTTAAGATAGTTTCTTATTGATGAAGTAACCTAAAATTTGGTGATGGAGAATTGGAAAATACTGAAATTGTTTACATCTATTATACCATAATACAATATGAATATGGTGGATAAATATACTATCGAGACTCATTAGATAATTTGAATTATTTCAAATGTATATGGAATACGTGTCATTAAGTAATAGTCTTTTAACTTAGTTTCTTAGTGAAGAAGAAACCTAAAATTTGGTGATAGAGAAGAAGAAAAATATTGAAATTGTTTACATCTATTATATCATTATACAATATGAATATGGTGGATAAATATACTATCGAGACTCATTAGATAATTTGAATTATTCCAAATGTATATGGAATATGTGTCATTAAGTAATAGTCTTTTAAGATAGTTTCTTAGTGATGAAGTAACCTAAGATTTAGTGATGGAAATTTAGAAAATACTGAAACTGTTTACATCTATTATACCATAATACAATATGAATATGGTGAATAAATATACTATCGAGACTCATTAGATAATTTGAATTATTTCAAATGTATATGGAATACGTGTCATTAAGTAATAGTCTTTTAACTTAGTTTCTTAGTGATGAAGTAACCTAAAATTTGGTGATAGAGAAGAAGAAAAATATTGAAATTGTTTACATCTATTATATCATTATACAATATGAATATGGTGGATAAATATACTATCGAGACTTATTAGATAATTTGAATTATTCCAAATGTATATGGAATATGTGTCATTAAGTAATAGTCTTTTAACTTAGTTTCTTAGTGATGAAGTAACCTAAAATTTGGTGATGGAGAATTGGAAAATACTGAAATTGTTTACATCTATTATACCATAATACAATATGAATATGGTGGATAAATATACTATCGAGACTCATTAGATAATTTGAATTATTTCAAATGTATATGGAATACGTTTCATTAAGTAATAGTCTTTTAACTTAGTTTCTTAGTGATGAGGACAACCTAAAATTTGGTGATAGAGAAGAAGAAAAATATTGAAATTGTTTACATCTATTATACCATTATACAATATGAATATGGTGGATAAATATACTATCGAGACTCATTAGATAATTTGAATTATTCCAAATGTATATGGAATATGTGTCATTAAGTAATAGTCTTTTAACTTAGTTTCTTAGTGATGAAGTAACCTAAAATTTGGTGATGGAGAATTAGAAAATACTGAAACTGTTTACATCTATTATACCATAATACAATATGAATATGGTGGATAAATATACTATCGAGACTCATTAGATAATTTGAATTATTTCAAATGTATATGGAATATGTGTCATTAAGTAATAGTCTTTTAACTTAGTTTCTTAGTGATGAAGTAACCTAAGATTTGGTGATGGAAATTTAGAAAATATTGAAACTGTTTACATCTATTATACCATAATACAATATGAATATGATGAATAAATATACTATCGAGACTCACTAGAAAATTTGAATTATTTCAAATGTATATGGAATACGTGTCATTAAGTAATAGTCTTTTAACTTAGTTTCTTAGTGATGAAGAAACCTAAAATTTGGTGATAGAGAAGAAGAAAAATATTGAAATTGTTTACATCTATTATATCATTATACAATATGAATATGGTGGATAAATATACTATCGAGACTCATTAGATAATTTGAATTATTCCAAATGTATATGGAATATGTGTCATTAAGTAATAGTCTTTTAACTTAGTTTCTTAGTGATGAAGTAACCTAAAATTTGGTGATGGAGAATTGGAAAATACTGAAATTGTTTACATCTATTATACCATAATACAATATGAATATGGTGGATAAATATACTATCGAGACTCATTAGATAATTTGAATTATTTCAAATGTATATGGAATACGTTTCATTAAGTAATAGTCTTTTAACTTAGTTTCTTAGTGATGAGGAAACCTAAAATTTGGTGATAGAGAAGAAGAAAAATATTGAAATTGTTTACATCTATTATACCATTATACAATATGAATATGGTGGATAAATATACTATCGAGACTCATTAGATAATTTGAATTATTCCAAATGTATATGGAATATGTGTCATTAAGTAATAGTCTTTTAACTTAGTTTCTTAGTGATGAAGTAACCTAAAATTTGGTGATGGAGAATTAGAAAATACTGAAACTGTTTACATCTATTATACCATAATACAATATGAATATGGTGGATAAATATACTATCGAGACTCATTAGATAATTTGAATTATTTCAAATGTATATGGAATATGTGTCATTAAGTAATAGTCTTTTAACTTAGTTTCTTAGTGATGAAGTAACCTAAGATTTGGTGATGGAAATTTAGAAAATACTGAAACTGTTTACATCTATTATACCATAATACAATATGAATATGATGAATAAATATACTATCGAGACTCACTAGAAAATTTGAATTATTTCAAATGTATATGGAATATGTGTCATTAAGTAATAGTCTTTTAACTTAGTTTCTTAGTGATGAAGTAACCTAAAATTTGGTGATGGAGAAGATGAAAAATATTGAAATTGTTTACATCTATTATAACATAATACAATATGAATATGGTGGATAAATATACTATCAAGACTCATTAGATAATTTGAATTATTTCAAATGTATATGGAATATGTGTCATTAAGTAATAGTCTTTTAAGATAGTTTCTTAGTGATGAAGTAACCTAAAATTTGGTGATGGAGAATTGGAAAATACTTAAATTGTTTACATCTATTATACCATAATACAATATGAATATGGTGGATAAATATACTATCGAGACTCATTAGATAATTTGAATTATTTCAAATGTATATGGAATACGTGTCATTAAGTAATAGTCTTTTAACTTAGTTTCTTAGTGATGAAGAAACCTAAAATTTGGTGATAGAGAAGAAGAAAAATATTGAAATTGTTTACATCTATTATATCATTATACAATATGAATATGGTGGATAAATATACTATCGAGACTCATTAGATAATTTGAATTATTCCAAATGTATATGGAATATGTGTCATTAAGTAATAGTCTTTTAACTTAGTTTCTTAGTGATGAAGTAACCTAAAATTTGGTGATGGAGAATTGGAAAATACTGAAATTGTTTACATCTATTATACCATAATACAATATGAATATGGTGGATAAATATACTATCGAGACTCATTAGATAATTTGAATTATTTCAAATGTATATGGAATACGTTTCATTAAGTAATAGTCTTTTAACTTAGTTTCTTAGTGATGAGGAAACCTAAAATTTGGTGATAGAGAAGAAGAAAAATATTGAAATTGTTTACATCTATTATACCATTATACAATATGAATATGGTGGATAAATATACTATCGAGACTCATTAGATAATTTGAATTATTCCAAATGTATATGGAATATGTGTCATTAAGTAATAGTCTTTTAACTTAGTTTCTTAGTGATGAAGTAACCTAAAATTTGGTGATGGAGAATTAGAAAATACTGAAACTGTTTACATCTATTATACCATAATACAATATGAATATGGTGGATAAATATACTATCGAGACTCATTATATAATTTGAATTATTTCAAATGTATATGGAATATGTGTCATTAAGTAATAGTCTTTTAACTTAGTTTCTTAGTGATGAAGTAACCTAAGATTTGGTGATGGAAATTTAGAAAATACTGAAACTGTTTACATCTATTATACCATAATACAATATGAATATGATGAATAAATATACTATCGAGACTCACTAGAAAATTTGAATTATTTCAAATGTATATGGAATACGTGTCATTAAGTAATAGTCTTTTAACTTAGTTTTTTAGTGATGAAGAAACCTAAAATTTGGTGATAGAGAAGAAGAAAAATATTGAAATTGTTTACATCTATTATATCATTATACAATATGAATATGGTGGATAAATATACTATCGAGACTCATTAGATAATTTGAATTATTCCAAATGTATATGGAATATGTGTCATTAAGTAATAGTCTTTTAACTTAGTTTCTTAGTGATGAAGTAACCTAAAATTTGGTGATGGAGAATTGGAAAATACTGAAATTGTTTACATCTATTATACCATAATACAATATGAATATGGTGGATAAATATACTATCGAGACTCATTAGATAATTTGAATTATTTCAAATGTATATGGAATACGTTTCATTAAGTAATAGTCTTTTAACTTAGTTTCTTAGTGATGAGGAAACCTAAAATTTGGTGATAGAGAAGAAGAAAAATATTGAAATTGTTTACATCTATTATACCATTATACAATATGAATATGGTGGATAAATATACTATCGAGACTCATTAGATAATTTGAATTATTCCAAATGTATATGGAATATGTGTCATTAAGTAATAGTCTTTTAACTTAGTTTCTTAGTGATGAAGTAACCTAAAATTTGGTGATGGAGAATTAGAAAATACTGAAACTGTTTACATATATTATACCATAATACAATATGAATATGGTGGATAAATATACTATCGAGACTCATTAGATAATTTGAATTATTTCAAATGTATATGGAATATGTGTCATTAAGTAATAGTCTTTTAACTTAGTTTCTTAGTGATGAAGTAACCTAAGATTTGGTGATGGAAATTTAGAAAATACTGAAACTGTTTACATCTATTATACCATAATACAATATGAATATGATGAATAAATATACTATCGAGACTCACTAGAAAATTTGAATTATTTCAAATGTATATGGAATATGTGTCATTAAGTAATAGTCTTTTAACTTAGTTTCTTAGTGATGAAGTAACCTAAAATTTGGTGATGGAGAAGATGAAAAATATTGAAATTGTTTACATCTATTATAACATAATACAATATGAATATGGTGGATAAATATACTATCAAGACTCATTAGATAATTTGAATTATTTCAAATGTATATGGAATATGTGTCATTAAGTAATAATCTTTTAAGATAGTTTCTTAGTGATGAAGTAACCTAAAATTTGGTGATGGAGAATTGGAAAATACTGAAATTGTTTACATCTATTATACCATAATACAATATGAATATGGTGGATAAATATACTATCGAGACTCATTAGATAATTTGAATTATTTCAAATGTATATGGAATACGTGTCATTAAGTAATAGTCTTTTAACTTAGTTTCATAGTGATGAAGAAACCTAAAATTTGGTGATAGAGAAGAAGAAAAATATTGAAATTGTTTACATCTATTATACCATTATACAATATGAATATGGTGGATAAATATACTATCGAGACTCATTAGATAATTTGAATTATTCCAAATGTATATGGAATATGTGTCATTAAGTAATAGTCTTTTAACTTAGTTTCTTAGTGATGAAGTAACCTAAAATTTGTTGATGGAGAATTAGAAAATACTGAAACTGTTTACATCTATTATACCATAATACAATATGAATATGGTGGATAAATATACTATCGAGACTCATTAGATAATTTGAATTATTTCAAATGTATATGGAATATGTGTCATTAAGTAATAGTCTTTTAACTTAGTTTCTTAGTGATGAAGTAACCTAAGATTTGGTGATGGAAATTTAGAAAATACTGAAACTGTTTACATCTATTATACCATAATACAATATGAATATGGTGAATAAATATACTATCGAGACTCATTAGATAATTTGAATTATTTCAAATGTATATGGAATATGTGTCATTAAGTAATAGTCTTTTAACTTAGTTTCTTAGTGATGAAGTAACCTAAAATTTGGTTATGGAGAAGATGAAAAATATTGAAATTGTTTACATCTATTATAACATAATACAATATGAATATGGTGGATAAATATACTATCGAGACTCATTAGATAATTTGAATTATTTCAAATGTATATGGAATATGTGTCATTAAGTAATAGTCTTTTAAGATAGTTTCTTAGTGATGAAGTAACCTAAAATTTGGTGATGGAGAATTGGAAAATACTGAAATTGTTTACATCTATTATACCATAATACAATATGAATATGGTGGATAAATATACTATCGAGACTCATTAGATAATTTGAATTATTTCAAATGTATATGGAATACGTGTCATTAAGTAATAGTCTTTTAACTTAGTTTCTTAGTGAAGAAGAAACCTAAAATTTGGTGATAGAGAAGAAGAAAAATATTAAAATTGTTTACATCTATTATATCATTATACAATATGAATATGGTGGATAAATATACTATCGAGACTCATTAGATAATTTGAATTATTCCAAATGTATATGGAATATGTGTCATTAAGTAATAGTCTTTTAACTTAGTTTCTTAGTGATGAAGTAACCTAAAATTTGGTGATGGAGAATTGGAAAATACTGAAATTGTTTACATCTATTATACCATAATACAATAAGAATATGGTGGATAAATATACTATCGAGACTCATTAGATAATTTGAATTATTTCAAATGTATATGGAATACGTTTCATTTAGTAATAGTCTTTTAACTTAGTTTCTTAGTGATGAGGAAACCTAAAATTTGGTGATAGAGAAGAAGAAAAATATTGAAATTGTTTACATCTATTATACCATTATACAATATGAATATGGTGGATAAATATACTATCGAGACTCATTAGATAATTTGAATTATTCCAAATGTATATGGAATATGTGTCATTAAGTAATAGTCTTTTAACTTAGTTTCTTAGTGATGAAGTAACCTAAAATTTGGTGATGGAGAATTAGAAAATACTGAAACTGTTTACATCTATTATACCATAATACAATATGAATATGGTGGATAAATATACTATCGAGACTCATTAGATAATTTGAATTATTTCAAATGTATATGGAATATGTGTCATTAAGTAATAGTCTTTTAACTTAGTTTCTTAGTGATGAAGTAACCTAAGATTTGGTGATGGAAATTTAGAAAATACTGAAACTGTTTACATCTATTATACCATAATACAATATGAATATGATGAATAAATATACTATCGAGACTCACTAGAAAATTTGAATTATTTCAAATGTATATGGAATATGTGTCATTAAGTAATAGTCTTTTAACTTAGTTTCTTAGTGATGAAGTAACCTAAAATTTGGTGATGGAGAAGATGAAAAATATTGAAATTGTTTACATCTATTATAACATAATACAATATGAATATGGTGGATAAATATACTATCAAGACTCATTAGATAATTTGAATTATTTAAAATGTATATGGAATATGTGTCATTAAGTAATAGTCTTTTAAGATAGTTTCTTAGTGATGAAGTAACCTAAAATTTGGTGATGGAGAATTGGAAAATACTGAAATTGTTTACATCTATTATACCATAATACAATATGAATATGGTGGATAAATATACTATCGAGACTCATTAGATAATTTGAATTATTTCAAATGTATATGGAATACGTGTCATTAAGTAATAGTCTTTTAACTTAGTTTCATAGTGATGAAGAAACCTAAAATTTGGTGATAGAGAAGAAGAAAAATATTGAAATTGTTTACATCTATTATACCATTATACAATATGAATATGGTGGATAAATATACTATCGAGACTCATTAGATAATTTGAATTATTCCAAATGTATATGGAATATGTGTCATTAAGTAATAGTCTTTTAACTTAGTTTCTTAGTGTTGAAGTAACCTAAAATTTGTTGATGGAGAATTAGAAAATACTGAAACTGTTTACATCTATTATACCATAATACAATATGAATATGGTGGATAAATATACTATCGAGACTCATTAGATAATTTGAATTATTTCAAATGTATATGGAATATGTGTCATTAAGTAATAGTCTTTTAACTTAGTTTCTTAGTGATGAAGTAACCTAAGATTTGGTGATGGAAATTTAGAAAATACTGAAACTGTTTACATCTATTATACCATAATACAATATGAATATGGTGAATAAATATACTATCGAGACTCATTAGATAATTTGAATTATTTCAAATGTATATGGAATATGTGTCATTAAGTAATAGTCTTTTAACTTAGTTTCTAGTGATGAAGTAACCTAAAATTTGGTGATGGAGAAGATGAAAAATATTGAAATTGTTTACATCTATTATAACATAATACAATATGAATATGGTGGATAAATATACTATCGAGACTCATTAGATAATTTGAATTATTTCAAATGTATATGGAATATGTGTCATTAAGTAATAGTCTTTTAAGATAGTTTCTTAGTGATGAAGTAACCTAAAATTTGGTGATGGAGAATT
>CATIWC010000979.1:72500-75000 GCA_948472305.1 Vicia faba | reverse complement strand
TCCCGTTCATGGAGAAACCGCACACGCACGCGTTCCGGTCGGAAATTGAAAGTAGACCGAGGGCTTGTCGAAACGCTACGAAACTCCTTGGACACTCTCAATGTGTTATTTGGGAAGTGCATGCAAAAATCCATCGGGAGATTATTCCCCTAAGGCGCGTTTGCCTCCGCTCCCGTCGGAAAAACCGCACGGGGGCCCGTTCGGGCCGGAAATTCAAAATTGTCGAAACGCTACGAAACTTTGCAGATCCCTTCTATGTGTTATTTGGGACTTCCATGCAAAAATTCATCGGGAGATTATTCCCCTAAGGCGCGTTTGCCTCCGCTCCCGTTCATGGAGAAACCGCACACGCACGCGTTCCGGTCGGAAATTGAAAGTAGACCGAGGGCTTGTCGAAACGCTACGAAACTCCTTGGACACTCTCAATGTGTTATTTGGGAAGTGCATGCAAAAATCCATCGGGAGATTATTCCCCTAAGGCGCGTTTGCCTCCGCTCCCGTCGGAAAAACCGCACGGGGGCCCGTTCGGGCCGGAAATTCAAAATTGTCGAAACGCTACGAAACTTTGCAGATCCCTTCTATGTGTTATTTGGGACTTCCATGCAAAAATTCATCGGGAGATTATTCCCCTAAGGCGCGTTTGCCTCCGCTCCCGTTCATGGAGAAACCGCACACGCACGCGTTCCGGTCGGAAATTGAAAGTAGACCGAGGGCTTGTCGAAACGCTACGAAACTCCTTGGACACTCTCAATGTGTTATTTGGGAAGTGCATGCAAAAATCCATCGGGAGATTATTCCCCTAAGGCGCGTTTGCCTCCGCTCCCGTCGGAAAAACCGCACGGGGGCCCGTTCGGGCCGGAAATTCAAAATTGTCGAAACGCTACGAAACTTTGCAGATCCCTTCTATGTGTTATTTGGGACTTCCATGCAAAAATTCATCGGGAGATTATTCCCCTAAGGCGCGTTTGCCTCCGCTCCCGTTCATGGAGAAACCGCACACGCACGCGTTCCGGTCGGAAATTGAAAGTAGACCGAGGGCTTGTCGAAACGCTACGAAACTCCTTGGACACTCTCAATGTGTTATTTGGGAAGTGCATGCAAAAATCCATCGGGAGATTATTCCCCTAAGGCGCGTTTGCCTCCGCTCCCGTCGGAAAAACCGCACGGGGGCCCGTTCGGGCCGGAAATTCAAAATTGTCGAAACGCTACGAAACTTTGCAGATCCCTTCTATGTGTTATTTGGGACTTCCATGCAAAAATTCATCGGGAGATTATTCCCCTAAGGCGCGTTTGCCTCCGCTCCCGTTCATGGAGAAACCGCACACGCACGCGTTCCGGTCGGAAATTGAAAGTAGACCGAGGGCTTGTCGAAACGCTACGAAACTCCTTGGACACTCTCAATGTGTTATTTGGGAAGTGCATGCAAAAATCCATCGGGAGATTATTCCCCTAAGGCGCGTTTGCCTCCGCTCCCGTCGGAAAAACCGCACGGGGGCCCGTTCGGGCCGGAAATTCAAAATTGTCGAAACGCTACGAAACTTTGCAGATCCCTTCTATGTGTTATTTGGGACTTCCATGCAAAAATTCATCGGGAGATTATTCCCCTAAGGCGCGTTTGCCTCCGCTCCCGTTCATGGAGAAACCGCACACGCACGCGTTCCGGTCGGAAATTGAAAGTAGACCGAGGGCTTGTCGAAACGCTACGAAACTCCTTGGACACTCTCAATGTGTTATTTGGGAAGTGCATGCAAAAATCCATCGGGAGATTATTCCCCTAAGGCGCGTTTGCCTCCGCTCCCGTCGGAAAAACCGCACGGGGGCCCGACACGCGAAAAGCCGAAATATATCGAGGGATCGCCCGAATGGCATGAAACTTGGCATGCCATCTCAATTTGGTGGCAGATTAATGCATGAAAAATTCCAGACCGGAACTCATTCCGTAGCCCGACGTTTGTTTGCTTCCGCCCCTTGAAAAAAACTCAATTACACGCGTTTCGGACGAAAATTCAAAATAAATCGAGACGTTATCGAAACGCTACGAAACTTTGCAGATCCCTTCTATGTGTTATTTGAGATGTCCATGCAAAAAATCATCGGGAAATTCCATTCCTAAGGCGCGTTTGCCTCCGCTCCCGTTCTTGAAAATCCGGCGCTTAGAAAATTCATAATTAATTCATCCGAAGTCGAAAAATTCTAATTTTTGGTGGGAGGGGTTCTTATATTGTGTTTAAAGAGCATGCAAAAAATCAAGAAAAAATTCGAAGTCTAAGTCATCAAACTAGAAATTTATGTCTACAGGGAAAAAGGGACCAATTTGGTGGCAAAGTGAGGATTTCAGTTCAAACATATATAGGGGGAGGCCCTTGCCTGGTCCGCCTGGGGCCTTGCCACGCCCAGGCCAGGCCACGCCCAGGCCAGGCCACATGCTGCCTAGACGGAACATGCCCATGGGTGTTCCAAACGATTCCAATGGCAAATCCATCAACCCCCCGCACAAAAT
>CATIWC010000979.1:50000-52500 GCA_948472305.1 Vicia faba | reverse complement strand
TATTCCCCTAAGGCGCGTTTGCCTCCGCTCCCGTTCATGGAGAAACCGCACACGCACGCGTTCCGGTCGGAAATTGAAAGTAGACCGAGGGCTTGTCGAAACGCTACGAAACTCCTTGGACACTCTCAATGTGTTATTTGGGAAGTGCATGCAAAAATCCATCGGGAGATTATTCCCCTAAGGCGCGTTTGCCTCCGCTCCCGTCGGAAAAACCGCACGGGGGCCCGTTCGGGCCGGAAATTCAAAATTGTCGAAACGCTACGAAACTTTGCAGATCCCTTCTATGTGTTATTTGGGACTTCCATGCAAAAATTCATCGGGAGATTATTCCCCTAAGGCGCGTTTGCCTCCGCTCCCGTTCATGGAGAAACCGCACACGCACGCGTTCCGGTCGGAAATTGAAAGTAGACCGAGGGCTTGTCGAAACGCTACGAAACTCCTTGGACACTCTCAATGTGTTATTTGGGAAGTGCATGCAAAAATCCATCGGGAGATTATTCCCCTAAGGCGCGTTTGCCTCCGCTCCCGTCGGAAAAACCGCACGGGGGCCCGTTCGGGCCGGAAATTCAAAATTGTCGAAACGCTACGAAACTTTGCAGATCCCTTCTATGTGTTATTTGGGACTTCCATGCAAAAATTCATCGGGAGATTATTCCCCTAAGGCGCGTTTGCCTCCGCTCCCGTTCATGGAGAAACCGCACACGCACGCGTTCCGGTCGGAAATTGAAAGTAGACCGAGGGCTTGTCGAAACGCTACGAAACTCCTTGGACACTCTCAATGTGTTATTTGGGAAGTGCATGCAAAAATCCATCGGGAGATTATTCCCCTAAGGCGCGTTTGCCTCCGCTCCCGTCGGAAAAACCGCACGGGGGCCCGTTCGGGCCGGAAATTCAAAATTGTCGAAACGCTACGAAACTTTGCAGATCCCTTCTATGTGTTATTTGGGACTTCCATGCAAAAATTCATCGGGAGATTATTCCCCTAAGGCGCGTTTGCCTCCGCTCCCGTTCATGGAGAAACCGCACACGCACGCGTTCCGGTCGGAAATTGAAAGTAGACCGAGGGCTTGTCGAAACGCTACGAAACTCCTTGGACACTCTCAATGTGTTATTTGGGAAGTGCATGCAAAAATCCATCGGGAGATTATTCCCCTAAGGCGCGTTTGCCTCCGCTCCCGTCGGAAAAACCGCACGGGGGCCCGTTCGGGCCGGAAATTCAAAATTGTCGAAACGCTACGAAACTTTGCAGATCCCTTCTATGTGTTATTTGGGACTTCCATGCAAAAATTCATCGGGAGATTATTCCCCTAAGGCGCGTTTGCCTCCGCTCCCGTTCATGGAGAAACCGCACACGCACGCGTTCCGGTCGGAAATTGAAAGTAGACCGAGGGCTTGTCGAAACGCTACGAAACTCCTTGGACACTCTCAATGTGTTATTTGGGAAGTGCATGCAAAAATCCATCGGGAGATTATTCCCCTAAGGCGCGTTTGCCTCCGCTCCCGTCGGAAAAACCGCACGGGGGCCCGACACGCGAAAAGCCGAAATATATCGAGGGATCGCCCGAATGGCATGAAACTTGGCATGCCATCTCAATTTGGTGGCAGATTAATGCATGAAAAATTCCAGACCGGAACTCATTCCGTAGCCCGACGTTTGTTTGCTTCCGCCCCTTGAAAAAAACTCAATTACACGCGTTTCGGACGAAAATTCAAAATAAATCGAGACGTTATCGAAACGCTACGAAACTTTGCAGATCCCTTCTATGTGTTATTTGAGATGTCCATGCAAAAAATCATCGGGAAATTCCATTCCTAAGGCGCGTTTGCCTCCGCTCCCGTTCTTGAAAATCCGGCGCTTAGAAAATTCATAATTAATTCATCCGAAGTCGAAAAATTCTAATTTTTGGTGGGAGGGGTTCTTATATTGTGTTTAAAGAGCATGCAAAAAATCAAGAAAAAATTCGAAGTCTAAGTCATCAAACTAGAAATTTATGTCTACAGGGAAAAAGGGACCAATTTGGTGGCAAAGTGAGGATTTCAGTTCAAACATATATAGGGGGAGGCCCTTGCCTGGTCCGCCTGGGGCCTTGCCACGCCCAGGCCAGGCCACGCCCAGGCCAGGCCACATGCTGCCTAGACGGAACATGCCCATGGGTGTTCCAAACGATTCCAATGGCAAATCCATCAACCCCCCGCACAAAATCCAATCCAAATATCGAATTTTCATCATCGAATCGAGCGTTCTTGATAAAAAAAATTCAAAATTTGGCTGGATTTTGCGTGCCCGTGCCGGCCACACGGAAGGTCCGTGGCATGCCACGGATGGTCCCGTCGACGGAATCGAAGTTGCGATCGAAGTTTTGCCGCACAACCCAATAAAATATTGGCATTCCAACCATCGAATCGTTCTTTGGGCGAAGAAAAAAATTTGCTAAAATTTTGCGGTGCCCGTGCCCGGCCGAGTGGCTCGTCCGGACCTGGTCACGGACGTTCGGGCGGC
>CATIWC010000979.1:35000-40000 GCA_948472305.1 Vicia faba | reverse complement strand
ACGCTACGAAACTTTGCAGATCCCTTCTATGTGTTATTTGGGACTTCCATGCAAAAATTCATCGGGAGATTATTCCCCTAAGGCGCGTTTGCCTCCGCTCCCGTTCATGGAGAAACCGCACACGCACGCGTTCCGGTCGGAAATTGAAAGTAGACCGAGGGCTTGTCGAAACGCTACGAAACTCCTTGGACACTCTCAATGTGTTATTTGGGAAGTGCATGCAAAAATCCATCGGGAGATTATTCCCCTAAGGCGCGTTTGCCTCCGCTCCCGTCGGAAAAACCGCACGGGGGCCCGTTCGGGCCGGAAATTCAAAATTGTCGAAACGCTACGAAACTTTGCAGATCCCTTCTATGTGTTATTTGGGACTTCCATGCAAAAATTCATCGGGAGATTATTCCCCTAAGGCGCGTTTGCCTCCGCTCCCGTTCATGGAGAAACCGCACACGCACGCGTTCCGGTCGGAAATTGAAAGTAGACCGAGGGCTTGTCGAAACGCTACGAAACTCCTTGGACACTCTCAATGTGTTATTTGGGAAGTGCATGCAAAAATCCATCGGGAGATTATTCCCCTAAGGCGCGTTTGCCTCCGCTCCCGTCGGAAAAACCGCACGGGGGCCCGTTCGGGCCGGAAATTCAAAATTGTCGAAACGCTACGAAACTTTGCAGATCCCTTCTATGTGTTATTTGGGACTTCCATGCAAAAATTCATCGGGAGATTATTCCCCTAAGGCGCGTTTGCCTCCGCTCCCGTTCATGGAGAAACCGCACACGCACGCGTTCCGGTCGGAAATTGAAAGTAGACCGAGGGCTTGTCGAAACGCTACGAAACTCCTTGGACACTCTCAATGTGTTATTTGGGAAGTGCATGCAAAAATCCATCGGGAGATTATTCCCCTAAGGCGCGTTTGCCTCCGCTCCCGTCGGAAAAACCGCACGGGGGCCCGTTCGGGCCGGAAATTCAAAATTGTCGAAACGCTACGAAACTTTGCAGATCCCTTCTATGTGTTATTTGGGACTTCCATGCAAAAATTCATCGGGAGATTATTCCCCTAAGGCGCGTTTGCCTCCGCTCCCGTTCATGGAGAAACCGCACACGCACGCGTTCCGGTCGGAAATTGAAAGTAGACCGAGGGCTTGTCGAAACGCTACGAAACTCCTTGGACACTCTCAATGTGTTATTTGGGAAGTGCATGCAAAAATCCATCGGGAGATTATTCCCCTAAGGCGCGTTTGCCTCCGCTCCCGTCGGAAAAACCGCACGGGGGCCCGTTCGGGCCGGAAATTCAAAATTGTCGAAACGCTACGAAACTTTGCAGATCCCTTCTATGTGTTATTTGGGACTTCCATGCAAAAATTCATCGGGAGATTATTCCCCTAAGGCGCGTTTGCCTCCGCTCCCGTTCATGGAGAAACCGCACACGCACGCGTTCCGGTCGGAAATTGAAAGTAGACCGAGGGCTTGTCGAAACGCTACGAAACTCCTTGGACACTCTCAATGTGTTATTTCGGGAAGTGCATGCAAAAATCCATCGGGAGATTATTCCCCTAAGGCGCGTTTGCCTCCGCTCCCGTCGGAAAAACCGCACGGGGGCCCGTTCGGGCCGGAAATTCAAAATTGTCGAAACGCTACGAAACTTTGCAGATCCCTTCTATGTGTTATTTGGGACTTCCATGCAAAAATTCATCGGGAGATTATTCCCCTAAGGCGCGTTTGCCTCCGCTCCCGTTCATGGAGAAACCGCACACGCACGCGTTCCGGTCGGAAATTGAAAGTAGACCGAGGGCTTGTCGAAACGCTACGAAACTCCTTGGACACTCTCAATGTGTTATTTGGGAAGTGCATGCAAAAATCCATCGGGAGATTATTCCCCTAAGGCGCGTTTGCCTCCGCTCCCGTCGGAAAAACCGCACGGGGGCCCGTTCGGGCCGGAAATTCAAAATTGTCGAAACGCTACGAAACTTTGCAGATCCCTTCTATGTGTTATTTGGGACTTCCATGCAAAAATTCATCGGGAGATTATTCCCCTAAGGCGCGTTTGCCTCCGCTCCCGTTCATGGAGAAACCGCACACGCACGCGTTCCGGTCGGAAATTGAAAGTAGACCGAGGGCTTGTCGAAACGCTACGAAACTCCTTGGACACTCTCAATGTGTTATTTGGGAAGTGCATGCAAAAATCCATCGGGAGATTATTCCCCTAAGGCGCGTTTGCCTCCGCTCCCGTCGGAAAAACCGCACGGGGGCCCGTTCGGGCCGGAAATTCAAAATTGTCGAAACGCTACGAAACTTTGCAGATCCCTTCTATGTGTTATTTGGGACTTCCATGCAAAAATTCATCGGGAGATTATTCCCCTAAGGCGCGTTTGCCTCCGCTCCCGTTCATGGAGAAACCGCACACGCACGCGTTCCGGTCGGAAATTGAAAGTAGACCGAGGGCTTGTCGAAACGCTACGAAACTCCTTGGACACTCTCAATGTGTTATTTGGGAAGTGCATGCAAAAATCCATCGGGAGATTATTCCCCTAAGGCGCGTTTGCCTCCGCTCCCGTCGGAAAAACCGCACGGGGGCCCGTTCGGGCCGGAAATTCAAAATTGTCGAAACGCTACGAAACTTTGCAGATCCCTTCTATGTGTTATTTGGGACTTCCATGCAAAAATTCATCGGGAGATTATTCCCCTAAGGCGCGTTTGCCTCCGCTCCCGTTCATGGAGAAACCGCACACGCACGCGTTCCGGTCGGAAATTGAAAGTAGACCGAGGGCTTGTCGAAACGCTACGAAACTCCTTGGACACTCTCAATGTGTTATTTGGGAAGTGCATGCAAAAATCCATCGGGAGATTATTCCCCTAAGGCGCGTTTGCCTCCGCTCCCGTCGGAAAAACCGCACGGGGGCCCGTTCGGGCCGGAAATTCAAAATTGTCGAAACGCTACGAAACTTTGCAGATCCCTTCTATGTGTTATTTGGGACTTCCATGCAAAAATTCATCGGGAGATTATTCCCCTAAGGCGCGTTTGCCTCCGCTCCCGTTCATGGAGAAACCGCACACGCACGCGTTCCGGTCGGAAATTGAAAGTAGACCGAGGGCTTGTCGAAACGCTACGAAACTCCTTGGACACTCTCAATGTGTTATTTGGGAAGTGCATGCAAAAATCCATCGGGAGATTATTCCCCTAAGGCGCGTTTGCCTCCGCTCCCGTCGGAAAAACCGCACGGGGGCCCGTTCGGGCCGGAAATTCAAAATTGTCGAAACGCTACGAAACTTTGCAGATCCCTTCTATGTGTTATTTGGGACTTCCATGCAAAAATTCATCGGGAGATTATTCCCCTAAGGCGCGTTTGCCTCCGCTCCCGTTCATGGAGAAACCGCACACGCACGCGTTCCGGTCGGAAATTGAAAGTAGACCGAGGGCTTGTCGAAACGCTACGAAACTCCTTGGACACTCTCAATGTGTTATTTGGGAAGTGCATGCAAAAATCCATCGGGAGATTATTCCCCTAAGGCGCGTTTGCCTCCGCTCCCGTCGGAAAAACCGCACGGGGGCCCGTTCGGGCCGGAAATTCAAAATTGTCGAAACGCTACGAAACTTTGCAGATCCCTTCTATGTGTTATTTGGGACTTCCATGCAAAAATTCATCGGGAGATTATTCCCCTAAGGCGCGTTTGCCTCCGCTCCCGTTCATGGAGAAACCGCACACGCACGCGTTCCGGTCGGAAATTGAAAGTAGACCGAGGGCTTGTCGAAACGCTACGAAACTCCTTGGACACTCTCAATGTGTTATTTGGGAAGTGCATGCAAAAATCCATCGGGAGATTATTCCCCTAAGGCGCGTTTGCCTCCGCTCCCGTCGGAAAAACCGCACGGGGGCCCGTTCGGGCCGGAAATTCAAAATTGTCGAAACGCTACGAAACTTTGCAGATCCCTTCTATGTGTTATTTGGGACTTCCATGCAAAAATTCATCGGGAGATTATTCCCCTAAGGCGCGTTTGCCTCCGCTCCCGTTCATGGAGAAACCGCACACGCACGCGTTCCGGTCGGAAATTGAAAGTAGACCGAGGGCTTGTCGAAACGCTACGAAACTCCTTGGACACTCTCAATGTGTTATTTGGGAAGTGCATGCAAAAATCCATCGGGAGATTATTCCCCTAAGGCGCGTTTGCCTCCGCTCCCGTCGGAAAAACCGCACGGGGGCCCGTTCGGGCCGGAAATTCAAAATTGTCGAAACGCTACGAAACTTTGCAGATCCCTTCTATGTGTTATTTGGGACTTCCATGCAAAAATTCATCGGGAGATTATTCCCCTAAGGCGCGTTTGCCTCCGCTCCCGTTCATGGAGAAACCGCACACGCACGCGTTCCGGTCGGAAATTGAAAGTAGACCGAGGGCTTGTCGAAACGCTACGAAACTCCTTGGACACTCTCAATGTGTTATTTGGGAAGTGCATGCAAAAATCCATCGGGAGATTATTCCCCTAAGGCGCGTTTGCCTCCGCTCCCGTCGGAAAAACCGCACGGGGGCCCGACACGCGAAAAGCCGAAATATATCGAGGGATCGCCCGAATGGCATGAAACTTGGCATGCCATCTCAATTTGGTGGCAGATTAATGCATGAAAAATTCCAGACCGGAACTCATTCCGTAGCCCGACGTTTGTTTGCTTCCGCCCCTTGAAAAAAACTCAATTACACGCGTTTCGGACGAAAATTCAAAATAAATCGAGACGTTATCGAAACGCTACGAAACTTTGCAGATCCCTTCTATGTGTTATTTGAGATGTCCATGCAAAAAATCATCGGGAAATTCCATTCCTAAGGCGCGTTTGCCTCCGCTCCCGTTCTTGAAAATCCGGCGCTTAGAAAATTCATAATTAATTCATCCGAAGTCGAAAAATTCTAATTTTTGGTGGGAGGGGTTCTTATATTGTGTTTAAAGAGCATGCAAAAAATCAAGAAAAAATTCGAAGTCTAAGTCATCAAACTAGAAATTTATGTCTACAGGGA
>CATIWC010000979.1:22500-25000 GCA_948472305.1 Vicia faba | reverse complement strand
AGACCGAGGGCTTGTCGAAACGCTACGAAACTCCTTGGACACTCTCAATGTGTTATTTGGGAAGTGCATGCAAAAATCCATCGGGAGATTATTCCCCTAAGGCGCGTTTGCCTCCGCTCCCGTCGGAAAAACCGCACGGGGGCCCGTTCGGGCCGGAAATTCAAAATTGTCGAAACGCTACGAAACTTTGCAGATCCCTTCTATGTGTTATTTGGGACTTCCATGCAAAAATTCATCGGGAGATTATTCCCCTAAGGCGCGTTTGCCTCCGCTCCCGTTCATGGAGAAACCGCACACGCACGCGTTCCGGTCGGAAATTGAAAGTAGACCGAGGGCTTGTCGAAACGCTACGAAACTCCTTGGACACTCTCAATGTGTTATTTGGGAAGTGCATGCAAAAATCCATCGGGAGATTATTCCCCTAAGGCGCGTTTGCCTCCGCTCCCGTCGGAAAAACCGCACGGGGGCCCGTTCGGGCCGGAAATTCAAAATTGTCGAAACGCTACGAAACTTTGCAGATCCCTTCTATGTGTTATTTGGGACTTCCATGCAAAAATTCATCGGGAGATTATTCCCCTAAGGCGCGTTTGCCTCCGCTCCCGTTCATGGAGAAACCGCACACGCACGCGTTCCGGTCGGAAATTGAAAGTAGACCGAGGGCTTGTCGAAACGCTACGAAACTCCTTGGACACTCTCAATGTGTTATTTGGGAAGTGCATGCAAAAATCCATCGGGAGATTATTCCCCTAAGGCGCGTTTGCCTCCGCTCCCGTCGGAAAAACCGCACGGGGGCCCGTTCGGGCCGGAAATTCAAAATTGTCGAAACGCTACGAAACTTTGCAGATCCCTTCTATGTGTTATTTGGGACTTCCATGCAAAAATTCATCGGGAGATTATTCCCCTAAGGCGCGTTTGCCTCCGCTCCCGTTCATGGAGAAACCGCACACGCACGCGTTCCGGTCGGAAATTGAAAGTAGACCGAGGGCTTGTCGAAACGCTACGAAACTCCTTGGACACTCTCAATGTGTTATTTGGGAAGTGCATGCAAAAATCCATCGGGAGATTATTCCCCTAAGGCGCGTTTGCCTCCGCTCCCGTCGGAAAAACCGCACGGGGGCCCGTTCGGGCCGGAAATTCAAAATTGTCGAAACGCTACGAAACTTTGCAGATCCCTTCTATGTGTTATTTGGGACTTCCATGCAAAAATTCATCGGGAGATTATTCCCCTAAGGCGCGTTTGCCTCCGCTCCCGTTCATGGAGAAACCGCACACGCACGCGTTCCGGTCGGAAATTGAAAGTAGACCGAGGGCTTGTCGAAACGCTACGAAACTCCTTGGACACTCTCAATGTGTTATTTGGGAAGTGCATGCAAAAATCCATCGGGAGATTATTCCCCTAAGGCGCGTTTGCCTCCGCTCCCGTCGGAAAAACCGCACGGGGGCCCGACACGCGAAAAGCCGAAATATATCGAGGGATCGCCCGAATGGCATGAAACTTGGCATGCCATCTCAATTTGGTGGCAGATTAATGCATGAAAAATTCCAGACCGGAACTCATTCCGTAGCCCGACGTTTGTTTGCTTCCGCCCCTTGAAAAAAACTCAATTACACGCGTTTCGGACGAAAATTCAAAATAAATCGAGACGTTATCGAAACGCTACGAAACTTTGCAGATCCCTTCTATGTGTTATTTGAGATGTCCATGCAAAAAATCATCGGGAAATTCCATTCCTAAGGCGCGTTTGCCTCCGCTCCCGTTCTTGAAAATCCGGCGCTTAGAAAATTCATAATTAATTCATCCGAAGTCGAAAAATTCTAATTTTTGGTGGGAGGGGTTCTTATATTGTGTTTAAAGAGCATGCAAAAAATCAAGAAAAAATTCGAAGTCTAAGTCATCAAACTAGAAATTTATGTCTACAGGGAAAAAGGGACCAATTTGGTGGCAAAGTGAGGATTTCAGTTCAAACATATATAGGGGGAGGCCCTTGCCTGGTCCGCCTGGGGCCTTGCCACGCCCAGGCCAGGCCACGCCCAGGCCAGGCCACATGCTGCCTAGACGGAACATGCCCATGGGTGTTCCAAACGATTCCAATGGCAAATCCATCAACCCCCCGCACAAAATCCAATCCAAATATCGAATTTTCATCATCGAATCGAGCGTTCTTGATAAAAAAAATTCAAAATTTGGCTGGATTTTGCGTGCCCGTGCCGGCCACACGGAAGGTCCGTGGCAT
Organism: Vicia faba; assembly: GCA_948472305.1. Taxonomy (NCBI): domain Eukaryota; kingdom Viridiplantae; phylum Streptophyta; class Magnoliopsida; order Fabales; family Fabaceae; genus Vicia; species Vicia faba. The sequence continues at coordinate 22,766 of CATIWC010000979.1, read as the reverse complement.
GCCACGGATGGTCCCGTCGACGGAATCGAAGTTGCGATCGAAGTTTTGCCGCACAACCCAATAAAATATTGGCATTCCAACCATCGAATCGTTCTTTGGGCGAAGAAAAAAATTTGCTAAAATTTTGCGGTGCCCGTGCCCGGCCGAGTGGCTCGTCCGGACCTGGTCACGGACGTTCGGGCGGCGGGGCATGGGAGTTGCGATCGAAGTTTTGCCGCAAAATCATGTCAAATTTTGGCGTTCCCGTCATCGAATCGTCCGTTGGT
>CATIWC010000979.1:2500-5000 GCA_948472305.1 Vicia faba | reverse complement strand
GGAAGTGCATGCAAAAATCCATCGGGAGATTATTCCCCTAAGGCGCGTTTGCCTCCGCTCCCGTCGGAAAAACCGCACGGGGGCCCGTTCGGGCCGGAAATTCAAAATTGTCGAAACGCTACGAAACTTTGCAGATCCCTTCTATGTGTTATTTGGGACTTCCATGCAAAAATTCATCGGGAGATTATTCCCCTAAGGCGCGTTTGCCTCCGCTCCCGTTCATGGAGAAACCGCACACGCACGCGTTCCGGTCGGAAATTGAAAGTAGACCGAGGGCTTGTCGAAACGCTACGAAACTCCTTGGACACTCTCAATGTGTTATTTGGGAAGTGCATGCAAAAATCCATCGGGAGATTATTCCCCTAAGGCGCGTTTGCCTCCGCTCCCGTCGGAAAAACCGCACGGGGGCCCGTTCGGGCCGGAAATTCAAAATTGTCGAAACGCTACGAAACTTTGCAGATCCCTTCTATGTGTTATTTGGGACTTCCATGCAAAAATTCATCGGGAGATTATTCCCCTAAGGCGCGTTTGCCTCCGCTCCCGTTCATGGAGAAACCGCACACGCACGCGTTCCGGTCGGAAATTGAAAGTAGACCGAGGGCTTGTCGAAACGCTACGAAACTCCTTGGACACTCTCAATGTGTTATTTGGGAAGTGCATGCAAAAATCCATCGGGAGATTATTCCCCTAAGGCGCGTTTGCCTCCGCTCCCGTCGGAAAAACCGCACGGGGGCCCGTTCGGGCCGGAAATTCAAAATTGTCGAAACGCTACGAAACTTTGCAGATCCCTTCTATGTGTTATTTGGGACTTCCATGCAAAAATTCATCGGGAGATTATTCCCCTAAGGCGCGTTTGCCTCCGCTCCCGTTCATGGAGAAACCGCACACGCACGCGTTCCGGTCGGAAATTGAAAGTAGACCGAGGGCTTGTCGAAACGCTACGAAACTCCTTGGACACTCTCAATGTGTTATTTGGGAAGTGCATGCAAAAATCCATCGGGAGATTATTCCCCTAAGGCGCGTTTGCCTCCGCTCCCGTCGGAAAAACCGCACGGGGGCCCGTTCGGGCCGGAAATTCAAAATTGTCGAAACGCTACGAAACTTTGCAGATCCCTTCTATGTGTTATTTGGGACTTCCATGCAAAAATTCATCGGGAGATTATTCCCCTAAGGCGCGTTTGCCTCCGCTCCCGTTCATGGAGAAACCGCACACGCACGCGTTCCGGTCGGAAATTGAAAGTAGACCGAGGGCTTGTCGAAACGCTACGAAACTCCTTGGACACTCTCAATGTGTTATTTGGGAAGTGCATGCAAAAATCCATCGGGAGATTATTCCCCTAAGGCGCGTTTGCCTCCGCTCCCGTCGGAAAAACCGCACGGGGGCCCGTTCGGGCCGGAAATTCAAAATTGTCGAAACGCTACGAAACTTTGCAGATCCCTTCTATGTGTTATTTGGGACTTCCATGCAAAAATTCATCGGGAGATTATTCCCCTAAGGCGCGTTTGCCTCCGCTCCCGTTCATGGAGAAACCGCACACGCACGCGTTCCGGTCGGAAATTGAAAGTAGACCGAGGGCTTGTCGAAACGCTACGAAACTCCTTGGACACTCTCAATGTGTTATTTGGGAAGTGCATGCAAAAATCCATCGGGAGATTATTCCCCTAAGGCGCGTTTGCCTCCGCTCCCGTCGGAAAAACCGCACGGGGGCCCGACACGCGAAAAGCCGAAATATATCGAGGGATCGCCCGAATGGCATGAAACTTGGCATGCCATCTCAATTTGGTGGCAGATTAATGCATGAAAAATTCCAGACCGGAACTCATTCCGTAGCCCGACGTTTGTTTGCTTCCGCCCCTTGAAAAAAACTCAATTACACGCGTTTCGGACGAAAATTCAAAATAAATCGAGACGTTATCGAAACGCTACGAAACTTTGCAGATCCCTTCTATGTGTTATTTGAGATGTCCATGCAAAAAATCATCGGGAAATTCCATTCCTAAGGCGCGTTTGCCTCCGCTCCCGTTCTTGAAAATCCGGCGCTTAGAAAATTCATAATTAATTCATCCGAAGTCGAAAAATTCTAATTTTTGGTGGGAGGGGTTCTTATATTGTGTTTAAAGAGCATGCAAAAAATCAAGAAAAAATTCGAAGTCTAAGTCATCAAACTAGAAATTTATGTCTACAGGGAAAAAGGGACCAATTTGGTGGCAAAGTGAGGATTTCAGTTCAAACATATATAGGGGGAGGCCCTTGCCTGGTCCGCCTGGGGCCTTGCCACGCCCAGGCCAGGCCACGCCCAGGCCAGGCCACATGCTGCCTAGACGGAACATGCCCATGGGTGTTCCAAACGATTCCAATGGCAAATCCATCAACCCCCCGCACAAAATCCAATCCAAATATCGAATTTTCATCATCGAATCGAGCGTTCTTGATAAAAAAAATTCAAAATTTGGCTGGATTTTGCGTGCCCGTGCCGGCCACACGGAAGGTCCGTGGCAT
>CATIWC010000978.1:0-71043 GCA_948472305.1 Vicia faba | reverse complement strand
AAGTCATGCCTTGTTTCTAACAACTTTACCTTTCTCATTAGCTTGTTTCTGAAAACCCACATTTGTGCCTATAACATGAAGTCCTTTTGGTTTGGGTACCAGATCCCTGACATCATTTCTGGAGAATTGATTAAGTTCTTCTTGCATTTCCAGGATCCTTCATTATCCTGAAGTGCTTATGTTAATTGATATTGGTCCAATTAGAGAAACTGATCCTAGAATGGTTTCCTTAGGTTGCTTGAAGGTGGATCTTGTTTGACAGGTTCTGTCTTGTTTCCCATAAAGAGTTCTTTAGAGTGGTCTTGTCTTTGTTTATGTAGTTTCTGAATAATTGAATTTTCAGGTGGTTCTGATGGTTCATTATATTTATTTTTTGTATTTGGTATTTCTTCAGAACCTGCAAGTCTTATTTCTACATCTGCAATTTTTTTACTTAGCTTTGAATTTGTAGAGTCAAGCTTATCATTAACATGTATAGATTCCTTTACAATATGTGTTTCTGTATTGTACACTCTGTATCTTTTTGAACGTATTTAGAGTGTTTTAACATAATACATTTTTGAGCTTTGGAATCGTTATAATTATTTTTAAAGATACTTAAGAGAAATAAAAGTATTATGATAATGCGAGAAACATTTATTGATGATAATTAAAGGGATACAGACGACCAACAAAAAAAATTGATCATATAGATAAAGAAAAGCAATAAGGACAATAATCCGAAATCAACAAAACAAAATAAATTAACACCAAGAATAAAACATTTTTTAAACCAATGATCATCAAAGGTTTCACAACTAATGATATCCAAGGCAATATCAGGACCAACACAGATTCTTCGAACAATATGCACAATGTGAGCATTATGGAGAATTTCTAAAAGGACCCTTCCAATAAGGAATGAAGGATTTGTTCATATTCCGGGAGATGATGATGGATTCCTTGAGGTAGTTGAAGATGATTTGGGGTAGGTTTAGTTTAGTACAATTGAGTAGACACAAAATCATGAGCTTATCATCATGATACATAAAGTGCTTTCTCACTCCTCGAGGACGAAGATTTGATAGAATGAACTGAAACCAACTTTTGGCAATAGGAGTTAGTGTTTCTGGATTTGTGGGTTGGTAGACAAAGTTGAAGTTAAACAAAACGAGCAACTTGACATCAGGAGATCACCTAATAGATTCATCAGTGGTAGTAATACCTATCAGAGGATAACAAGTGGCTTGAGCAACAGTGATGGAGACTGGGAACCCATAGACTTTTGATGAAATAGTTAGACCATCAACATAGACAAAAGCATTTATCCAAAACTCTTCTAAAAGATATGGATAAACATATCCACACATCATAGACAAATACCTATTCCATCCTTGAAAGTGGATACCAATATGGAATATTTGCCCAACACCTAGGATTTTTGGTTGCTTCTCTATGATGACTTCTAGAAGGTCATCATTCCCATGAAAGGTTCTTGGGATTAGGGATAACATTGCCATGTTGATAAAAAAGACGGAAATGAGGGTGAGAGAAAGAAAGATAGAATATGTGAGGGAATGACTTAGGTAAGGAAGGTATAAATAGAAACGAGAGACATGAGAGAATGAGTCTGGTGAGCATGAAAATTAACTTAAACATTTAATGTTTGGACAAGAAAAGATTGAGGAATTTGCATGCAACTTTGTTAAAGAAAAATTACATGAAGACTTCTATTTTCAAGGTGATTTAATATGGAGAAAGAGTTGTAGGAAAATAGGTAAATAAATGAAGTGATTTTGGAATAATTTTCAAGAAGACAAAAAACAGCGCATGGAGGCTGAGACAGACATAGAGTGGGCGGCAACAAAAATTATTTTCCCAAAAATGAATCAGATAGATTTAGAAGTAGAACCTAAGTACCTATGAAATAAATGTATTGGATTGGATACGACTAGCAGATAAACACATGTGGTAAATAAAATGAGTGAAAAGAGTTAGAATATACCTGGCTAGTTTCAAAAAGTTGACTTCTTACTTTTTCTTTCTCCAGATACATTTTGTTATGTTGTAGCGAAGAATGTCGCTTCCTTGAGAACCATTCTACTTATTTTAGAATTTTTGGAACTGCCTTCTTATAGAGAATTCTATTTTCTATAGAACATAGCTAGCTCAAGTATGCAGAGCTTCTGATGCTTACTTCAGATAATTTCTTTTCTCAAGATGTTTCTGGTTTTCTCTAACTGGATCTCTCTACACGGTCAAGTGTTTGATTCAAGAATCAATAACAGAGCCTAGCTCGGATACCAATTGAAGGTGGAGAAAAACACAAGAAAGGGGGGGGGGGGGTTGAATTGTGTTGATATAAACTTTTCCCTTTCTAAAGAGTTTGCGGAAGTCTTTGAGCATGTAGAAGCTAATAGCAGTAAAGAACACATTCATTTTTATACAAGTTCACCTTCTCAACTAAGGATCAATTTGTCCACCCTCCTCAGATGATTTTGCCTTATAAAAGGACTTAATCCACTAATCTTGAAAGATTACAACAACCTTTAAGAGTCTAGAAAGCCTTTTTAGCCCTCTCAAGTATACAGACTAGAAAGTCATTTGAGGAAACACCAATTCTAGAAAGAATCATTTTTTTGGAGATTTACAAGAGTGCTTCTTATCAAGCATATTTCTCCTACTTATGGTACATATTGTTTTGACAAGCTTTTGAGCAATAAATCTTTGTCTAAAATAATTTACATAAAGGTTTCTAAGAAATAACACAATTAGAGCAACAACTCTTGTGTTTTGAATGTTTCTACAAGATTTAATGTTATGGAGATTAAGTGCAAAAGCATCTTGTAGTCTTCTTATCTTCATCTTCTTTGTTAATCAAGCTGAACAAAATAGCTTCTTTCTTCTTTTCTGGTTTTCCTTGAGATGCATTTTGATTTATATTTTGAATGACATCTTGTTGAGATCTTCAGCTTCTTTTCTTTAATGATCAAGACTCGAATATTGACTCATGTTTCTTAATTCTTGTTGATCCTTCATTCTTTCTGCTATTGTGATGTTTTCTTGTAAGATTGACAACCTTTTTGGAACTAAGTTATGATGAACACGTTGCTTCTTAATAAGTTGTTAACACTTTAATATGCTTAATGAAATATTACACTATAGAGCAACAACTCAGTGTAAATATATTGCATTTAAAAGTGATACTACTTTGTGCTTGTGAAATTCTTGGTGCTATTCAGCCATATAGCCACACACTTTCAAGTATACCAAAGTTGCTTTATATAGGCTTGAGAGAAAAATACCGTTGGAGCACATAATGCATTGTAGCGTGTATTTTGCAGTTTGATATGTTTTTCAATGCAAATATACCTTTTGTAATGACTACTGTGCAGGAGGCATGATTTCTTCTTTTTATTTATCCAAGATATAACTGAGTATTTCCATCATTGTTTGAAAACTGTGATTATTGTCAGTTTTGATTAGAGCACTACTAAAGATATATCTGGCCTTTTCTGATTTTTGTTTAGCATGTTTCTGTATAGAACTTGATTTCTGATTCTTGTATCTTCAGCTTTTTGAAGATGTTATTTCTGTTTCTGGAGTACTGATCTTGAGACTTATTTCTTGTCTTATTTTTCTGATGAGTAGTTCAGAAACTACTGATTTGATGTTGCATAGAAACACTAGATTGAATTTATGAACTCGTCTTGTTTTTAGAGCTTTAGGCATCAGCTTATCTGAAAGACAACTTCAGTTGTAGAAGCTTTATGAGTTATATTTGCACAAGCTCTTTTATAGAATGTTTCTTGTTATTAGATCTACACAATCAATAGAATCATTAGTAGCACGAAAATTGTTACTCACAATATATATGGTTGTTATCATCAAAACAAAGAATTGCTTAGAAGCTTTCTTGCTCTAAAAACCATCTCCTCCCGGAATCCTATAGCTTCCAACACTCCCACAAGAAAATCCCATTTGATCCTATCGTAAGCGTTGGACATATCCAACTTCAAGGCCATAACTCATTTCTTCCCTTTTGTCTTCTTTTTCATCCAATGGAAGCATTCAAGGGCAACGGGGGCATTATCAATTATCAACCAACCATTGACGAAAGCACTCTGTTCTGCATCAATAATCTCGATGATGATTTGTTTAACCCTGTTTTTAATTGTCTTCGTCACCAATTTCATGAGAACATTGCAAAGACTAATTGGTTTGAACTCTTTGGGGGAGATGAGGTTATTCACTTTTGGAATAAGGGCTATGAAGGTTTTACTTATCTTAGAAGGATCACATTTATTATTGAGGATGTCCAGAACCAAAGCTTTTATATCACCTCCAACCATTGGCCATTACTTTTGAAATAAAATTGTCGAAATTCCATTCGGTCTTGGGGCCTTCAAGGGATGCATTTGTTGGAGAGCATTCTCCACTTCATGCTCATGGTATCTCGCCGCACATAAGGCCTTATGCTTCAGGGAAAGTTTTCCTCTCATAACCTCACACGCATCTTTGATGTTTTGAGGATTAGAAGTGGAAAAAAGCTCCCCGAAATAATTCGGAAGTAATCTCTCACAATTGCTTCCTCCCCTCCACCAAACACCGTTATCATCTTTCAACTTAACGATCTGATTGCGATTTCACCTTTAAGCTGCTTTTCCATGGAAAAATTTGGTTTTTTTGTCGCTAGCCTTCATCCAGACAGCTCTGCTCCACTGTCTCCATACGACCTCCTCAGTTTAAAGAAGCTTGTTGTGTTGTTTCTCAAGAGCCTTATAGGTTCTTATACCATTGTTGTACCCCAAAATTTGCCCTCCCATATTCATCAAAGAATTGCCAAGCCAAGTCACAAAATTCCCCAAGGGTTGTGCAGTGCAACAGTCTCTCATACAGTCAAAACTAGGGTTTGTGTTCTGATCAAGAATTGAAAGTTTTCAAAGGCCCAAGCAAGTCTCATATGCCTACAAAGATGGTCAAGTATCCTCATATCAAGTTTCAAGGCATTCAGCTCAAAATTGCACAGTCAAAACCCTAGATTGCACTACAGTCAACTGTAGGGGCAAAATGGTCATTTGACAGTCAAAAGTTCAAATTTTTGGTCAACATATCATTTTGAAGCCACAAACATCATTTGATCAATGCTTGATCATGATTCTCAAAATTTGGCTCAGAAATCATCAAAGATGCAAAAGTTGCTATATTTGGACAGCTGAAAAAGTCAACTGAAATTGACCAAGGCATAACTTTCACATGGATTATCAGAAAAATTCCATCCAAATCTCATTTTGAAGAGAAAGACATTTCCTACAACTCATCTTCATATTCCAAGTCCAAGAAATGCTCTCACAAAAAGTTATCAATTTCAACATTATAGGTCATTTTCAAAAGTCAACAAAAAGGGACTTTAAGTCAAAGGCCATAACCTGAGATTGGTAAATCAAAATGACATGGGACCAAAGGCATTGGTTAAAGGACTCAAAGACCTTTCCAAAATGTCCAAGAACATGTGAAAAGCTTAAAAATTGAGCAAGTTATGCCTTGTGGAAGTTGGGAAATTTTTGGAAATTTTTGAAAGTCAACTTTACTTCAAATGATCCAAAAATGCAAATGGGCCCATTTTTCTTCCAAGTTTCTTCATGCCAAGCCTATGCACGACCATTAAGCCCAAGGGGAAGTATTTTCTCAATTTTTAATTATTTATTTGAATTTATATTAATATTAATTCATTTAAATCATTTAAATATGTAGAAAATATAAACTTGACCTAAAAAATCTTTTTGTACACATTCTAGGCTCAAGATTTCGTGTACAATTAAATATGGCAAGATTTGGTTGATTGGAGCTAATTGACACAAAATTTCACATGAAAAAAGATATGAAAAGATCTTACAAAATCAAATATGCAAATCATTGAATTCATGAGATTTTGTTCAATTTTATTGACCTAAAAGCTTCACTATATGATCAGAATCACAACCCTAAAAGAATGGGACTAGAAGCTGCGCTCAGAAGCCATACACAAACTTGAGTTTTTTCCCTAAAAGTTCAAAACTGATTTCAAAGTTATAAGGCGATTCAAGACACCAAACCTATTTCAATAACTTCCTTAGGCATTCCTGAACAGATTCCAATCGATATCAACCACCAAAACGCCTTGAATCGGTATCATGAACTCAGACTGTATCTCAAAATTTTTGAAATCGTGCATCATAATTTAAGCATCCTTTGCACTTTTTATTTGTTGATTCTTGTTCCTTATGAAGTTCTAAAGCTGACCATGGTATTTAATTGAATAATCATGCATCGTATGCGATTTTGCCATAATCAATTTCTAGGGTTGCAGGTTTCTTAAATTAGGGGTTTTCAGACCAAGAACAATTAGACCATCACGGTACCACCATTGCAATCAGCGCCTAGAGACGAAGAAATCCCAACTATCGCGCCTAATTTATGTTTGGAATTGAGCTATTCGCTATTTTCTTATAGCCCACCTAACGCAACGCCCAGAAAACCGTGGCCATATGTCCATGTTTCAGAAAAAGTGAGGAAGACGATGTGTTGTCCATCAATGATTCGCTGATTTTAAAATTTCGCGCTTTTAATTACTAACGCGCTTATTCTTTCTTTTTGTTATTTGTGTATTATTAATATATCAATTAATCCAAACAGCTCAGCTGGCAGGCACCTCTCTTGGCAATATCCAAGACCTGGGTTCGAACCCCAGGTCTCATGCTATTTCAATATTGTTTTTCATTCACAATTCCCATGCAGGCATGATCCTAAGACGCGCCATACTCCTTCATCATCCCACCATACACGCGTCTAGCAACACTAGATCAATGGCCAAGATTCTGAAGAACACGTATACGCTGGTCAATGCGCTGGCATACGAATTGGCAAAAGTCAATGGATCCACTGCTTATTGGGCCTGATTTGCCATCAAAACCTCCAATTTGGGGCTACCCCCCCTGGTTTGCTTCTTTTATTTTATTTGTTTTAAATTGTTATTTTGTTTTCTAATTTAATTAATTATCTTTTTTTACAAAAAAATATAAAAATACAAAAACATCATAAAAAATTCAGAAAAAGACAAAAGTTTAATAATTATTTTATTTTAATTATTTTGCTAAATAAATTAACATGTAAATATTTAGTTTTAATTAGGTTGCCATTTTAATTCTTTTTAATAACTAAAAATCCAAAAAATATAGAATTAGGTTAATTAACAATTTCTATTCCTTTTAAATTTTCTCTTTTTTTTTATCACAATATTATTTATTTATTTATTTTTTTTTTTTATATAATTAAATGTATATAAATTAACCTAGATTTAAATTAGGTTAAGACTTAACATTTTCGTAATAAACTTAAAAAACACTAGAGTTAGGGTTTAGCGTTTTAATTTCAATAAATTCTTTTCCTTTTAAATCTTAAAAAACATAAAATACCAAAAACATTTAATTTTCATTTTTTATCTTAATTCTTTATTAATTTAATATTTTGCGAAAGGGTCCAACGCCCATGTTCATATTTTTAATTATTAATTTCGCGTATTTTATTTTATGTCGTTTGATTAATTTTGTATCTCTCCCAAAGCATTGTAATTTAAATTTCTCGCACTATTATTTCTTTTGCTTCATTTACTTTCCGCTAAATCGGGTCCGGTTTAATTTTGGCGATGTGGACCCGCGCCATTTGTAATAGTCGTAGATTTATTTTTCTCGCAAATATTTAACTATTAAAAAAGCATGAAAGAATGTATGGATCAAAATAAAATCAAGCGTAGATCACAATGAACATGGCAAGACAAACATCAATGAAAACGACACACGAATCGCACACACCACCCCTAGGGTACGCCTCACTGTTGCCTTTCGAAAGGTGATCGTCGAGTAGAGGATGTCTTAGTAAGTCCTCATGATCCGGGAACCTGGCATGAGGGTAGCTTCTAAGGTGTCTTCCTATTGCTCTGGTGATCACCACGTCCCTAAACTCGAATTGACCCGAACACCTCCAACGGTGGTGCTACCTACCTCTCAATGGTGGGATGGCACTACTTTAAAGGACATTTACACAGACGAATTCCTTAGGGTAGGTAGGTTCTCAAGGATACTTGCTCTAATCTCAAAACAAAATCAAAACATACTTTTCACACCAACACATTTTCAAAAGCTTTCAAAGCAAATTTTTCAAACACTCTGACGTACGAGTCGAACTGAATTTTTTCAAAGAAAACTTTTTAAACCCACATTGAAAAGCAAACAAACCTTTTTGAAAACACATTGAGCAAGTATCTAAGAGCCCATGGATAACCATGGATAGAAAGGGTGCTAACACCTTCCCTTTCTATAACCTACCTCCCGAACCGAGAGCGATCTCTTTAAAGGAATTTTTCTGTGCTTTTGTCCTTTCCATTTGGAGAAAATAAAAGACGGTGGCGACTCTTGCTTACCGCGACATTTCGCGAACCAGCGTTAAACAGTCATTTCCAGATCCACCGATCACAGAACTGGCGACTCTGCTGGGGACCTAAACTTAAAGTGAGGTGTACCTTAGGGTTAGTTCATAACTGTGTTTTCAATTGTATTGACTTGTCTGCTTTAAATTTGTGGGTTGCATGGGAGTTACATAGATCCTAACCCGGATCTGGGGATACCCTGTTTAGGTAGCATAAGCTGTGAGGGACCTGTCCGGCGTATACCGACATGGGTGAAGCAGTGGCTACGTTGGTGTGGCGCCTTGGTCTGTACCGATATCCCTCGTGTCGAAACGGGGAGAATATGGGTCTTCCAAGGAGTCATTAAGCACCAACAACCTTAGAACCTTAAATGACCCAACTTGGCCAATAGAAACAGTAGCAGTATGCTACGCCCATTGAGGCTAAACTCTCGTGATGGTTCTGGCCGCAAGAAAAGATTGCGATGCTGGAGTTATGACCGATTGAGGGTAGTCAGTGATATTGGGATCCTCTAGAACCCGGTTACTTCTGATAGGACAGGTCTTAACCAACAAACTGAAAGAGGGTACTACCCAGACCTCATGCTGGCCTAAACTCTAAGGGTTTCTCTTGTGTGACTTGTGTGCCTTCGTACTTGACTATCTGCGTGCTTGTTACCTGACACTCGTTTCTTGCAGGTCTTGTTTATAGTCCTTAATTGGGGCTCATAACAGGGTACTAAGTTTCTTGCAGGTCTTGTCTATAGTCCTTAACTAGGACTCATGACAGGGTTTACCAAATTTCTTGCAGGTGTTGTTTATAGTCCTTAACTGGGACTCATAACAGGGTTCACTAGATCTCTTGCAGGTTTTGTTTATAGTCCTTAATTGGGACTCATAACAAAGTATACTGAATTTCTTGCAGGGTTTGTTTATAGTCCTTAATTGGGACTCATAACAGGGTTTACCTACTTCACCCCATGCATAGCATGACATCATACCATTGCATACCATTGCATACATCCTAACCCATTTCAAGGATCTCAAGGGTTTGTGATGCAGGTCATGATAAACCAATTACCCAGCAAGGGGCAAAGGGGATTTATCTTCCTCTAGCCAAGGGTGTCAGGGGCTATGACCCACTGGATATGGTGAGCCTTTGACCCTTGAAGAAGGACTCTCAACAATATGCAGTGCCTTCAGTCAAGCTACCGGTTCCAAATGCTAACAAAGTTTCTCTGTTTACCCCGCGAGGTCTTTGAAAACATTACATGCATGTCATACATCTCATTGCATTGCAGGTATCCCTTTGACAGGTTGCTTACCCCTTCTTCGCTGTTTATTTCAGCCGGTCGTCATGAATCCTGAATCATCAGCCGAGCAGACTATCAAGGACCTTCAGGCTCAGAACGCCCAGTTCCAAGAGCTGATAATGAATTTGACCCAAGGGCAACAAGATCTGAAGGCTCTGCTCTTGAAGAAGGACAAGAAGAAGAAGAGGACTGTCTTGTTCAGCCCTAGACGCAGATCAGGGAATACACCGCAGACTGAAACTGAAAGGACTACCCCATCTGTGAGGGAAAGCAGTCACCATGAGAGGGAGGTGCCCAGTCCAGTGGTCTCTGACAATGAAACAGATTTCGACGACGAACAGTACCCTCCGGCTGAGGACAAGTACAAACAGTTGGAGGATAGGTTGAAGGCTATGGAGGTTCAACAGGTACCTGGGCTGGATTTCGGAGATCTGGGTTTGTCAACTGGTGTGGTTATTCCTCGGAAGTTCAAAGCACCACCCTTTACTAAGTATGACGGGGCGTCTTGCCCCAAGCTGCATCTAAGGTCCTATGTTCGGAAGATTCAGCCATATACGGCGGACAAGAATTTATGGATCCACTTCTTCCAGGAGAGTCTTTCAGGGACTCATCTCGAATGGTTCTATCAGCTGGATGGGACCAAAGTTCGTAACTGGGAGGAGTTGGCTACTGCTTTCTATAAGCAGTATCAATATAATGCCGACCTTGCCCCTACGCGTACCCAACTCCAGGGTATGTCGTTAGGATCAAGTGAAGGTTTTAAAGAATATGCGCAGAAATGGAGGGATCTTGCTGGAAGGGTACAACCACCTCTGACTGATCGGGAACTTGTGGACATGTTCTTGGGGACCTTGTCTGGTCCATTTTATAACCACCTGATTGGGAATTCATCTGCTGGATTCACAGATCTTATCTTGACTGGAGAGCGAATATAAGCTGGTATCCGGTCTGGGAAAATTCAAGAGGCTGCACCTTCTGATAAAAAGCCTCATCATGGAAAGAAAGAATCCAATGCCGTGCACGGTAAAAAGAGCCGTCATGAGGCAGGGGCAATCCAAATCTCTAATCCCGGACCTGCTCAACAAGGACAGGGGCAGCAGCGCAAGGAGAAACGACAGTATACCAAACTCAACATGTCGCTGGATCAAGCACTGCAACAAATGTTGAAGGCAGGGCTGATCACCTTAAGGGCTCCTCTTCGGAATCCGAACACTTCTGCACCCAACTATCATCCCAACGATAGGTGCGCATATCATTCAGATAGCCCGGGGCATACTACAGACAATTGCTGGCCTCTCAAGAATAAGATTCAAGATATGATCGACGCTGGAGAGATTCAGTTTGAAGTGCCAGAGACTCCGAACATAATCACTGCTCCATTGCCCAATCATTGAAGCCTTTTGTTTATTTGAATTTTTGAGCTGTACTTTTCTTTGCTTATACAAACAATTAATGTCATAGCAAACTCTTTTATTCTATTAATGCATTGCATATGTCTGTTTTGGAAATTAATACAATTATTTTCATTATGTTCAAATATCTTTTCATATTTTTTCTGATGTCAACTCTGGATCTAAAATTCTAAGCCTCTTGAGGGAGGATGACGAAAACGATACTACAATCTACAGTATGCTTTTGAACAAACCCCGCTGATGAGGTACAGGCATTGTTTCAATCCCTAAACACTGGAGTTATAAGGATGATAATCCCTCGTCAACCCTTCCGAGCCAAAGAAGTAGGAGTTTTTATTTTCGAAAATTAAAACCCTTTATCATAACCTGGGGCAGGGTAGTCTTCTCAGTTGATCTAAGTGCATAACGAATGGCACCGAAAAGATCTTTACGAAACGAACAAAGGCAATAATGGTTCAGAACAATCAAAAGGACAGGCAGTCATTATCAAAAAATTTTCATAAATGAAAAGCCCAAAAAGTCTAAACCTACAAAGGGGACTTATGAAACTAGGGCATCCCGCTGACTGTAATTCCAAAAAAGGAAACAGTTCAGGCAAAAAAAAGAAAGGAATAACAAAATCAAGAAAGAGGTCTCACAAACCCTCAACCAAAACAAAGATGACTGCCCATTCAAAATAAGTTATCAACATCTGAACCATTATTGGAACATCAAAGCAAAGACTCAAGCAAGGTCTAACGCACGGTCAACTGAGTTTAGGTTTGGAGAACATCACGAAGAGCGGGTGGGTACAAATACTTTGAGCCTTTATCCTTTGTTTCTTAAAACCGTGAACCAGGCCACGTTATAACCCTTAAAAGTCCTAGCTGAAGCATGGGTTAGTTCGAAAGCATACTGTTACGAAAGATATCCTGACTCCTTAAGGCCTACGGTAAATACGGAGTTGACATCACGTTTTACAAACATTCACTTGTTTTATGAAAAGATGCATTTCCAAAATCTTCAAGACAGACATAAGCTTTGCATTTTTTAACATAACTTTGTTTGCATATGACTTTTTGTTTGAACAGCAGGAAAATTCGCACGATGAATACCTAGTGAACAAAAGCACTTCCAATCAAGGGGCA
This sequence comes from Vicia faba, assembly GCA_948472305.1. Lineage (NCBI taxonomy): Eukaryota > Viridiplantae > Streptophyta > Magnoliopsida > Fabales > Fabaceae > Vicia > Vicia faba. The sequence goes on along the minus strand of CATIWC010000978.1, from coordinate 58,770 downwards.
TGGCATGAGCATGGTCCATCATCTGGGGCAATCCAATCAAGATTCGGAGAATCTCTCAAAAGGCCAACCAGCCTGGGGCAAATCTCCACCTGAGTCACTTAGGGGCATTTCAACAACAAATCTCGCCTGATCAAACATCTTCTGGTGACAAAACACTTCTAAACAGGGGCAACTCCCTACTTTCCGAGAACTGACATAGTCGGAAAAATACTACGCACAATCAAAGACCCGCTAGGCTGACATGCCTAGGCAAAAATTAGGGCTTCCCGGCGAACCAAAAGGGTTCGGGCAAAATGAGGGATGAAATGAAGAAATCTGTACACCCGGCAAGTCGAAAACCTGAAAAGGCAGCTTGGGCAAAAATGGGTATCCCGGTGGACTGAAAACCCGAAAGGGCAGTCCAGGCAAAAGTTAGGGATTAAAGCGTACGACTATGTCCTGCCATCTGCCTACCAGAAGAAGGTTTGTCCATCAACGACTATCAGCACCCCACAAATGCCTCCCCCATAGAAACAGGGGCAATAAAGAGTGGTCTAAGCAGTCTGATTGTTCTATCCTCCAAGGTATCAGGGTAGGTTCCGTTGAAGAACATAACCAATACAGTTCAATACTTCCCCAGGAGAGTCCAATCCAGTTTCCCCAAGAAGGTTGGAATCTATCTCCCCAAGCAATAAGCGTACCCCCAGTAAATTCTGGAAGCTTATCCCCTAGCAGGGCACGAACGCGTCGTCCGGCTTGATTTAAAGAGTTATTTCCTTAACAGGATATAACTGGGTTATCCTCAGCCAAAAGCCACGGAAAGAGCGTCGTCGACAGAATCTTCTTATCCCCAGCGAAGTCCATTTATACTTCCAATACAGCAAGGTATCCTCAACGAGTCATCCTCAGCAATTCAGCAAAAGCATCTCCCCACAGAGTATTTCTTCCCAGCATGGTCGTTAGAATATCTTTTTCTCCCTGCAGAATCCTCCATTCGCCAAGTTTATTCCCCAACGGAGTTATCTTCGTCTATGGGAATTCTTGCAACTATTCTTCAACATCAGCCCAGGATACGACTTCCCGACACCCGTCAAGGATTTATTTTCCTAAGACGAAAACATACATTCATAAAACGTCACATCTTCATACATTATAGCATGCATATGCATCATACTGCACGAATCTCATTAATTTCGAGGACATGTTGAAATCATGCAGTTCATGCGTCATGAGCTTGCATACAACTAATGCTTTACCTTTCAGGAAAGGTCAATACAAAAATGACTACTATCAACTATCGCAATTCATTCTTGATATAGTTTCAGATATGATCCAGATATGGTGACGTTCTGATGCTGCTTCCAGATATCCTTCTCGATATAGTTTCAGATATGATCCAGATATGGTGACGTTCTGATGCTGCTTCCAGAATTCCTTCTCGATATAGTTTCAGATATGATCCAGATATGGTGACGTTCTGATGCTGCTTCCAGAATTCCTTCTCGATATAGTTTCAGATATGATGCTGCTTCCAGAATTCCTTCTCGATATAGTTTCAGATATGATCCAGATATGGTGACGTTCTGATGCTGCTTCCAGAATTCCTTCTCGATATAGTTTCAGATATGATCCAGATATGGTGACGTTCTGATGCTGCTTCCAGAATTCCTTCTCGATATAGTTTCAGATATGATCCAGATATGGTGACGTTCTGATGCTGCTTCCAGAATTCCTTCTCGATATAGTTTCAGATATGATCCAGATATGGTGACGTTCTGATGCTGCTTCCAGAATTCCTTCTCGATATAGTTTCAGATATGATCCAGAGATGGTGACGTTCTGATACTGCTTCCAGGTATCCTTCAGATATAGTTTCAGATATGACCCAGATATGGTGACGTTCTGATGCTGCTTCCAGATCTCCTTCTAGATATAGTCCAGATGTAAACCAGATAGGGCAACGTTCTGATACTTATTCCAGTTGAAGATATTTCAAGACCTCCTCTAGTCCAGCTAAATCGACTCCCAACAGATTTTTCTGAGAAAGACTCAGCAGTCTCCTATGGTCCCCTCTCCGACGGTGTGTGAGGTGGTAATTCCTTCTTCCTATGATTCCCTCTCCGACGGTGTGTGAGGTGACAATTCCTTTTCAGATGTTTCCCTCTCCGACGTTGAGTGAGGTGATCATTCCTTTCAAATTATAATTGCCTATGGTTCTCTTCCCAATATGGCAAAGATGGTATTTCCCGCCAAGATTTTCTCAACGAGCGTTGTTGAAGTTAAAATCACCCAAGGTTCTCTTACCATTCATGCTAAGGCAGTAACCATCTCTGGTTCATTCATCAGCGTTTGAAACTCCAGACTCAGCTCCTGTAACCAGTCAGGACATATTTATACCAAGCATCTAAAATCAGCTCCTGCAACGTGTCAGGTACTCATTTTTCTTTTGCAGGTAAGCAGTTTCTCGCTAAGGAATCTCTTACGCAATCAGCATCCAGATGGCATCTATAAGCCCATCACCCTATACAGCAATCTCCAAATAGCATCTATAATCCCATTCCACCATCACTGCCACTATGTGAGCGCAAATTTCTGGGCACTCTAGTGTCCAATCATCTTTTACCATCGGATTACGAAAGGCACGTCAGCCAATCTGCATCCTCAGGTCTAAGAAGATTGAACAGGGGCAACTGTTGTACCCCAAAATTTTCCCTCCCATATTCATCAAAGAATTGCCAAGCCAAGTCACAAAATTCCCCAAGGGTTGTGCAGTGCAACAGTCTCTCATACAGTCAAAACTAGGGTTTGTGTTCTGATCAAGAATTGAAAGTTTTCAAAGGCCCAAGCAAGTCTCATATGCCTACAAAGATGGTCAAGTATCCTCATATCAAGTTTCAAGGCATTCAGCTCAAAATTGCACAGTCAAAACCCTAGATTGCACTACAGTCAACTGTAGGGGCAAAATGGTCATTTGACAGTCAAAAGTTCAAATTTTTGGTCAACATATCATTTTGAAGCCACAAACATCATTTGATCAATGCTTGATCATGATTCTCAAAATTTGGCTCAGAAATCATCAAAGATGCAAAAGTTGCTATATTTGGACAGCTGAAAAAGTCAACTGAAATTGACCAAGGCATAACTTTCACATGGATTATCAGAAAAATTCCATCCAAAGCTCATTTTGAAGAGAAAGACATTTCCTACAACTCATCTTCATATTCCAAGTCCAAGAAATGCTCTCACAAAAAGTTATCAATTTCAACATTATAGGTCATTTTCAAAAGTCAACAAAAAGGGACTTTAAGTCAAAGGCCATAACCTGAGATTGGTAAATCAAAATGACATGGGACCAAAGGCATTGGTTAAAGGACTCAAAGACCTTTCCAAAATGTCCAAGAACATGTGAAAAGCTTAAAAATTGAGCAAGTTATGCCTTGTGGAAGTTGGGAAACTTTTGGAAATTTTTGAAAGTCAACTTTACTTCAAATGATCCAAAAATGCAAATGGGCCCATTTTTCTTCCAAGTTTCTTCATGCCAAGCCTATGCACGACCATTAAGCCCAAGGGGAAGTATTTTCTCAATTTTTAATTATTTATTTGAATTTATATTAATATTAATTCATTTAAATCATTTAAATATGTAGAAAATATAAACTTGACCTAAAAAATCTTTTTGTACACATTCTAGGCTCAAGATTTCGTGTACAATTAAATATGGCAAGATTTGGTTGATTGGAGCTAATTGACACAAAATTTCACATGAAAAAAGATATGAAAAGATCTTACAAAATCAAATATGCAAATCATTGAATTCATGAGATTTTGTTCAATTTTATTGACCTAAAAGCTTCACTATATGATCAGAATCACAACCCTAAAAGAATGGGACTAGAAGCTGCGCTCAGAAGCCATACACAAACTTGAGTTTTTTCCCTAAAAGTTCAAAACTGATTTCAAAGTTATAAGGCGATTCAAGACACCAAACCTATTTCAATAACTTCCTTAGGCATTCCTGAACAGATTCCAATCGATATCAACCACCAAAACGCCTTGAATCGGTATCATGAACTCAGACTGTATCTCAAAATTTTTGAAATCGTGCATCATAATTTAAGCATCCTTTGCACTTTTTATTTGTTGATTCTTGTTCCTTATGAAGTTCTAAAGCTGACCATGGTATTTAATTGAATAATCATGCATCGTATGCGATTTTGCCATAATCAATTTCTAGGGTTGCAGGTTTCTTAAATTAGGGGTTTTCAGACCAAGAACAATTAGACCATCACGGTACCACCATTGCAATCAGCGCCTAGAGACGAAGAAATCCCAACTATCGCGCCTAATTTATGTTTGGAATTGAGCTATTCGCTATTTTCTTATAGCCCACCTAACGCAACGCCCAGAAAACCGTGGCCATATGTCCATGTTTCAGAAAAAGTGAGGAAGACGATGTGTTGTCCATCAATGATTCGCTGATTTTAAAATTTCGCGCTTTTAATTACTAACGCGCTTATTCTTTCTTTTTGTTATTTGTGTATTATTAATATATCAATTAATCCAAACAGCTCAGCTGGCAGGCACCTCTCTTGGCAATATCCAAGACCTGGGTTCGAACCCCAGGTCTCATGCTATTTCAATATTGTTTTTCATTCACAATTCCCATGCAGGCATGATCCTAAGACGCGCCATACTCCTTCATCATCCCACCATACACGCGTCTAGCAACACTAGATCAATGGCCAAGATTCTGAAGAACACGTATACGCTGGTCAATGCGCTGGCATACGAATTGGCAAAAGTCAATGGATCCACTGCTTATTGGGCCTGATTTGCCATCAAAACCTCCAATTTGGGGCTACCCCCCCTGGTTTGCTTCTTTTATTTTATTTGTTTTAAATTGTTATTTTGTTTTCTAATTTAATTAATTATCTTTTTTTACAAAAAAATATAAAAATACAAAAACATCATAAAAAATTCAGAAAAAGACAAAAGTTTAATAATTATTTTATTTTAATTATTTTGCTAAATAAATTAACATGTAAATATTTAGTTTTAATTAGGTTGCCATTTTAATTCTTTTTAATAACTAAAAATCCAAAAAATATAGAATTAGGTTAATTAACAATTTCTATTCCTTTTAAATTTTCTCTTTTTTTTATCACAATATTATTTATTTATTTATTTTATTTTTTTTATATAATTAAATGTATATAAATTAACCTAGATTTAAATTAGGTTAAGACTTAACATTTTCGTAATAAACTTAAAAAACACTAGAGTTAGGGTTTAGCGTTTTAATTTCAATAAATTCTTTTCCTTTTAAATCTTAAAAAACATAAAATACCAAAAACATTTAATTTTCATTTTTTATCTTAATTCTTTATTAATTTAATATTTTGCGAAAGGGTCCAACGCCCATGTTCATATTTTTAATTATTAATTTCGCGTATTTTATTTTATGTCGTTTGATTAATTTTGTATCTCTCCCAAAGCATTGTAATTTAAATTTCTCGCACTATTATTTCTTTTGCTTCATTTACTTTCCGCTAAATCGGGTCCGGTTTAATTTTGGCGATGTGGACCCGCGCCATTTGTAATAGTCGTAGATTTATTTTTCTCGCAAATATTTAACTATTAAAAAAGCATGAAAGAATGTATGGATCAAAATAAAATCAAGCGTAGATCACAATGAACATGGCAAGACAAACATCAATGAAAACGACACACGAATCGCACACACCACCCCTAGGGTACGCCTCACTGTTGCCTTTCGAAAGGTGATCGTCGAGTAGAGGATGTCTTAGTAAGTCCTCATGATCCGGGAACCTGGCATGAGGGTAGCTTCTAAGGTGTCTTCCTATTGCTCTGGTGATCACCACGTCCCTAAACTCGAATTGACCCGAACACCTCCAACGGTGGTGCTACCTACCTCTCAATGGTGGGATGGCACTACTTTAAAGGACATTTACACAGACGAATTCCTTAGGGTAGGTAGGTTCTCAAGGATACTTGCTCTAATCTCAAAACAAAATCAAAACATACTTTTCACACCAACACATTTTCAAAAGCTTTCAAAGCAAATTTTTCAAACACTCTGACGTACGAGTCGAACTGAATTTTTTCAAAGAAAACTTTTTAAACCCACATTGAAAAGCAAACAAACCTTTTTGAAAACACATTGAGCAAGTATCTAAGAGCCCATGGATAACCATGGATAGAAAGGGTGCTAACACCTTCCCTTTCTATAACCTACCTCCCGAACCGAGAGCGATCTCTTTAAAGGAATTTTTCTGTGCTTTTGTCCTTTCCATTTGGAGAAAATAAAAGACGGTGGCGACTCTTGCTTACCGCGACATTTCGCGAACCAGCGTTAAACAGTCAGTTCCAGATCCACCGATCACAACCATCCACACTACTATTCTAGTTATCTCTACTCTTTAATTTTTCTTCAATCATGGAGATCTATTTCCTGACCGCACCAGATCTATATTCTGTGAAAACCTCCCCAGCCCCTGCAAGGCTTTGATCTTATTCACTCCTCCACCTCTAGCATTGTTCCAGCAATGTCTCACCAGACCTTCACACCTCTCATCTTTTGTCTAAACTTCATCAAATTGAAACAAATATCTCGGCCTTTATTTCTTTCCTTGATAACTTCCAAATTGATTCTAACAACTGCGTGATATGAGCTAAACCTATAGAGATGAAAAAATTTTAACAAAGAAAATCTTGGAATAAAAGGTGAAGTAGCTAAAGCTCTATCCAATCTACACTTTATGTTCGACTCACCTGGTATGACATTATACCAAGTAAAGGGATACCCTTCAAAGCCAAGGTCCTGCAAACTGCACGAATCAAGAGCTTATCTTCCCTAGCTCATTTGGCTTCTAGTCTTCACATTACTGCCAACTTTATCCTCTTCGCGCTAAATATCGTTAAAGTCCCTGAAGTATATCCATTTATCTCCCATATCTCGAGCAATATCTTGAAGAAGCTTCCAAGTGTTCCTTTTTTTATTCCTTAGGGTGGCCACAAATACCACAAACCCTAGGGCTGCCCCGCCTCTTCATCCATGAAAGTGCCACATATATTATTGAGAGAGTAGGATAACAAAGAAATCGACAAACCTTCATTCCACAACATCATCAAACCACTAGCCATCTCTCTTCTAATGCCCTTGAAACTAATAGAATAACAACAATCGAAACCTGTTTTAAGTTTTACTCTTTGAGCCTCCTGTATAGTAATCCTAGTTTCCATCAAGAACACGCCATCAGGATTTTCAATTTGAATGAGCCTTAACAAGGCTCGAATTGCATCGGGACTCCCCAACCCCATGCAGTTCCAACTTACGGGTTTCATTGGGATAGGCGGTGTTGGGCTTCCAACACCACCTCTAGTATTTGACTTTTGTTCATTTCCTCTCGTTATGGCTGCCTCTTTTTCATATTTAATTGCCCAATTTCTTCTGTAGAAACTTCTCTTATTGGAAACTTCACGGGTTGTCTCTTTCCTCTCACCATGGTTTCTCTACTTTTGATCCTGCCATTTGGTTTCTTTCCCGGTTTTCTCCTGCTCCACTTCTTCTTTTATTTGTACTAATTCCATATGGGGTTGGCTGTTATTTTGAGTATCCTCAGAGATTATCACCACCTAAGAGATTCATCCAAAGTCTCAATTGCCAGATTATCTTCACGAATTCGTTCACCATATTTTCCTTTCTTCTCGTTGATTGTATTTATGATGTCTATCAATTGTGTAACCTCAACCTCTTCTTCCTAATCTTTCTCATTGTTGTTGCATCTACTTTGACTCGAGGACACCTGGAACAAACTCCTGCTGCACGTACCCGAACTTCCCTCATTAGACCTTTGGTATTCAAAGACTTTTGGGATAGGAGAGGCTCGTAGTCATAACCCATGTGACAGTTCTTGCTCATTAAGATCTTCAAATCCTTCTTCACTTTATTCTCCCAGCGCATCACATAATTTTAGTAGATGGCCGATTCTTCCACAAACAAAATAGAAGGTTGGGAGTCTCTCATTTTTGAAAAAACACTATGGGTTTTTTCCTTGAATTAGACCACCGTTCCCCTTTTAAGGGGATTGTTCAGATTAAATGACCCTGATTCTGAGAAATCTTCCGCTCATGTTTCCTTAATCATGTCCATCTTCTTGAAAGTTCCAAGTATCTTACCAGTCTTCCATGCCATCGTCTCTGATCTCATCATAAGAGGATAATCATAGACTTTTACCCAGAAGATACTGTAGTGAATGTTGAGGTTTGAGGGTTGTTCTTCCCCCAAAACCCTATCAAGCACCAAAATATTTTTGTCAAAGCTCCATGGACCACTCCGAAGCACCCACTCCATTCCTCTTTTTATTTCAAACCTGAAAAGAAATAGATTCTTGTTCAAATCTTGTGTTTCCAATGAGTTCTTCAGTTTCTAAGCTTCCACTATTGTTGTAATGAACACTCTTGAGTTGAAGCCGTTTGTTGTCCACAGTCTCCTCACAAGAGTTCTCTAAAATACTTCCTCACCACAAACTTCTCCCGTTGCCGGTGTAACCCCTTCCTCCTCCTTCTTCGTAAGTGGCATGTTTTTCCACTTATCCATAACTCCAATCCCCCACAGACTCGTTAAGTAGACGAGAGAGAGAGAGAAAGAGAGAGAGAGAGAGAGAGAGAGAGAGAGAGAGAGAGAGAGAGAGAGAGAGAGAGAGAGAGAGAGAGAGAGAGAGAGAGAGAGAGCAAAAAACACACCACTAAAATGTGATAGAAAGTCATAAAGAGATGGAGGCACCCACTACAAACTCTAAATTTAAAGGAAGAAATCATACTAAGTTTTTAGAGAGAGAAATGCTCCGCATTCTCACTAGAAAACACGTGGTTTTGCTCCATTCTTAACTATAATTGTAAAAAGATTCTTTATCAAAACGTAAGTCTAATATTACTTTTTCGAAAAAGTAAAAGAGTATATTAAAATTTTGTGAAGAATTGGAGTGGAGAAACTACTTGAGAGAATGTTAATTTCTATTGTTTTATTTAAAAGTGATATGTTCTCCCCTATTTTAAGGAAGAGTTTTATATACATTTATAAATTATTCTAGACATTTCAAGATAGAAACTTTTACACACTTTTCATTTCTACATACATTTATTCCTATGTCTCTACCAATATAATTCTATACCTCTAATATTTTTTAGATATACCACTAAAACTATAATGGACCTAATAATTCTATTAGTCTAATAAATAAATAATTCAAGATGCCCAAACCAACACTTGACCCAAGAGTGCACAATCTTTCAGCATGTATTTGGCCCAATGAATAATAACTAGAATTACATAAAAATAAAATAAAACTAAAGTAAAGCTAAAGGTTTCACCCCAAAAACAAAAGAGAATGGGCACAAAGTATGTTCCTCCAGCGTTTTGGAACCCCTAGTTAGATTGAAATCTTAAAGATAAGAACTACGCATGTATTACAAGTTGTGCCTTGCCTTGTCGGATACAACCCTGTCCCAGACAGTGAAGCGCCTAGACACTTGTGTCCTCAACAGTATATGCATTGAATCCTGTTTCAACAAAAATGCTAACTCTAAGTTACTTATAATAAAAACTATAAAAGGTGCATCCGTTTTTTTATTAATGAAAACTGAATTTAGAGGGTACAGATAGTAATATTGCAACTCTAGAGCTCGCAAGCCCAATACTGCTTGACCTACCAAATTTAATCTTGCACCCTTAAGATGTTATGCAATTACAATATTAAATATTAATCTTGTGAAATATAAAAATTCATTTTTAAGATTTTAAGTATTTTAAATAGCTCTCGTCAATACCAGATTTTTCAGTGAAACTACTGAATTTAAAAGCACAGAGTATCTAATTTTACAGAAGTTTTATGTTTTTATTGGATTTTTTGGAAAAATATATGTATTTTTTATGGATTTTTAGAAATGTCCGATTAAAACTCATGTTTTTCTTACATTTTTATTGGATATTTTTAAAAAACCGGTAAAAATGCATATTTTCTACCAAATATTTTGAAAAATTAAAAAAAAAATACATACTTTCTATCTGATATTTTTAAAAATCCGATAAAAATACATACTTTCTACCAGATATTTTTAAAACTCCGATAAAAATACATACATTCTTCTGTATTTTTATTAAAAAAAGAGTAAAAATGCATGTTTTCTATAGGATATTAAAAAAAACAGTAAAAATACATGTATTTTATCGGGTTTTTTTTTTGTTTGAAAAAAATCAGTAGTGAATTGTAATATCCCAAATTCTCTAAGCATGAGTAGGAAAGGCTAAGAGATAAATTTATAATCAATAGACTTAATGAGAATTAAGAAGTTATTAGAGATAATGACTCTAATTATCTAAGAGTGGCATCATTAGTAAATAAGTCTTAGTGGCAAGGGCAATTGGGTAATTGAGCATGACATTATATAAACCCAAAATCCACTTTTGTTTCCTCATTCTCCACTTGTTACTATCTCTCAAAATCAGAATAAAGAAGAGAAGGGTTAGGCTAGAGAGAGAGAGCGCTTTTGTGGAAGGAAGAGCAGGAATCATCAAGCTCATCATCATCATTCCTTGTTACATGTAGATGAAATGGCTTAGAGTTGAATCAAGCTATCATAACGAGTGGATTTTCTACCAAGAGATTAAGGGATCATTAATGCTCATCTTCATCTTCCATAAGAAGTAGTTAGGGTTTGAAGCACAAGAGGCACAGGGGCTATGTTCAAGGAGTTGGAGGAGTTGTCTAGAACCTGGATTCCTTGACCTGTCTCCATCCGAAAGGTAATAAATTTCTCCCTGTAACTCGTATTGACGCAATTCTTGATTTTCTAGAATATACATGAAATTCCCTTCAGTTTAGATACTAATTTCGTTAGCTGGATGTTCGTTATGAGGTTGGAATGTGCGTTGAAATATGGAGGTCTGATGCGGAATTATGCAGAAATCAACATACGCGTTGTCGAGCTTTGAAGAGGCACAAGCGAACGGAAGCAGAATCAAAATGTCATATCAGGTGGGTTCCATTAGATAGTTACTTGGGATAGATTTTAGGGGTTTTGTTTGATATGATTAAGGGCTTTGAGCTTAGGTTTTGATCCTATTTCTTAACTAAGAATCCTTGTTGCATATGATACCTTTATGACAATTGTGTGGGTGCATGTTCTAACTTGTATGATGATACCATGTGTGATACGGTGGGAGAGAACTGTCTGTTTTCGGAATGATGGTTTGCATTTTGCGTTTGTTTTCGCAAAATGTCGCGGTAAGCAAGAGTCACCACCGTCTTCTATTTTATCCAACAAGGAAAGGAAAAAAGCACAGAAAAATTCCTTTTTCGAGATGTTTCTCGGGTTCGGGGGGTAGATTATAGAAAGGGAAGGTGTTAGCACCCTTTCTATATGTGGTTATCCACGGGCTCTTAGGTACTTGCTCAAAGTGTTTTCAAAAATTGCTTTTCTTTGTGTTTGTGGGTTTGAAAGGAGTTTTTGTTTGAAAAGGTGTAAGTGCGAAAAGTTTTGTTTTGTTTTAAAAGGAGCAAGTACTTAAGAACCATCTGCCTACTCAAAAAAGGAATCAATATGTGCTAATATCCTTTAGGCAATGCTAGCCCACTATTGATGAGTAGGTAGCATCATCGTTGGAGTTTAAGGGTCAATTCGATTAAGGGATGTGTGGTCACTAAAGCAATGTTAGGACGCCTTAGCGGTAACCCTAATGTCTTAGATCATTTTTCCGAGGCAACCGTTTCGAGGCAACTATGATCTTTGGACAAGAGGGCGACCTCTAAAACTTCCTATACTCAATGACCACGTTCGAAGGCAACCAAGTGAGGTGTACCCTAAGAGTGCGCATGTGCGAGTGTGTTATTTCGGTTAATTTTATCTTTGTACATGTCATGGGTTAGCTATGTTGATTTTAAGTTCATACATTCGATCTTGTCATGCATTCCCTATTATCAAACATCTAACAGTTTATAGATTGCGGAAATTAAATTGCGGAAAGCAAATCTAAACTATTACAAGGCGTCGGGTATTTACATCGCCAAAAACAAACCCTTGAATTTAAAATGCGGAAAATAAATAAAGCGATAAATAAATTAAAGTCCTATTAAAACTATTACATTCCGGGAAACAATTACATCAATATCATAAATGGATTGCATGCGGGAAAATTAAATCGGGCGCATTTTTTAGGGTTTTGGCCCTTTTTTGGAAAGAAAGCATTTTTTTTGGTTTATTTTGGATTAAAAATAAATTAGATCTAAGTTAAATAAATAAATAAATCAATTAATTAATTAAAAAGTTATTTTTCGGATTTTTGGATATTTAAGGAAATAAAATAAATTTGATTAAAAGTTAGTAAAAAAACCTAATTTTCTACATTAATTTTAATTATTTGCAAAAGATATTAAAAATTATACCTAATTAAAACTAAGTTAATTGAATTAATTTATTTACAAAAAATAAAATGATGAATTTAATTTTAATAAATAAAATATATTTTTGTGTTTTTGATTTTATGAGGAAAAAGATTTTAATTGGTTAGTTTAAATGATAAAAATAATTAAACAAAACAAATTAGTAAAATGAAATAAAAAAGGAAATAGAAATAACCCAAAGGGGGGTTCTGGGCTCATATCAGGGGTGAGATTAGTAATTTTCTAGGCCCATTTGTATGCAAGCCTGGTTGACTTTCCAGATTCTCCATGGCACGTTGACTAGGCAATAGGATGCATGTTCAATCCTAGCCACCAGATTTGGCCTGGGGCCATCTGGCGTTTGGAGATTTGAAAGAGTATGATGGACCATGCCATTGGCTTTGCACTGGATCACCTGTGAAAAAATAATAATAGGCATTTGGGGGACCTAGGATTCGAACCCAGGTCCCATTGAATTTCACACGCTCGCCTGGCCATGGCACCAATGTGCTTCTTTTGTTATTGGATTAGGTAACAATCATTATATTGGAAAAAACAACAAATGCCAGAATTACAAAAATAAAAGCGCGAAATTATGAATGGATGAATGGGGATGGGGCACGTAGTCATCTTCTTCGCCCAACCCTGGTTATTTACCTGCGGATTTTTATCCGCAGCTAAATCAATGGGTTCATCCTAAAACTAGCTCTAAGCCATACAAATGCAAACCAAGACCATAGTCATGATCGTCTCTTCCTCCTGATTTCATCTATGTCCATTGTTTGCCCTGATTTTACCTGTAGAGAAAACGCCCAAAAACGAATACCAAGAACCCTAGAATCGGCTAGAGGGTTACAGGCCATGAAAATGCAATTCAATAATGCAAAAAGCTTCTAAATGAAACGAAAAGCATGAATGTGCAAAGATTTGGCAAGAAAAGTGCAAGAAATATGAGATGCGAAATCAACTGAAAGGCGAGTTTCAGAGAGATTTACAGCGCTATTGGGAAGGTTTCAGAGCTTGTTAAAGGATTGGTTTTGACTCAGTGGATGTCCAGCAAGAGGATAGCATTGAGATTTTGCTTTGAATCAGCCTCTAGAAAGGATTTAAGTTTCAAGCTTTTTCAAGTTTTTTCTCAAGTTTGTTCTTGTGATTTTGCAGCCTCTAGGTTCTGAAACTCGTGCCTCTCACTTGTATAAGTAATAAGCATTGGATTAGGTCAAATATTTGGACTTGAATCTTTGTAAATCAATGTTTGGAGATATGATTTGATCTTCCATGAAAAAGCTTCCAAATTTGTCCAAAAATCAATATTTTGTTCATAACATGGCTTGATACGGATTTGATCATGTCCATAATGATATTTAAGGCCTGTATCAATCAAAAAGATACCAAGTTATCAATATTTAGATTTTATTTGGATTTAAATTGATTTAAAATGAATTAATTTAATAAAAATCCAATAAAATAGAAAAATTAATGAATGGACATAAGACTGAAGATAGGACACGTGTGTAGTGTGGCAAGATCAAATCAAGTGCAAAAAAGTGGGTCCATTTGGCAAAATTTGAAGTTTTGGGGATAGTTGACTTTTGGCAATTTTAGAAAAATGCCCAATTCAACAATGCATAACTTCTTCAATTTTGAACTTTTGGAGGTGTTCTTGGACTTTTTAGAAACCTTGAGATGTCCTCTAACCAACCTGTTGTACCCCAAAATTTGCCCTCCCATTTCCTCAACATTTTCTCATCACCAGACCTTTGAAGATCAAGATCCAATTAGGGTTTCCTCTGCTCAAGATTTCTCCTTGCACTGATGGACCCAAATTAGGGTTTGTGTTTGAACAAAGATGTTTTGACCTAAAATGCCTAAGATGACTTTCATGCTTCATATTAGACTCCCAAGTTTATCCATACCAAGTTTCAAGTCTTGATTCCAAGTTTTGCCCAGTCAATTGGACAGATGACCTAGAAATCAGCTGTATTGGGGAAAAAGTCAACTGTGGCTAATTGACAATCAAATCTCATGGAAATTGACCCACATCAACATTATGAACTCATATGGACCATTTGATCAAGTTTGGATCACAATTCCACAAGAAATTTGATCAGATCACCAAAAGGGCAAAATGGTCATTTTTAGGGTTTTGACTGCACAAAGACAATTTTTGACTGTTTGACCTAGCCAATGGCAAACCAAGATCACATATGGACTCAAGGACCCCATGGAATTGTCTTGACATGCTCAACAAACTCAAAAGATCCCAAGTACACAAGATTGACAGTTGAATTTCCCAGTCAATTGATCAATTTTGACTGTATACTGAAAAGTCAAACTTTGACTTTTTGGTCAAAATCAAGAGTCAAGATTCATTTTTCATCAAAACATGCCAAATCATGAAACTTGTTCACCAAGAAACCAAGAAATGCAAATTAGGGTTTGAAATGGAATTTTTCATAACTTAGAATTTTTTGAAGTTATGGAAAACCCTAATTTTTTCCCAACTTTGCCCCACTTTTTCACCAAGATTCATTTGGATTCAAACAAAAGTCAAAACATGAAAGTTGTAGCTTGTTGCATAATCTACAACTTTGATTCATAAAGTTTTCTCATTTGAGGCTTGTATCTCAAGTTACAAATTTTTGAATAAGGGCACTAAACCATTCATAACTTAGTGAAAATTTGACCTATTTTGGACAAGTTTTTACCTAACTTCAAGACCATTTTCCATACACTTCCACTTGGAATTTCAAATTTCACTTCAAATATGGATTGTAGTACACATTCCAAGCTTTCCAAAATGTCCAAGAACTTCTCAAACAACCTCATGACTTGAGAGATTCGAATTTCACAATTTGGCAAAAACTCACTTTTGAATTGGTCATTTTTCATGTTCATAAGTTGTGCAAACTTCTCAAAACCAGCATGCCCTTGATTACAGGTCCTAAAACCATCCAACACTCAATAATTTAATGCTTGTTCATTGTGTTAAAGTGTTGTTCTATGAGTTCAAGTATTATATACAAGATTAATCCATTTTTAGATAAAGCAAAATAGCCATTTTTGAAAAGTCATACTTTATGTCAATTGGTAAATCAAGAAGGTACAGATCAAATCTCTTTAGCACAAGATTATGGACAAATCACTCTGATCAAGGAGAGTTTATGCAGCTCATTAGAGGCTCTCTACATGCCTAGAAACACAAGTTGGCATTTGTTGCTTAAAGTTGAAGAAAAGTGCCATAACACCAACAACTCTCATCTCAGCAAAAACCAGCTTAGGAAAACTTGTCAAACACATTCCAAACAATCACCTTGCCCTAAAACACGAGCTAAACACCTTCCAAACCTCATCAAACCAAAAAACACCATCAAACTGCAAAAACAGAGTTGCCTTTGCAGATTGAGTTCCAACTCTCAATCCTCTCAAGCATTCTTGCCCAAACCAGTTCACACACCTTCCCTACCATCTATGCAAGCTATCCAAAAGCTAAAACACGATCTGTAACATCTCCAAGCCACTTCACCATTTTTATTTTTTTGTTTTGCAGTTGAAGTTCTCTAGCACGACTCAGGGAGTTTCAAGATAAAGTAGAACTTGGAATAGCATCCTTACACTTCAAGGAAGCTATACAAATCATCATCTTGCTCTGAAAACCCCTCCATTGCAAAGCACGATTCCAACTGAACAGGTATATTCATGGAGTTCTATCTCTCAGTATAGGCATTGTTAGCTTTAGGTTTGTGAAGGAAACATGTCACAATCATAGCCCTGAACATGCCCATATGATTATATTTCATTTATATTATGTATGCTTAGAGAATTTTGGTTCTGAACATTGATGAAAAGTTAGATCAGAAATTGGGGGAGAAGAAATTCTCCCTCATCTTAGAGGGTTAAGTCAAGTTCTTTACATGGTTGAATTCGTCTTCTCATGCTCTACACTTTTCATGTTATGAGTTTTGCTTGAAAGTCCAGGAATCAAGAGATAGAAAACGCGCGTTTTTTGAACATTGTTTGCTGGAGGTTGAAGAAGACAGGTCTTCTGGGCTGGGCCTGGAATATTTTTCTTATTTGCACCACATAATTGCTTTTACACCCCCAGGGCCCATTTGCTTATTTCTTTGACTTTTTGACTTTTTCTTTTTTGATTGACTTTGTTTATTTTTTCTCATGACATAAAAAATATAAAAATATTTTTTCTCACTATTTTTGATTTTTGTTAGGCATTTATTTAATTTTCTTTTAGTTTATACATAAATAGATATATATATATATATATATATATATATATATATATATATATATATATATATATATTTTGTTTAAAATACTAAAAAATAGTACAAATGTATTTCTATACATTTTTATTTTTGTTTTACTTTCTGAAAATATTTTATAGAAAAATTACTTTTTTTATTAAAAATTAAATATTATTATTTTTTATATATAATACATATTTAGAACTTAATACATAAATATATATATTTATTAATATACTTAGAATAAAATACTAAAAATATACATATTTTATTTTATTAATATTAAACACTAAAAAATCATTTTTCACAAATATACTTTATCTTTATTTTATTTGTATATAATAAATAAATACTTGTACTAAATTAAATAATAATAATATATTTCATTTAATAAAAATTAGGGTTTTGCCCTAAATTCAAAAATACTCCAAAAAATAATATCTTTTTATTTTCTTTTTATTTTACATAAAAATACCTTTTTTTCATACATACAAAAACCATTTTTGCATCTTGCATATTTGCTCTTATTTTATTTAATTATACAAATATTTGTCTTGTAAATAATTCAAATGATGTAATAGCTTAGATTCAATTTCTTGTCTAAATACCTCCCCATTGGAACATTTGTACCCCCCTCCCTATATTATTGTGTTGTAATAGCGTAGGAGTTTAAATTTCGCACTTTATCGCTTTCTAAATATACAATGCTAGAATTAGGGTTTATATGCGAATAAAACGAACAAAATAGTTATGACCTAAGCTCAAGACAAACAAGCATGAAAATGGACACACAAATCACACTTGCACCCCCTAGGATATTCCACTTTGTTGCCTTCAAATAAATGGGCCATGTTGCATGTTAGGTCTCTTTGGGCAAAACAAACAAATTGAATGATCATAGTCCCTCGATAACACTTTTCAAAATATTGCCAAACAAATGATCAAGTCCCTTAAAGAAAATGCCCAAAGATACTTGGCACCATTGCAATTATGGTCCAAACGATGACCCGCGCCTGTCCCTTTCACATCCTAACATGAGATTGTCCACCAAATACAATGGTGGAACAAACTTATTAAAAGGGTTAAAACATAGCAATAAACTTTGAGAAATTTAGGAGTAGATAACCTCTTAGTTACTTGAATCAAACTTGCAAAACAAAACACTTGCCTATTTTTCTAAAAACACACCTCACAACACTTTCAAAACAATCTTCAAAAACAAATGAAAACCTTTTCAAAAGACGTACACCTTTGTATACATTCCCACATGGATCATTACAAAGGTTGCCACCACATTGGCTTTCTTTTTTAAAAACATTTTCAAACCCACACACACAAGCACCATTTCAAACAATTGAAAACAAAAGGCAAGTGATCTAAGCAAGTAACTAAGAGCCCATGGATAACCATGGATAGAAAGGGTTCTAATACCTTCCCTTTCTATAATCTACTCCCCGAACCCAAGAAAACATCTCAAAGGTTTTTGCTGTGCTTTTTAAACCTTTCCTTAGGATAAAATAAAAAGTCGGTGGCGACTCTTGCTCAACCGAAACATTTGCGAAAACAAACGCAAAACCCATAGTCAGTTCTCCCACCGTATCACAGAACTAGCGACTCTGCTGGGGATAATTGTAAAAGTGGAGTAACCTTAGGGCTTAGATCACCCTCTTGCATGACTAATTGTTTGAATTGTTTGCTTTATACTTTGGCTCTATTTGTTTGGGTTTGCAATCCTACACCCGGATTTTGGGAAACATTCATAGATAGCAATACATTGTGGAAACTGTGCGGGGTATACCGACACGGTCTAAGCAATAGCTATATTAGTGCGACATATTTGTGAGTACCGGTAACCCTTGAGTTCAATCAAGGAGAGTACGGGGCCGCTGAGTGATGTCACTAAAGCACTAATGACCTAGAACCTTACTTGACCATCTTGGCCTTTTATTAGGGGTAGTGAGATGACCGGCTTTGGTGCAGTCCGAAGTTGGTAGATACTCGATACTACACTCATCGAGGGTTGTTTTCTTGGAATATTTTGGTCGCTAGTTAAGTGGCTAAACCAAAACAATGAACATTGAAAACAATCCAATGATATTGAGCTCCTTAGAACCCGGTTACTATTTATAGGACAGGTTTTTAAGCCAACTACACTCAAGAGGGTACTTACCTATGAAACCCCATGCAAGCCTGAAACTAGGGTTTTGTGTGATTTGCTTGTACATATGTTTTGTGCATACATCATAAACATCATGAAGCATCATATGCATTCTCTAACCATTTCAAGGGTTTTGGATCTTCATCTTTGTTCTTGTTTTGTAGGACATGGAAATTCCTCGCAGAAATACCATTCAAGTCAACCTTGTGAGAATCTCTCCTCAACTCAAGGAGCTCACCTCAAGAATTCCGGAAAACTCATCCTTCAGTGAAAGACATGGTAGACTGCTCAGCCTAGTCAACACCAACATTGAAGAAGACATGATGAAAGTGCTATTCCAGTTCTTTGACCCTCTTCACCACTGTTTCACTTTCCCTGATTATCAGTTGGTACCCACTTTGGAGGAGTTTTCTCAACTCCTGAGAATTCCTATCCTTAATCAACTACCTTTCAACGGTACGGAAAAGGAACCAAAGCCGGAAGATGTTGCTCGAGCATTACATCTACAACCATCCGACATCAAGGGACATTGGGAAACCAGAAGCGGCGTCAAAGGATTCTTAGCAAAGTTCTTGTTTGAGAAGGCACAAGAATGTTGGAACTCATTGGACCTACAAGCCTTTGAAGAGATTGTGGCACTCCTTATCTATGGGTTGGTCTTGTTCCCAAATCCTGACTAATTGATAGATGTCAACGCCGTCAAAATTTTCTTGTCCAGAAATCCAATACCGACATTGCTTGGGGACATTCTTCACTCATTTTACACACGAACAATGAGAAAGAGGGGTGTTCTCATGTGCTGTACTCCTATCCTTGCAAGGTGGTTTATTTCGCACCTTCCACAATCTGTCTTGAAGAACGACCAAGGTACAAGGTGGTCCCAACGGTTGATGACTCTTACTCATTCTGATGTGCATTGGTGTTCTCGGTCCAGAGAAAATGTCATCATTGTCGATCGTTGCGGAGAATTCCCTAATGTTCCTTTACTTGGAATTAGAGGGGGTATCACCTACAACCCTTGCCTAGCTTTGAGGCAATTTGGATATGCACGGAGGGATGGCCCTCATGACATGTTGATTCCTGACCTAGTTTTTGACTTCGACAACGATGCGCAAGGACTTCGCCAAAAGTTCATCAGAGCTTGGGGAAAACTCAACAAGGTTGATAGCAAGACTCTGGGACACAAGAACTCCATCCCTCTTGAGCCCTATCTCAAGTAGGTACGAGCCCGAGCCCAAAGTCTAATGATGCATTATCCTCATGTAGTCCCAGTGATTAAAGAGCCCGTCAATGAAGGAGAGGTTCCCTACACCATCCTACATCCAGACATGCCTACATCGTGGGAGGAAATGCAGAAAAGTTGGATTCAGCTCAAGGAGGAACGAAACACTTTTGAAGCTAGCTACTACGCCAGTGAAAAGAAGGTTCTAGAGCTTACCCGCCGACTCCACGAGCAAGAGGCCCTCAATACCTACATCGCACCCAAAAGGATGCGCAATGTCTTTTTGCCTTAAGAAGTTTATTTTGTAATATTTGGCCCATGGGGCATCTATGTACTGACAAGTTTCTTCTTATTAATATGACGTGCGTTCTTCTTTGTCTGAAACAATTTTGAATGTCCTAAATCCTTGAATGCATTGCATACATAAGCATAACATTCATCATGTGCATAAGCAGGTCTCATTCCAGGTTTCCTTATCTGTCTGCTGTTTAGAACAGTAGGATGGATCTCGAGCAAACAATCAAAGACCTACAGGCTCAGAATGCACAATTCCAGTAACTCCTGATGACCTTGGCTAAGGGTCAGGAGGATATCAAGACTCAATTGGGGAACAAAGACCCAGTGAAAAAGAAGAAAAAGAGACTCGGGGTGGCTACTTTGGGGAGA
The DNA here is from genome assembly GCA_948472305.1 of Vicia faba. Lineage (NCBI taxonomy): Eukaryota > Viridiplantae > Streptophyta > Magnoliopsida > Fabales > Fabaceae > Vicia > Vicia faba. Next base: position 38,022 of record CATIWC010000978.1, on the reverse strand, counting down.
AGATTCGACGGAGAAGCTCGAAGAGTGCTTGAATTTCCTCCTACTTCTGATGAAGGGACCAGTAAAAGAGATGGAGTTGCGATGCCTTCCGAGTCTGATGCGGAAGAAGAAGAGGTTGAAGAGGATGAAGATTATTCTGACCAGCAATACCCTCCAGCTGATGATAAATACAAAGGGTTAGAAGACAGATTAGCCGCCATGGAATTACAAAGAGTACCGGGTTTGGATTTTGAAGACTTGGGTTTGGTTACCGGGATTGTGATTCCCCCAAAATTCAAAGTGCCAGTGTTTGTGAGGTATGATGGGCTGTCCTGTCCAAAAATGCATCTTAGGTCCTACGTGAGAAAGATCCAGCCCTATACGGCAGATAAAAACCTCTGGATTCATTTCTTTCAAGACAGCCTTTCTGGAGCTCAGTTGGAATGGTTTTATCAGCTAGAAGGAACCAGTGTCCGGAATTGGGAAGATTTGGCCACCGCTTTCTACAAACAATACCAATACAATTCTGACCTTGCCCCTACTCGTACCCAACTTCAGGGTATGTCAATAGGAACAGGCGAATGATTCAAAGAATACGCACAAAAATGGAGGGATTTGGCTGGCAGGGTGCAGCCTCCTTTAACCGATCGTGAACTTGTTGATATGTTTCTAGGGACCCTATCTGGGCCATTTTTCAATCATCTGATTGGTAAATCTTCCGCGGGGTTTACCGATTTGATCTTAACGGGCGAAAAAATAGAAGCTGGCATCAAGTCAGGAAAGATTCAGAAGGGTGTTGCTGCAAGTACTGAGAAGAGGCCTTTTAAGAAGGAAGCAAGTGCCGTCTATGGTCCTAGAAGACAAGTCAATCCATAAAGTCGCCAAGCCGTCAATGCTCTGGTCATTTCAAAACCTATTGCTGCTCCTCAGCAGTACAATCAACAAAGAAGTGAAAGGCCCAAGAGGCAGTATACTCGGCTGAATATGACCCTATCCCAAATTTTACCCCAACTGTTATCCACCAACTTGGTGACCCTCAAAGAAGCTCCTAAGGTCGTCAACACTGCGTCTCCTAAGTATAACCCAAATGCCCGGTGTGCTTATCATTCTGATAGTCCCGGGCACACTACTGATGATTGCTGGGCCTTGAGAAACAAAGTGCAAGATCTTATCGACACGAAGGAAATTCAGTTTGAAGCGCCTGAGAGACCAAATGTTGTAACTGCTCCTATGCCCCAGCATAGAGTAAACGCCATTGAGGAAGAGTCGTATGCTGTTTCGGTGAATGAAGTTGTTACCCCTTTGTTGACTGTTAAGAGGAACTTACTACTAGCCGGTTTATTTCCGGGTTGTAGTAAGGGTTGCCTCCTGTGTGCTGTTATCCCTACCGGTTGTCCACTGCTGAAATCAGGAATCCAAAGCCTGATGGATAGCAAAGAAATTCTGTTCAAGAAAACTGCTGTTCCGTTTGTTTCTGCTGAAGAAATATCTGTTGTCACGATTTACAATCCTGCCAAAGCTCCCGTGAAGAAACCAGTCCAAATTATGTCTGTTGCACCCATCACTATTACTGTCCCGGGGCCTCTCCCGTATGAGTCTGATAAAGCTGTTCCATGGCATTATGGAGCCGACGTGTATGTGCTTGGGGTGAAGCAGGAGTTCGACACCAATACCAGTATCAGTAACATCACTGGTCCCGCCAAGATTACCCGCAGTGGTAGGCTCTTCTCGCCTGACATTGCACCGCCAGTTATCCGAAAACCTCTCACCATCACACCTGCAAGTGTGCATGTTCCAATTCAAGTTCCTGTGTCTACTACTGCCGCCGAGTCCTCTGATACTCGGGGCAAAGAAGTTGCTACTGATTCGCCTGCCAGGACGGAGGCACCAAAAAGGAAGACTGCTGTGGAAGCCTCCCAACAAGAAATGGAGGAAATTCTTAAAATTATCAAAAAGAGTGACTTTAACGTTGTTGAACAGTTGGGGCATACTCCCTCCAAAATCTCTATGTTATCATTGCTGCTATGCTCAGAGGCCCATGCAAAAGCCCTGATTTCATTTCTGAAAACGGCCCATGTGCCGCAAGAGACCTCCGCGGATCAATTCACCGACTGTGTGGCTAGTTTGACGGCTGACAATGGCTTGGGGTTCTCAGATGCTGACCTTACCGCCAAAGGGAAAAATCACAATGATGCCCTGCATGTTTCCATAGAATGCAGGGGCACTACTCTCGCACACGTGTTAGTGGATACCGGCTCTTCCCTGAATGTTTTACCCAAGAAGGCATTGGATCGCTTGGATTGTGAGGGTCTGGAGTTGAAACCTAGCAACATCATTGTTAGAGCCTTCGACGGTTCTAAGAGGATGGTGCACGGTGATGTAGACATTCCTATTCGTGTGGGTTCCCAAGTTTTTAACTCAACGTTCTATGTAATGGATATTCGCCCATCTTACTCCTGCTTATTGGGTCGACCCTGGATTCACAAAGCTGGGGAAGTAACTTCCACTTTACACCAAAAGCTCAAATACCCTGTCAAAGGGAAGATTGTTACTGTGCAGGGTGAGGAGGAATACATGGTGAGTCACTTGAATTCATTCCGGTATATCGAGATGGACGGGGAGTTTATTGAAACCCCCTTTCAGCATTTTGAGGAAGTACCTCCAGTGTTGGCATCGGCTGAGGCCGTAGTTGAAGAAGACTTTCCGTTGAAGATGGCGTCCTTAAGGGATGCCCGGGCTGTAATCGAGAAAGGCAATTGTGCAAACTGGGGTCAGCTTCCTGACTTCACTCAAAAGAATGACAAGTTTGGGTTGGGCTTTACTGCAGAGGCTCAGAGGGCTGTGCGCAAGGAAAAGATCAGAAAGGCTCCGGTGTTTATCTCCAACCCAAGGGTGAATGCTATTGAGGAGGATGTGGAGGAAGCAGAGTTTGACAGTTGGATCTACCCGACTACCAGCAACGGACCGAGCAACTGGACGGTAAAGGATTTTACGCCTATCACATTTGTCACGCAGTAATTAATTTCTTTTGATTTCCAATTTGTAACAAACAATATGTTAAAACTTTGTTGGCTCGGTGTCCTACCCGGGGCATCGTGGCTCCATTTGTGAGGGCTTTTTGTATGACATTTCCATATATCATCAATCAAAACATTGGACGTTTGTTGCATTTCAAATCTTGTGCTCTTTTTCTTTCTGTGTTATATATTGCAAAACAGCTATATTTACACACACTCACTTATACAGGTTTCAATCCACTCTGGATCCCACTGGCAACAGCTCTTCTACCGCCAGTTATGACTTCGAGAATCCGATCAACTTGGCCGAAGACGAAGGTGAAGATGATTGCGAAGTTCCTTGTGACCTCGCAAGACTGCTACTCCAGGAGGAGAGGGCTATTCAACCACATGAAGAGCCGGTGGAAACAATTAACCTGGGTACTGAGACAGATAGGAAAGAGGTCAAGATTGGTGCCAATCTAGAGCTCAGCGTGAAACAACGATTGATCCAGATGCTACAGGATTACATGGAGATATTTGCTTGGTCCTATGAAGATATGCCTGGTTTGGATGCCGACATTGTAGTTCATCACCTGCCAACCAAGGAAGACTGCCCTCCGGTAAAGCAAAAGGTCCGCCGTATGCGCCCAGAGATGTCTAAAAAGATCAAGGCTGAAGTTATGAAGCAATTCGACACCGGGTTTCTAGCAGTAACTTCTTACCCTCAGTGGGTTGCCAATGTGGTGCCAGTACCGAAGAAGGACGGTAAAGTCAGAATGTGTGTCGACTACAGAGACTTGAACAGGGCAAGCCCCAAGGATGACTTCCCCTTACCTCACATCGACGTTCTTGTCGACAATACTGCTCAACACAAGGTTTTCTCCTTCATGGATGGTTTTTCAGGGTATAATCAGATCAAGATGGCTCCGGAAGATATGGAAAAGACCACCTTTGTGACTCAGTGGGGCACCTTCTGTTACAAGGTCATGCCATTCGGGTTGAAAAATGCTGGGGCAACCTACCAACGCGCCATGGTTGCTTTATTTCATGATATGATCCATCATGAGATTGAGGTATATGTTGATGACATGATTGCAAGGTCTCAAACTGAGGAGGAGCATCTTGACCATCTGAGGAAGCTGTTTGACCGACTCAAGTTATATAAGCTGAGGTTGAATCCCAATAAATGCACCTTTGGGGTAAGGTCCGGAAAATTGCTAGGCTTCATTGTAAGTGATAAGGGTATTCAAGTGGACCCTGCCAAGGTTAAAGCCATTCAAGAGATGCCAGTCCCTAAGACAGAGAAAGAAGTCAGAGGCTTCCTGGGACGACTGAATTACATTGCCCGATTCATCTCACATCTGACTGCTACTTGTGAGCCAATCTTCAAATTACTGAAGAAAGATCAAGTAGTACGCTGGAACGATGAATGCCAGGCTGCCTTTGAAAGGATAAAGGAATATCTCCAAGAGCCACCCATTCTTATGCCACCAGTGGAAGGAAGACCTCTAATATTATACTTAACAGTACTTGATAATTCAATGGGGTGTGTGCTGGGGCAGCATGACGAGTCTGGCCGAAAAGAGCACGCTATTTATTACTTGAGCAAAAAGTTTACCGACTGTGAGTCTCGTTACTCACTGCTTGAGAAAACTTGCTGCGCTCTAGTATGGGCTGCTCGCCGGCTGAGACAGTATATGCTGACTCACACTACTCTATTAATTTCAAAGATGGATCCCATCAAGTAGATATTTGAAAAGCCTGCCCTGTCTGGAAGGATAGCGAGATGGCAAATGATCTTGACAGAATATGACATCCAGTATACAACTCAGAAAGCTATTAAGGGAAGTGTACTGGCGGATCATTTGGCACACCAACCTGTGGACGATTACCAATCATTGAACTTTGATTTTCCGGACAAAGACATCATGGTGGTAACTGACTGTGAAGTACCTGGACCGGATGAAGGACCTGAGGAAGGATCCCGATGGTCCATGCATTTTGATGGAGCCTCCAATGCTTTGGGTAACGGCGTCGGCGCTGTAATCATATCTCCCAAAGGAACTCATACTCCACTCACCGCCCGATTGTGTTTCAACTGCACCAACAACATGGCAGAATATGAAGCATGTATCATGGGTCTGCAAGCTGCAATCGACTTAAGGATCAAATTTCTGAGTGTCTTTGGAGATTCCGCTCTCGTGATCAATCAGATAAAGGGCGAGTGGGATACGAAACACCCAAATCTTATTCCTTACAAGGAGTATGTGTCAACCTTGCTTCCCCACTTTGAAGAAATAACTTTTGAGCACTTCCCAAGAGAGGAGAATCAGCTAGCGGACGCACTGGCTACGATGTCTTCAATGTTCAAAGTTAAATGGGACAATGAGGCTCCCCGGATCATTATCTGGAAGTTGGATGAACCGGCATACTGCTGCGAGCTTGAGGCTGAAAAGGTGACTGAAAAACCCTGGTATCATGAGGTGAAGAGGTACTTGGAAGCTCAGGAATACCCTGAAGGCGCATCTGTCAATGACAAGAAGTTCATGAGGAGGTTTGCGGAAAAATTCTTCCTCAGCAACGGCATTCTCTACAAACGGAATCATGATTTAACTCTACTACGTTGTGTGGATAAGGCCGAAGCAGAGAAGATCATGATAGAACTGCATGAAGGTACATTTGGAACACATTCCAGTGGACACACCATGGCTAAGAAAATCCTTCGGGAAGGATATTTCTGGTCCACAATGGAAGCTGATTGTTACCAACACTCTCGAACTTGTCATAAATGCCAAATCTATGCTGACAAGGTGCATATTCCTCCAGTTCCTCTGAACGTCCTGACGGCACCTTGGCCTTTTGCAATGTGGGGGATTGATATGATCGGTGAGATCCGACCGACAGCATCCAATGGGCATCGCTTCATCTTGGTGGCGATCGATTATTTCACAAAGTGGGTTGAGGCAGCTTCCTACGCCACGGTAACCAAGAGCGTCGTGGCACGTTTCATCCGGCATAATCTGATCTGTCGGTACGGCGTCCCGGAGAGAATCATTACGGACAATGGTACCAATCTCAACAACAAGATGATCACTGAACTCTGTGAACAATTCAAGATACAGCACCACAATTCTTCTCCCTACCGGCCGAAGATGAATGGGGCTGTAGAGGCAGCCAATAAGAATATCAAGAAAATTGTGCAGAAGATGACAGTGACTTATAAAGATTGGCACGAGATGTTACCGTTCGCTCTTCATGGGTACCGTACCTCAGCAAGGACGTCAACCGGGGCAACTCCCTTCTCCTTGGTCTATGGCATGGAGGCAGTCTTGCCAATTGAAGTCCAGGTACCCTCTCTCCGAATAATGAAGGATGCAGACTTGAGTGAAGATGACTGGATCCAGACTCGACTGGATCAATTAAATCTGATTGACGAAAAGAGACTCACCGCTATCTGTCATGGTCAGACGTATCAAAAACGGATGATCAGGGCATTTAACAAGAAAGTCAGACCACAAGAGTATCAAGTTGGGGACCTGGTAATCAAACGCATCATCCTTCCTCAAAGTGATCCCCGGGGCAAATGGACCCCTACATACGAAGGGCCATTTGTGGTTAAACATGTGTTCTCAGGAGGAGCCATGATCCTAACCACCATGGATGGTGACGACCTTCCTCACCCCGCCAATGCAGACATAGTGAAAAATACTACGCATGAATAAAAGACCCGCTAGGTTGACATACCTAGGCAAAAATTAGGGCTTCCCGGCGAACCAAAAGGGTTCGGGCAAAAATGAGGGAAGAAATGAAAAAATCTGTACACCCGGCAAGTCGAAAACCTGAAAAGGCGGCTTGGGCAAAAATGGGTATCCCGGTGGACTGAAAACCCGAAAGGGCGGTCCAGGAAAAAGTTAGGGATAAAGTGTAACACTATGTCTCATTGGATCACTTCGCATCCAGAATTCAGCATCAACTATCTGGCTCAGACTTCGGCATCGACCAATCAGCTTCATCTTCAACTAGGCAGCAAAGCGATGAGACGCTTGGAGACATAAAGGCGATAGCAGAGTTGGAACCCAGTAGGGTTATTCACATAGCTGTTTTGTTTTCTTTTCAAAATTGTAAATTCTGTGTTAATCGGCGGCATCCTCTTACTAGGATGTCAGCCTCTTGTACAAAAAACGCCTATTCACAGGCAAAATTCAAATCAATACGAATTCACTTTTCCATACAAATTGCCATTGTTTTTTCCTTTTTCTGTTTTGTCTTGCGACGAACGTCCAATGTTCATTTTTGATATATGCATTTGACATTAAATTGCTGATTCATAAATATTTGCATATGAAACGAAAGATTAATTACAGGAGACATCAGAAACAGGGGCAATGTGGAGCCGTCTGATGCAGTCTGGTTGTTTTGTCCGCCAAGGTACCAAGGTAGATTCAACTGAAGAACGTGACCAAATGATCTCAGCTCCCCGCAGAGTAAGGCAAGATTCAGCAATACTTCCCCCAGTGAAGTCGCCAACTTTCCCCGGCAGGTCTAAACGCTTATCCCTAGTAGATTCTGAAAGCTTGTTCCCTGCAGAATACGGACGTCTCTCCCGAGCTTTATTCAGAGTTATTCCTCACCAGGGCTTATAACTGGGTTATCCTCAGCTATTTGCCATGGAAGATCGCCCTCGACAAGGTTCTTTTAATCCCCAGCGGAGTTTATCTTTGGCATCCCCAGCAGAGTTTATCATCATTATCCCCAGCGGAGTTTATCATCATTATCTCCAGCGGAATCCATCATCAAAGTCCTCAGCAGGCCTCTCATCAAAACTTCAGCAAAATATCTCTTCCACAGAGCAATTCCCCGACCGATCGTCAAGGATTCATTTTCCTAAGACAAAAATACACTCATAAACATTTCACATTTCATACATCTTGCTTACGTACATGATAAAGTGCATACAACACTATCTCATGTTGAACATCATGACATCATGCATATCATACATCATGACATTACATACAACTTATGTTTTTGCCTTTTCAGAAAAAAAGACAATCCTAAAGACAACTTCCTTCAACTGTCACAAATTCCAGATTCGATACCTGTATCTAGCCAGGGCACATCTGAGAGTGATCAGTTTCCAGACTCGATTCCTGTATCTAGCCAGGGCACGTCTGAAGAGTTCGAAGATTCGATTCCTGTATCCAGCCAGGGCATATCTGTTGACAACTATTTCCGGATTCGACTCCTGTATCCAGCCAGGGCATATCTGTTGACCACATTTCCAGACTCGATTCCTGTATCTAGCCAGGGCACGTCTGAAGAGTTCGAAGATTCGATTCCTGTATCCAGCCAGGGCATATCTGTTGACAACTATTTCCGGATTCGATTCCTATATCCAGCCAGGGCACATTTGTGAGCAACCATTTGTAGACTCGACACCTGTATCTAGCCAGGGCATATCTGCATAAAGAGATGGAAGATCAAACACCTGTAACAAGCCAGGAAAACATCTATCTTTCTCAAATACACAAGTTCTCGCTAAGGAATCTCTTATGCGATCAACACTTCCAAATGGCATCTATAAGCCCATTCCCGACAAGGTTCTGTCACATCTTCAGATGGCATCTATAAGCCCATCTCCCTATCCACCATCTCTCCAAATTGCATCTGTAAGCCCATTCCCGACATCACATTGTTGAGACTCCAACATGCGAGTGCAAATTTCCGGGCACTCTAGTGTCCAATCTCCTTTTACCCTCGAGTCACGAAAGGCAAACCTGCCAATCTAACTCTTCAGGTTCAAGAAGATTGAACAGGGGCAACTGTTGTACCCCAAAATTTGCCCTCCCATTTCCTCAACATTTTCTCATCACCAGACCTTTGAAGATCAAGATCCAATTAGGGTTTCTTCTGCTCAAGATTTCTCCTTGCACTGATGGACCCAAATTAGGGTTTGTGTTTGAACAAAGATGTTTTGACCTAAAATGCCTAAGATGACTTTCATGCTTCATATTAGACTCCCAAGTTTATCCATACCAAGTTTCAAGTCTTGATTCCAAGTTTTGCCCAGTCAATTGGACAGATGACCTAGAAATCAGCTGTATTGGGGAAAAAGTCAACTGTGGCCAATTGACAGTCAAATCTCATGGAAATTGACCCACATCAACATTATGAACTCATATGGACCATTTGATCAAGTTTGGATCACAATTCCACAAGAAATTTGATCAGATCACCAAAAGGGCAAAATGGTCATTTTTAGGGTTTTGACTGCACAAAGGCAATTTTTGACTGTTTGACCTAGCCAATGGCAAACCAAGAATACATATGGACTCAAGGACCCCATGGAATTGTCTTGACATGCTCAACAAACTCAAAAGATCCCAAGTACACAAGATTGACAGTTGAATTTCCCAGTCAATTGATCAATTTTGACTGTATACTGAAAAGTCAAACTTTGACTTTTTGGTCAAAATCAAGAGTCAAGATTCATTTTTCATCAAAACATGCCAAATCATGAAACTTGTTCACCAAGAAACCAAGAAATGCAAATTAGGGTTTGAAATGGAATTTTTCATAACTTAGAATTTTTCTAAGTTATGGAAAACCCTAATTTTTTCCCAACTTTGCCCCACTTTTTCACCAAGATTCATTTGGATTCAAACAAAAGTCAAAACATGAAAGTTGTAGCTTTTTGCATAATCTACAACTTTGATTCACAAAGTTTTCTCATTTGAGGCTTGTATCTCAAGTTACAAATTTTTGAATAAGGGCACTAAACCATTCATAACTTAGTGAAGACCTATTTTGGACAAGTTTTTACCTAACTTCAAGACCATTTTCCATACACTTCCACTTGGAATTTCAAATTTCACTTCAAAGATGGATTGTATTACACATTCCAAGCTTTCCAAAATGTCCAAGAACTTCTCAAACAACCTCATGACTTGAAAGATTCGAATTTCACAATTTGGCAAAAACTCACTTTTGAATTGGTCATTTTTCATGTTCATAAGTTGTGCAAACTTCTCAAAACCAGCATGCCCTTGATTACAGGTCCTAAAACCATCCAACACTCAATAATTTAATGCTTGTTCATTGTGTTAAAGTGTTGTTCTATGAGTTCAAGTATTATATACAAGATTAATCCATTTTTAGATAAAGCAAAATAGCCATTTTTGAAAAGTCATACTTTATGTCAATTGGTAAATCAAGAAGGTACAGATCAAATCTCTTTAGCACAAGATTATGGACAAATCACTCTGATCAAGGAGAGTTTATGCATCTCATTAGAGGCCCTCTACATGCCTAGAAACACAAGTTGGCATTTGTTGCTTAAAGTTGAAGAAAAGTGCCATAACACCAACAACTCTCATCTCAGCAAAAACCAGCTTAGGAAAACTTGTCAAACACATTCCAAACAATCACCTTGCCCTAAAACACGAGCTAAACACCTTCCAAACCTCATCAAACCAAAAAACACCATCAAACTGCAAAAACAGAGTTGCCTTTGCAGATTGAGTTCCAACTCTCAATCCTCTCAAGCATTCTTGCCCAAACCAGTTCACACACCTTCCCTACCATCTATGCAAGCTATCCAAAAGCTAAAACACGATCTGTAACATCTCCAAGCCACTTCACCATTTTTATTTTTTTGTTTTGCAGTTGAAGTTCTCTAGCACGACTCAGGGAGTTTCAAGACAAAGTAGAACTTGGAATAACATCCTTACACTTCAAGGAAGCTATACAAATCATCATCTTGCTCTGAAAACCCCTCCATTGCAAAGCACGATTCCAACTGAACAGGTATATTCATGGAGTTCTATCTCTCAGTATAGGCATTGTTAGCTTTAGGTTTGTGAAGGAAACATGTCACAATCATAGCCCTGAACATGCCCATATGATTAGATTTCATTTATATTATGTATGCTTAGAGAATTTTGGTTCTGAACATTGATGAAAAGTTAGGTCAGAAATTAGGGGAGAAGAAATTCTCCCTCATCTTAGAGAGTTAAGTCAAGTTCTTTACATGGTTGAATTCGTCTTCTCATGCTCTACACTTTTCATGTTATGAGTTTTGCTTGAAAGTCCAGGAATCAAGAGATAGAAAACGCGCGTTTTTTGAACATTGTTTGCTGGAGGTTGAAGAAGACAGGTCTTCTGGGCTGGGCCTGGAATATTTTTCTTATTTGCACCACATAATTGCTTTTACACCCCCAGGGCCCATTTGCTTATTTCTTTGACTTTTTGACTTTTTCTTTTTTGATTGACTTTGTTTATTTTTTCTCATGACATAAAAAATATAAAAATATTTTTTCTCACTATTTTTGATTTTTGTTAGGCATTTATTTAATTTTCTTTTAGTTTATACATAAATAGATATATATATATATATATATATATATTTTGTTTAAAATACTAAAAAATAGTACAAATGCATTTCTATACATTTTTATTTTTGTTTTACTTTCTGAAAATATTTTATAGAAAAATTACTTTTTTTATTAAAAATTAAATATTATTATTTTTTATATATAATACATATTTAGAACTTAATACATAAATATATATATTTATTAATATACTTAGAATAAAATACTAAAAATATACATATTTTATTTTATTAATATTAAACACTAAAAAATCATTTTTCACAAATATACTTTATCTTTATTTTATTTGTATATAATAAATAAATACTTGTATTAAATTAAATAATAATACATTTCATTTAATAAAAATTAGGGTTTTGCCCTAAATTCAAAAATACTCCAAAAAATAATATCTTTTTATTTTCTTTTTATTTTACATAAAAATACCTTTTTTTCATACATACAAAAACCATTTTTGCATCTTGCATATTTGCTCTTATTTTATTTAATTATACAAATATTTGTCTTGTAAATAATTCAAATGATGCAATAGCTTAGATTCAATTTCTTGTCTAAATACCTCCCCATTGGAACATTTGTACCCCCTCCCTATATTATTGTGTTGTAATAGCGTAGGAGTTTAAATTTCGCACTTTATCGCTTTCTAAATATACAATGCTAGAATTAGGGTTTATATGCGAATAAAACGAACAAAATAGTTATGACCTAAGCTCAAGACAAACAAGCATGAAAATGGACACACAAATCACACTTGCACCCCCTAGGGTATTCCACTTTGTTGCCTTCAAATAAATGGGCCATGTTGCATGTTAGGTCTCTTTGGGCAAAACAAACAAATTGAATGATCATAGTCCCTCGATAACACTTTTCAAAATATTGCCAAACAAATGATCAAGTCCCTTAAAGAAAATGCCCAAAGATACTTGGCACCATTGCAATTATGGTCCAAACGATGACCCGCGCCTGCCCCTTTCACATCCTAACATGAGATTGTCCACCAAATACAATGGTGGAACAAACTTATTAAAAGGGTTAAAACATAGCAATAAACTTTGAGAAATTTAGGAGTAGATAACCTCTTAGTTACTTGAATCAAACTTGCAAAACAAAACACTTGCCTATTTTTCTAAAAACACACCTCACAACACTTTCAAAACAATCTTCAAAAACAAATGAAAACCTTTTCAAAAGACGTACACCTTTGTATACATCCCCACATGGATCATTACAAAGGTTGCCACCACATTGGCTTTCTTTTTTAAAAACATTTTCAAACCCACACACACAAGCACCATTTCAAACAATTGAAAACAAAAGGCAAGTGATCTAAGCAAGTAACTAAGAGCCCATGGATAACCATGGATAGAAAGGGTGCTAATACCTTCCCTTTCTATAATCTACTCCCCGAACCCAAGAAAACATCTCAAAGGTTTTTGCTGTGCTTTTTAAACCTTTCCTTAGGATAAAATAAAAAGTCGGTGGCGACTCTTGCTCAACCGAAACATTTGCGAAAACAAACGTAAAACCCATAGTCAGTTCTCCCACCGTATCACAGAACTGGCGACTCTGCTGGGGATAATTGTAAAAGTGGAGTAACCTTAGGGCTTAGATCACCCTCTTGCATGACTAATTGTTTGAATTGTTTGCTTTATACTTTGGCTCTATTTGTTTGGGTTTGCAATCCTACACCCGGATTTTGGGAAACATTCATAGATAGCAATACGTTGTGGAAACTGTGCGGGGTATACCGACACGGTCTAAGCAATAGCTATATTAGTGCGATATATTTGTGAGTACCGGTAACCCTTGAGTTCAATCAAGGAGAGTACGAGGCCGATGAGTGATGTCACTAAAGCACTAATGACCTAGAACCTTACTTGACCATCTTGGCCTTTTATTAGGGGTAGTGAGATGACCGGCTTTGGTGCAGTCCGAAGTTGGTAGATACTCGATACTACACTCATCGAGGGTTGTTTTCTTGGAATATTTTGGTCGCTAGTTAAGTGGCTAAACCAAAACAATGAACATTGAAAACAATCCAATGATATTGAGCTCCTTAGAACCCGATTACTATTTATAGGACAGGTTTTTAAGCCAACTACACTCAAGAGGGTACTTACCTATGAAACCCCATGCAAGCCTGAAACTAGGGTTTTGTGTGATTTGCTTGTACATATGTTTTGTGCATACATCATAAACATCATGAAGCATCATATGCATTCTCTAACCATTTCAAGGGTTTTGGATCTTCATCTTTGTTCTTGTTTTGTAGGACATGGAAATTCCTCGCAGAAATACCATTCAAGTCAACCTTGTGAGAATCTCTCCTCAACTCAAGGAGCTCACCTCAAGAATTCCGGAAAACTCATCCTTCAGTGAAAGACATGGTAGACTGCTCAGCCTAGTCAACACCAACATTGAAGAAGACATGATAAAATTGCTATTCCAGTTCTTTGACCCTCTTCACCACTGTTTCACTTTCCCTGATTATCAGTTGGTACCCACTTTGGAGGAGTTTTCTCAACTCCTGAGAATTCCTATCCTTAATCAACTACCTTTCAACGGTACGGAAAAGGAACCAAAGCCGGAAGATGTTGCTCGAGCATTACATCTACAACCATCCGACATCAAGGGACATTGGGAAACCAGAAGCGGCGTCAAAGGATTCTTAGCAAAGTTCTTGTTTGAGAAGGCACAAGAATGTTGGAACTCATTGGACCAACAAGCCTTTGAAGAGATTGTGGCACTCCTTATCTATGGGTTGGTCTTGTTCCCAAATCCTGACCAATTGATAGATGTCAACGCCGTCAAAATTTTCTTGTCCAGAAATCCAATACCGACATTGCTTGGGGACATTCTTCACTCATTTTACACACGAACAATGAGAAAGAGGGGTGTTCTCATGTGCTGTACTCCTATCCTTGCAAGGTGGTTTATTTCGCACCTTCCACAATCTGTCTTGAAGAACGACCAAGGTACAAGGTGGTCCCAACGGTTGATGACTCTTACTCATTCTGATGTGCATTGGTGTTCTCGATCCAGAGAAAATGTCATCATTGTCGATCGTTGCGGAGAATTCCCTAATGTTCCTTTACTTGGAATTAGAGGGGGTATCACCTACAACCCTTGCCTAGCTTTGAGGCAATTTGGATATGCACGGAGGGATGGCCCTCATGACATGTTGATTCCTGACCTAGTTTTTGACTTCGACAACGATGCGCAAGGACTTCGCCAAAAGTTCATCAGAGCTTGGGGAAAACTCAACAAGGTTGATAGCAAAACTCTGGGACACAAGAACTCCATCCCTCTTGAGCCCTATCTCAAGTGGGTACGAGCCCGAGCCCAAAGTCTAATGATGCATTATCCTCATGTAGTCCCAGTGATTAAAGAGCCCGTCAATGAAGGAGAGGTTCCCTACACCATCCTACATCCAGACATGCCTACATCGTGGGAGGAAATGCAGAAAAGTTGGATTCAGCTCAAGGAGGAACGGAACACTTTTGAAGCTAGCTACTACGCCAGTGAAAAGAAGGTTCTAGAGCTTACCCGCCGACTCCACGAGCAAGAGGCCCTCAATACCTACATCGCACCCAAAAGGATGCGCAATGTCTTTTTGCCTTAAGAAGTTTATTTTGTAATATTTGGCCCATGGGGCATTTATGTACTGACAAGTTTCTTCTTATTAATATGACGTGCATTCTTCTTTGTCTGAAACAATTTTGAATGTCCTAAATCCTTGAATGCATTGCATACATAAGCATAACATTCATCATGTGCATAAGCAGGTCTCATTCCAGGTTTCCTTATCTGTCTTTTGTTTAGAACAGTAGGACGGATCTCGAGCAAACAATCAAAGACCTACAGGCTCAGAATGCACAATTCCAGCAACTCCTGATGACCTTGGCTAAGGGTCAGGAGGATATCAAGACTCAATTGGGGAACAAAGACCCAGTGAAAAAGAAGAAAAAGAGACTCGGGGTGGCTACTTTGGGGAGAAGATTCGACGGAGAAGCTCGAAGAGTGCTTGAATTTCCTCCTACTTCTGATGAAGGGACCAGTAAAAGAGATGGAGTTGCGGTGCCTTCCGAGTCTGATGCGGAAGAAGAAGAGGTTGAAGAGGATGAAGATTATTCTGACCAGCAATACCCTCCAGCTGATGATAAATACAAAGGGTTAGAAGACAGATTAGCCGCCATGGAATTACAAAGAGTACCGGGTTTGGATTTTGAAGACTTGGGTTTGGTTACCGGGATTGTGATTCCCCCAAAATTCAAAGTACCAGTGTTTGTGAGGTATGATGGGCTGTCCTGTCCAAAAATGCATCTTAGGTCCTACGTGAGAAAGATCCAGCCCTATACGGCAGATAAAAACCTCTGGATTCATTTCTTTCAAGACAGCCTTTCTGGAGCTCAGTTGGAATGGTTTTATCAGCTAGAAGGAACCAGTGTCCGGAATTGGGAAGATTTGGCCACCGCTTTCTACAAACAATACCAATACAATTCTGACCTTGCCCCTACTCGTACCCAACTTCAGGGTATGTCAATAGGAACAGGCGAAGGATTCAAAGAATACGCACAAAAATGGAGGGATTTGGCTGACAGGGTGCAGCCTCCTTTAACCGATCGTGAACTTGTTGATATGTTTCTAGGGACCCTATCTGGGCCATTTTTCAATCATCTGATTGGTAACTCTTCCGCGGGGTTTACCGATTTGATCTTAACGGGCGAAAGAATAGAAGCTGGCATCAAGTCAGGAAAGATTCAGAAGGGTGTTGCTGCAAGTACTGAGAAGAGGCCTTTTAAGAAGGAAGCAAGTGCCGTCTATGGTCCTAGAAGACAAGTCAAGCCAGAAAGTCGCAAAGCCGTCAATGCTCTGGTCATTTCAAAACCTGTTGCTACTCCTCAGCAGTACAATCAACAAAGAAGTGAAAGGCCCAAGAGGCAGTATACTCGGCTGAATATGACCTTATCCCAAATTTTACCCTAACTGTTATCAACCAACTTGGTGACCCTCAAAGAAGCTCCTAAGGTCGTCAACACTGCGTCTCCTAAGTATAACCCAAATGCCCAGTGTGCTTATCATTCTGATAGTCCCGGGCACACTACTGATGATTGCTGGGCCTTGAGAAACAAAGTGCAAGATCTTATCGACACGAAGGAAATTCAGTTTGAAGTGCCTGAGAGACCAAATGTTGTAACTGCTCC
This sequence comes from Vicia faba, assembly GCA_948472305.1. Classification (NCBI taxonomy): domain Eukaryota; kingdom Viridiplantae; phylum Streptophyta; class Magnoliopsida; order Fabales; family Fabaceae; genus Vicia; species Vicia faba. The sequence continues at coordinate 21,447 of CATIWC010000978.1, read as the reverse complement.
TATGCCCCAGCATAGAGTAAACGCCATTGAGGAAGAGTCGTATGCTGTTTCGGTGAATGAAGTTGTTACCCCTCTGTTGACTGTTAAGAGGAACTTACTACTAGCCGGTTTATTTCCGGGTTGTAGTAAGGGTTGCCTCCTGTGTGCTGTTATCCCTACCGGTTGTCCACTGCTGAAATCAGGCATCCAAAGCCTGATGGATAGCAAAGAAATTCTGTTCAAGAAAACTGCTGTTCCGTTTGTTTCCGCTGAAGAAATATCTGTTGTCACGATTTACAATCCTGCCAAAGCTCCCGTGAAGAAACCAGTCCAAATTATGTCTGTTGCACCCATCACTATTACTGTCCCGGGGCCTCTCCCGTATGAGTCTGATAAAGCTGTTCCATGGCATTATGGAGCCGACGTGTATGTGCTTGGGGTGAAGCAGGAGTTCGACACCAATACCAGTATCAGTAACATCACTGGTCCCGCCAAGATTACCCGCAGTGGTAGGCTCTTCTCGCCTGACATTGCACCGCCAGTTATCCGAAAACCTCTCACCATCACACCCGCAAGTGTGCATGTTCCAATTCAAGTTCCTGTGTCTACTACTGCCGCCGAGTCCTCTGATACTCGGGGCAAAGAAGTTGCTACTGATTCGCCTGCCAGGACGGAGGCACCAAAAAGGAAGACTGCTGTGGAAGCCTCCCAACAAGAAATGGAGGAAATTCTTAAAATTATCAAAAAGAGTGACTTTAACGTTGTTGAACAGTTGGGGCATACTCCCTCCAAAATCTCTATGTTATCATTGCTGCTATGCTCAGAGGCCCATGCAAAAGCCCTGATTTCATTTCTGAAAACGGCCCATGTGCCGCAAGAGACCTCCGCGGATCAATTCACCGACTGTGTGGCTAATTGACGGCTGACAATGGCTTGGGGTTCTCAGATGCTGACCTTACCGCCAAAGGGAAAAATCACAATGATGCCCTGCATGTTTCCATAGAATGCAGGGGCACTACTCTCGCACACGTGTTAGTGGATACCGGCTCTTCCCTGAATGTTTTACCCAAGAAGGCATTGGATCGCTTGGATTGTGAGGGTCTGGAGTTGAAACCTAGCAACATCATTGTTAGAGCCTTCGACGGTTCTAAGAGGATGGTGCACGGTGAGGTAGACATTCCTATTCGTGTGGGTTCCCAAGTTTTTAACTCAACATTCTATGTAATGGATATTCGCCCATCTTACTCCTGCTTATTGGGTCGACCCTAGATTCACAAAGCTGGGGCAGTAACTTCCACTTTACACCAAAAGCTCAAATACCCTGTCAAAGGGAAGATTGTTACTGTGCAGGGTGAGGAGGAATACATGGTGAGTCACTTGAATTCATTCCGGTATATCGAGATGGACGGGGAGTTTATTGAAACCCCCTTTCAGCATTTTGAGGAAGTACCTCCAGTGTTGGCATCGGCTGAGGCCGTAGTTGAAGAAGACTTTCCGTTAAAGATGGCGTCCTTAAGGGATGCCCGGGCTGTAATCGAGAAAGGCAATTGTGCAAAATGGGGTCAGCTTCCTGACTTCACTCAAAAGAATGACAAGTTTGGGCTGGGCTTTACTGCAGAGGCTCAGAGGGCTGTGCGCAAGGAAAAGATCAGAAAGGCTCCGGTGTTTATCTCCAACCCAAGGGTGAATGCTATTGAGGAGGATGTGGAGGAAGCAGAGTTTGACAGTTGGATCTACCCGACTACCAGCAACGGACCGAGCAACTGGACAGCAAAGGATTTTACGCCTATCACATTTGTCACGCAGTAATTAATTTCTTTTGATTTCCAATTTGTAACAAACAATATGTTAAAACTTTGTTGGCTCGGTGTCCTACCCGGGGCATCGTGGCTCCATTTGTGAGGGATTTTTGTATGACATTTCCATATATCATCAATCAAAACATTGGACGTTTGTTGCATTTCAAATCTTGTGCTCTTTTTCTTTCTGTGTTATATATTGCAAAACAGCTATATTTACACACACTCACTTATACAGGTTTCAATCCACTCTGGATCCCACTAGCAACAGCTCTGCTACCGCCAGTTATGACTTCGAGAATCCGATCAACTTGGCCGAAGACGAAGGTGAAGATGATTGCGAAGTTCCTGGTGAACTTGCAAGACTGCTACTCCAGGAGGAGAGGGCTATTCAACCACATGAAGAGCCGGTGGAAACAATTAACCTGGGTACTGAGACAGATAGGAAAGAGGTCAAGATTGGTGCCAATCTAGAGCTCAGCGTGAAACAACGATTGATCCAGATGCTACAGGATTACATGGAGATATTTCCTTGGTCCTATGAAGATATGCCTGGTTTGGATGCCGACATTGTAGTTCATCACCTGCCAACCAAGGAAGACTGCCCTCCGGTAAAGCAAAAGGTCCGCCGTATGCGCCCAGAGATGTCTGAAAAGATCAAGGCTGAAGTTATGAAGCAATTCGACGCCGGGTTTCTAGCAGTAACTTCTTACCCTCAGTGGGTTGCCAATGTGGTGCCAGTACCGAAGAAGGACGGTAAAGTCAGAATGTGTGTCGACTACAGAGACTTGAACAGGGCAAGCCCCAAGGATGACTTCCCCTTACCTCACATCGACGTTCTTGTCGACAATACTGCTCAACACAAGGTTTTCTCCTTCATGGATGGTTTTTCAGGGTATAATCAGATCAAGATGGCTCCGGAAGATATGGAAAAGACCACCTTTGTGACTCAGTGGGGCACCTTCTGTTACAAGGTCATGCCATTCGGGTTGAAAAATGATGGGGCAACCTACCAACGCGCCATGGTTGCTTTATTTCATGATATGATCCATCATGAGATTGAGGTATATGTTGATGACATGATTGCAAGGTCTCAAACTGAGGAGGAGCATCTTGACCATCTGAGGAAGCTGTTTGACCGACTCAAGTTATATAAGCTGAGGTTGAATCCCAATAAATGCTGCTTTGGGGTAAGGTCCGGAAAATTGCTAGGCTTCATTGTAAGTGATAAGGGTATTCAAGTGGACCCTGCCAAGGTTAAAGCCATTCAAGAGATGCCAGTCCCTAAGACAGAGAAAGAAGTCAGAGGCTTCCTGGGACGACTGAATTACATTGCCCGATTCATCTCACATCTGACTGCCACTTGTGAGCCAATCTTCAAATTACTGAAGAAAGATCAAGTAGTACGCTGGAAAGATGAATGCCAGGCTGCCTTTGAAAGGATAAAGGAATATCTCCAAGAGCCACCCATTCTTATGCCACCAGTGGAAGGAAGACCTCTAATATTAAGCAATTGACTTTTGCCCTAGCATAGTCGATTTTTGGACCTCTTAAGCAATTGACTGACCAAACTTCTTCTGCAAGGCTTGAAATTTGACATGGATGAACTTGAGAACATATTAGGACATTGGGGAGAATTTGAGGTCATTTGGATGTAAGGACCTTGATGCAACACAAAACCCTAATTTTGAGGTTGACTGCCTTAGGAGATGACTTGATGTTTAATTCTTGAGCAATCTTGAGCCACTTGGAGATTATTCTTGTAATGTCTTGAGAAATATGGGAGGGCAAATTTTGGGGTACAACAGCTGCCCCTGTTCAATTTTCTTAAACCTGAGGATGTAGATTGGCTTTCGGGCCTTTCGTGATCCGAGGGTGGAAGATGATTGAACACTAGAGTGCCCAGAAATTTGCACTCGCATGATGTAGTATCAACCTTGTGATGTCAGGAATTGGCTTATAGATTCCATTTGGAGACTGTTGGTAGGTGGTCTGGACTTCAACTGGACTACGAATAAGGGAGATCTTATCGGCGATCTGACTGAACCAGAGGATGTCTTGTCTTCTTTGACTGGATTGGCCTTAGAAAAATCTTTAGGAATCGACTTAACTGGACCAGAGGAGGTTTTGTCTTCTTTGATTGGATTGGCATCAGAAAAATCTTTAGGAATCTATTTAACTGGACCAGAGGAGGTTTTGTCTTATTTGACTGGATTGGCGTCAGAAAAATCTTTAGGAATCGATTTAACTGGACCAGAGGAGGTTTTGTCTTCTTTGACTGGATTGGCATCAGAAAAATCTTTAGGAATCGATTTGACTGGTCTTGTCTTCTTTGAATGGATTGGCCTCAGAAAAATCTTTAGGAATCAATTTAACTGGTTTTGTCTTCTTTGACCGGATTGGCCTCAGAAAAATCTTTAGGAATCGATTTAACTGGTTTTGTCTTCTTTGACTGGATTGGCCTCAGAAAAAATCTTTAGGAATCGATTTAACTAGTTTTGTCTTCTTTGACTGGATTGGCCTCAGAAAAATCTTTAGGAATCGATTTAACTGGTTTTGTCTTCTTTGACTGGATTGACCTCAGAAAAATCTTTAGGAATCGATTTAACTGGTTTTTTCTTCTTTGACTGGATTGGCCTCAGAAAAATCTTTAGGAATCGATTTAACTGGTTTTGTCTTCTTTGACTGGATTGGCCTCAGAAAAATCTTTAGGAATCAATTTAACTGGTTTTGTATTCTTTGACGGGATTGGCCTCAGAAAAATCTTTAGGAATCGATTTAACTGGTTTTGTCTTCTTTGACTGGATTGGCATCAGAAAAATCTTTAGGAATCAATTTAACTGGACCAGAGGAGGTTTTGTCTTCTTTGACTGCGTTCGCATCAAAAAAATCTTTAGGAATCGATTTAACTGGACCAGAGAAGGTCTTCCACATAGTTGAGAATTTAACTACATCTTTCCTGAAAGGTAAAGGTCAGTCATATGCAATGCATGATATGGATCAAGCAATGATGTTCTCAAAATAAATGAGATTGTACGGTATGATGCGTATATGCATGTATCATGATGTATGGAAATGTAATGTTTTAGCTGGAGAAAATAAATCCCGGATAGCTGCTGGAGAATAGAGTTGAATTCTTCGTTTCCGCTGGGGATGATGAACGAAGATGATGAACTTGCAGGAGAGGATAACTCCGTTGGGGAATAAACTGATGAGGAGATTACTCCGAGGGGAATTACTCTATGGGGAAGAGATGTTCTGCTGAAGATTCCACTGATAAACTTCGCTGGGGATGGATTACCGTTGCTGGTGACATTGAATCCGTTGAGGATTGAATTCCTGTTTGTGAAAGGAAAGAACTTCGTTGGGGATAAACTTTCAGTTACAACTTGCTGGGGATAATCCTGTTAGACTTTTGTGGGGATAATCCTCTGAATTCTGCTGGGAATGATCCTTTGAACTTGGCTGGGGAGATTTATTTTTGTACTCCGCTGGGGATAAACTTCCAGAGTCTACCGGGGATGATGATTCAAATCCGTTAGGGAAGCTTTTTCAGACCGTGCTGGGGAAATATTGACTCCACTGGGGCATCTTGTATTCAGCCAGGGAACATTCTTATACTCCATTGGGGAATATTAAGACTGCCGGGGATATCGAGCCTTTTTAGTGCTGATGGTAGATGAACTCTGCTTGGGGAGAGCATTACTGATTTGTTCATAGTTGCAAGTCTCAGCTAGGAGAGCTATCATTACCGCCTTACTCTGCGGGGAGTGAAAGTATCTTAGCCATATTCTTCAGATGAACTTACCTTTGTACCTGGTGGACAGAGCAACTATACAGCTTGGATAATTCTTATTTCCCCTATTTCTGATATTACCAGTAATTCATCTTTTGTTTGCATGTAAATATTTATGATCAACAATTAATGTCAAATGCATATATCAAAAACAAACATTGGACGTTCTTTGCAAAACAAAACAGATAAAGGAAAAACAATTTGAAATTTCTTTGAAAATGAATTGTATTGATTTTGAAGTTTGGCCTGTAAATAGGCGTTGTTTGTACAAGAGGTTGACGTCCTAGTAAGAGAATGCCGCTGAACAAAATTTACACAATTTGTGAAAAGAAAACAAAACAGCTATGTGAATAATCCCACTGGGTTCCAACTCTGCTATTGCCTTTATATCCTCGAGCATCTCATCACTTTGCTACTGGTTGAAGATGAATCAAATTGATTAGTGTCGTATGAGCTTGATAGTCGATACCGAAGTCTGGATGCAAGGTGATCCAATGAGACATAGTGTTATGCTTTGATCCCTAATTTTTGCCTGGACCGCCCTTTCGGGTTTTCAGTCCACCGGGATACCCTTTTTTGCCCAAGTCGCCTTATCAGGTTTTCGACTTGCCGGGTGTACAGATTTTTTTTTTAAATTTTCATCCCTTATTTTTGCCCGAACCCTTTTGGTTCGCCGGGAAGCCTTTATTTTTGCCTAGGCCAGTCGACCTAGCAGGTCTTTGATTATGCGTAGTATCATTTCACTATGTCTACATTGACGGGGTGAGGAAGGTCGTCACCATCCATGGTGGTTAGAATCATAGCTCCTCCTGAGAAAATGTTCTTAATCACAAATGGCCCTTTGTAAGTAGGGGTCCATTTGCCCCTGGGATCACCTTGAGGTAAGATAATGCGCTTGATTACCAGATCCCCAACTTGATACTCTTGTCGTCTAACTTTCTTGTTAAATGCCTTGATTATCCGTTTTTGGCACGTATGACCATGACAAATAGCAGTAAGTCTCTTTTCTCGATTAGGTTCAGTTGATCAAGCCGGGTCTGAATCCAGTCATCTTCACTCAAACCTGCATCCTTCATGATCCGAAGTGAGGGTATCTGAACTTCAATGGGCAAGACTGCCTCCATGTCATATACCAAGGAATAGGGTGTTGCCCCTCTTGACATCCGTGCTGAGGTACGGTACCCATGAAGAGCAAACGGTAACATCTCGTGCTAGTCTTTGTATGTCACTGTCATCTTTTGCACAATCTTCTTAATGTTCTTATTAGCCGCTTCGACACCCCATTCATCTTCGGCCGGTAGGGAGAAGAGTTGTGATGCTGTATATTGAATTGCTCGCAGAGCTCAGTGATCATCTTGTTGTTGAGATTGGTACCATTGTCCATAATGATCCTCTCTGGTACACCATATCGACAAAGCAGATTGTGTCGAATGAACCGTGCCACGACATTCTTGGTTACAGTAGCAAAGGAAGCTGCTTCAACCCACTTCGTAAAGTAATCAATTTCTACCAGGATAAAACGATGCACGTTGGACGCTGTAGGTATGATCTCTCCGATCATATCAATGTCCCACATTGCAAAGGGCCACGGAGCTGTCAAGACGTTCAGAGGTACTGGAGGTATGTGCACCTTATCAGCATAGACTTGGCATTTGTGACATGTCCGAGAATGCTGATAACAGTCAGCTTCCATTGTGGACCAATAATATCCTGCCCGAAGGATCTTCTTTGCCATGGTATGTCCACTAGAATGAGTTTCGAAAGTACCTTCATGTAACTCCACCATGATCCTTTCTGCTTCATTCTTATCCACACAACATAGTAAGGTCGAATCATGGTTGCGCTTGTAAAGAATTCCATTGCTGATGAAGAACTTCGTCGCAAACCTCCTCAAAAACTTCTTGTCATTAACAGATGCACCCTCGGTGTATTCCTGAGCTTCAAGATATCTCTTCACCTCATGATACCAGGGCTTTTCTGTTACCTCTTCAGCCTCAAGATCACAGCAATGTGCCGGTTCGTCCAATCTTTCTATAATAATCCGGGGAGCCTTGTTGTCCCAATTGACCTTGAACATAGAAGACATCATAGCTAGCGCGTCCGCCAATTGATTCTCCTCTCTGGGGAAGTGTTCAAAGGTTATCTCCTCGAAATGGGGAAGCAATGTCAACACATACTCCTTGTAAGGAATGAGATTTGGGTGTTTCGTATCCCACTCGCCTTTGATCTGACTGATCACGAGAGCGGAATCTCCGAAGACACTTAGAAACTTAATCCTTAGGTCAATCGCTGCTTGAAGACCCATGATGCATGCTTCATACTCCGCCATATTGTTGGTGCAGTTGAAACATAATCGGGCGGTAAACGGAGTATGAGAGCCTTTGGGAGATATGATCACGGCGCTGATGCCATTGCCCAAAGCGTTCGAAGCTCCATCAAAGTACATAGACCATCGGGATCCTTCCTCAGGTCCTTCATCCGGTCCCGATGTCTCACAATCCGTTATCAACATGATATTCCCGTCCAGGAATTCAAAGTTCATAGACTGGTAATCATGCACTGCTTGATGTGCCAAATGGTCTGCCAACACACTTCCCTTGATTGCCTTTTGGGTCGTGTACTGGATGTCATATTCAGTCAAGATCATCTTCCACCTTTCTATTCTTCCGGACAAAGCAGGCTTCTCGAAGATATACTTGATTGGATCCATCTTTGATATCAATATAGTAGTGTGAGTCAGCATATACTGTCTCAGCCGGCGAGCAGCCCATGCCAAAGAGCAACAAGTTTTCTCGAGCAGTGAGTATCGGGTCTCACAGTCGGTAAACTTTTTGCTAAGGTAATAAATATCATGCTCTTTTCGGCCAGACTCGTCATGTTGACCCAGTACACACCCCATTGAGTTGTCAAGTACTGTCAAGTATAATATCAAAGGTCTCCCTTCCACCGGAGGCATCAGAATGGGTGGCTCTTGGAGATACTCTTTGATCCTTTCGAAAGCGGCATGGCATTCATCGTTCCAACGTACCACTTGATCTTTCTTAAGTAGCTTGAAGATTGGCTCACAAGTAGCAGTTAGGTGCGAGATGAATCGGGTAATATAGTTCAGACGTCCCAGGAAGCCTCTGACTTCTTTCTCTGTTCTGGGAGCTGGCATCTCCTGAATAGCTTTCAGTTTTTCAGGATCTACTTGAATACCTTTGCCGCTTACGATGAAACCGAGCAGCTTACCAGATCTCACCCCGAAGGTGTACTTGTTTGGGTTTAGCCTCAGCTTGTACAACTTCAGCCTGTCAAACAGCTTCTGTAGATGGTCAAGGTGTTCTTCCTCAGTCTGGGACCTTGCAATCATATCGTCGACGTATACTTCAATCTCATGATGGATCATGTCATGAAACAAAGCAACCATGGCACGCTGATACGTTGCCCCATCATTCTTCAATCCAAAAGGCATGACCTTGTAGCAAAAGGTACCCCACTGAGTAACAAAGGTTGTCTTCTCCTTGTCTTCGGGAGCCATCTTAATCTGATTATAATCGGAGAAACCATCCATAAAGGAGAAAACCTTATGCTGGGCGGTGTTGTCAACCAGAACGTCAATATGAGGTAGAGGGAAATCATCCTTGGGGCTCGCCCTGTTCAAATCTCTGTAGTCAACATACATTCGAACCTTACCATCCTTCTTCGGCACATGAACCACATTGGCCACCCATTGAGGGTAAGAAGTAACTGCTAGAAAACCGGCATCAAATTGTTTCATAACTTCAACCTTGATTTTCTCAGACATCTCTGGGCGCATTCGGCAAACCTTCTGTTTTACTGGAGGACAGTCTTCCTTGGTAGGCAGGCGATGAACCACAATATCAGTATCCAAAACAGGCATATCTTTGTAAGACCAGGCGAAGATCTCAACGTAGTCATGCAACATCTGGATCAACCGTTGCTTCACACTAAGCTCCAGATTTGCACCAATCTTAACTTCCCTCCTGTCTATATCAGTACCCAGATTCACCGATTCCACCGGCTCTTCATGTGGCTGTATAACCCTCTCTTCTTGAAGTAGCGGTCTTGCAAGTTCACCAGGCACTTCACAATCATCTTCACCTTCGTCTTCGGCTAAGTTGATCGGATTTTCGAAGTCATAACTGACAGTAGCAAAGTCGTTACCAGTGAGATACAAAGTGGATGTTGACCTGTGTATGTGAGTGTGTGTAAAATAGTTGTTTTGTAATATATAATAAAGAAAAACAAGGAGCGCAAAATTTGAAATGCAAGAAACGTCCAATGCTTTTATTAATGATATATGAAGATGACACAACAAAGCCCTCACAAATGAAGCCACAGTGCCCCGGGTAAGACACCGGGCCATAAAATTTAAAATATTGTCTGTTACATATTCAAAAAAAAAAGTTTCATTACTGGGTGATAACAGAAACGAGCATAGAATCCTTCGCTGTCCAGTTGCTTAATCCACCATTGGCAGTCGGGTAGATCCAACTGTCGATATCAAACTCTTCATCATCTTCATCCCTGATAGCATTCACCCCTGCATCTTGTTTAGGCTTCTCTGGTACTCCAAACTCAATCTCCTTCGCATCGATCAAATCTTGTACCTTATTCTTCAAAAACCATTAATCATCCGTATTATGCCCCGGGCTGTCAGAGTGAAAAGCACAGCGGGCATTAGGGTTGTACTTTGGTGAAGTTGTATTTGGATTTTTTGGGGCTTCCTTTGGAATCACCAGATTGGTCTTCAGCAACTGTGGCAGAATCTGAGACAAAGTCATGCTGAGACGGGTGAATTGCCTTCGAGGTCTCTCGTCCTTCTGTTGATTGTTATGCTGAGGAGCACCATCAGGTTTTGAAATAACAACCGCATTAACAACTTGGCGGTGTTCAGGTCTATTCTGCCTTTTTGCACTGTAGACAACACTGGACTCTTTCTTAAAGGGCTTATTCTCAGTGCTTGATGAGGCACCCTTTTGTATCTTCCCAGCCTTAATACCAGCCTCAATCCTCTCACCGGTCAAAATTAGCTCTGTAAACCCAAATGAGGAGCTTCCAATCAGATGGTTGAAGAATGGACCAGACAAGGTCCCCAGAAACATGTCCACAAGCTCCCGATCAGCCAAAGGTGGTTGCACCCTTCCGGCGAGGTCTCTCCACTTCTGAGCATAATCTTTGAATCCTTCACCCGTTCCCATTGACATACCCTGGAGTTGGGTACGTGTGGGAGCAAGGTCGGAGTTGTACTGGTACTTCCTGTAGAAAGCAGTAGCCAAATCTTCCCAACTGTGGATGCTGGCTCCGTCCAACTAGTAGAACCACTCAAGCTGAGTCCCTGAGAGACTGTCTTGAAAGAAATGGATCCACAAGTTTTTATCAGCGGTGTACGGCTGAATCTTCCTCACATATGACCGGAGGTGCAGCTTCGGACAAGAAACTCCGTCATACTTAGCAAAGGCTGGTGCCTTGAACTTGTAGGGAATCACTACCCCAGATGATAGACCCAGATCACCAAAGTCCAGACCAGGCACCTTCTGAACTTCCATAGCACTCAACCAGTCTTCTAGTTGTTTGTATCTATCCTCAGCAGGAGGATACTGTTCTTCATCGAAGTTTGTCTCGTTGTCGGAGATCACAGGGATAGAAGCCCTCCTTTCTTCTTGACTATCTTTCCCTCCAGACGAGGTAGTCATATCAACTTCATCCTGTAGCCTGTTTCCAAACTTGTGCCCTGTGTTAAACAGGATTGTCTTTTTCTTCTTCTTCTTCTTCTCTTTCAGAATCAGGGTCTTCAGGTCTTGCTGACCCTTAGCTAGATTCATGAACAACTCTTGAAATTTGGCATTCTGGGTCTGTAGGGCCTTGATGGCTTGCTCAGTTGAAGGTTCAGCAGACATGAAGAGTGCTGAAATAAACAGCGAAGAAGATAAGAGACCTGTAATGGGTACCTGTTTATGAAGTGCATGGGATGAAATGCGTATGATTATGATTTCAAAGACAATCAGGAGATTCAAATTTGTAAACAAGAAAGGAAACACACTTTATTAGATAAACTTTGGAATTCAAATTGTTCAACTGATGCCCTCAGGGCGTTACAAGAATGGAAATACTGAAAGGTAAATAAAAACTAGAAAAGAAACAATCAAAGGTCAATTAGTGCTCCCATGGTCTTTTCTTGTCGGTGCGGACATAGTCATTGAGAATCCGCTCGTTTTCCAACTTCCTGGTCAACCTCTGGATCTTCTGCTCTTGCTCGTTGAACTTCTCTCGGTAAGAATCCCGTTCTTCCCTCAGTTGCATCCAAGACCTTTTCAGTGCTCCAATATCAGTGGGAATATGAGGATGGAGGATGGTTGGAAGAACCCCTTCTTCATTAGCAATTTCAACAATGATAGGCCGGACAGCTTCATATGGCATACCCAACTTTTGGGCACGGATACAGACCCATCTGAGATATGGCTCCATAGGAAGTGAAGTCTTTGGACCCAGCTCGTGTGGATCAGATCTATGAACTCTATCCCAGGCCTTTATGAATCTGCGACGTTGCTCGTCGCTGTCCCCTTGAAAATCAAAGATGATACTAGGCATTAACAGCTCATGAGGTCCTTCTCTTCTGGCTCTCCCAAACTGACGTAGGGCCAAGCATGGATTGTAAGAAATTCCTCCATGGGTTCCTAACAGTGGAACATTGGGATACTCCCCATAGCGATCAATGATAGCCTCCTCATCCATACCCTTGAGAGTCCAGATAATGTCATTATGAGAAAGAGACATAACCCTATAAGCCCAGCCCATGCCTTCTTTGTTCTTCAGCACTGATTTGGGCAAGTGCGAAATAAACCACCTCGCCAATAACGGAGCACATCACATCAAGGTTCCCCGCTTTCGGGCAGTACGAGCATAAAGCTGATGAAGGATGTCACCCAAGAGAGTGGGTACCAGATTCCGAGAGATGAAGATCTTTATCGCATTCACATCAACAAAGGAGTCAGAGTTCGGAAACAAAACCAAGCCATATATCAGAAGATCTAGAATATCCTCGAATGCCTTGAAGTCTAGACTATCCCAGAAATAGTTAGCCTTACCAACCAAAAACTTAGTCAGAAAGCCCTTTTCTCCACTTCTAGTCTCCCAATTAGCCATTACCTCTTCTTTGGTCAAATGAAGGGCTTTAGCAATCTCTTCGGGCCTAAGGATCTTCTCCTAACCAGTAAACGGGGTCTACTCCAGAATAGAGATACCGAGCAGCTCAGAGAACTCTTCTAAGGTGGGAACCAACTGGTAGTCTTGAAAAGTAAAACAATGGTACAATAGATCATAGAATTGGACCAGAACACTCATCATCTGCTCGTCCAATTTGGAGGTGACCAAAATGAGAAGATAACCATGTCTCATGAGGAAGGAAGTAGTATCAGGCATCTTTGCAATCAATTCCTTAAGCACAATGGGAACCTGGACAAAGTTGATCTGGATGGTGTTCCTACGCATGGGCATCATGATGACCTACAAAACAGAACAAAGATGAATCCCTCCTGTCTTTGAAATAGGTTAGTCCAATGCAAGATGTATGCAATGTTATGATGTCATGATGTCATTATAGTAAGCACACCACAAGTATCCACAAATAGCAAACATGGTAAAGGCACACAAGTCACACAGAGAGCCCTTAGATTTCAGGCTGGCGAGGAGCTTAGATACTACCCTCTTTCAGTTCAGTTGGTTTAAACCTGTCCTAAAAATAGTAATTGGGTTCTAGAGGATCTCAATATCACTAACTACCCTCGATCGGTCATAATTCCAGTTTAGAAACCTTTTCTTGCGGCCGGAATCATCACGAGAGTTTAGGCTCAATGAGTGTAGCATACTGCTACTGTTCTATGGTCAAGTTGGTCAATTTAAAGGTTTTAAGGTCAGTTGGTGCTTAATGACCCCTTAGAAGACCCATATTCTCCTTGTTCCAACACAAGGGATATCGGTACAGACTAAAGTGCCACACCAACGTAGCTACTGCTTCAATCGTATCGGTCTACGCCGTACAGTTCCCTCACAGTTTATTGCTACTTACCTAAAGGGTATCCCCCAGATCCGGGTTAGGATCTATAGTAACTCTGATACAAGCCCACAAATATAAAGCATACAATTGAAAATACAATGATCTAATCCTAAGGTACACCCCACTTATAAATTTCCCCAGCAGAGTCGCCAGTTCTGTGATACGGTGGGAGAGAACTGATTTTTTTTTGGAATGCTGGTTTGTGTTTTGCGTTTGTTTTCGCAAAATGTCGCGGTAAGCAAGAGTCGCCACCGTCTTCTATTTTATCCAACAAGGAAAGGAAAAAAGCTTAGAAAAATTCCTTTTTCGAGATGTTTCTCGGGTTCGGGGGGTAGATTATAGAAAGGGAAGGTGTTAGCACCCTTTCTATCCGTGGTTATCCACGGGCTCTTAGGTACTTGCTCACAGTGTTTTCAAAAATTGCTTTTCTTTGTGTTTGTGGGTTTGAAAGGAGTTTTTGTTTGAAAATGTGTAAGTGCGAAAAGTTTTGTTTTGTTTTAAAAGGAGCAAGTACTTAAGAACCATCTACCTACTCAAAAAAGGAATCAATATGTGCTAATGTCCTTTAGGCAATGCTAACCCACTATTGATGAGTAGGTAGCATCGTCGTTGGAGTTTAAGGGTCAATTCGATTAAGGGACGTGTGGTCACTAAAGCAATGTTAGGACACCTTAGCGGTAACCCTAATGTCTTAGATCATTTTTCTGAGGAAACCGTTTCGAGGAAACTATGATCTTTGGACAAGAGGGAGACCTCTAAAACTTCTTATACTCAATGACCACGTTCGAAGGTAACCAAGTGAGGTGTACCCTAAGAGTGCGCATGTGTGAGTGTGTTATTTCAGTTAATTTTATCTTTGTACATGTCATGGGTTAGCTATGTTGATTTTAAGTTCATACATTCGATCTTGTCATGCATTCCCTATTATCAAACATCTAACAGTTTATAGATTGCGGAAATTAAATTGCGGAAATTAAATCTAAACTATTACAAGGCGTCGGGTATTTACATCGCCAAAAACAAACCCTTGAATTTAAAATGCGGAAAATAAATAAAGCGATAAATAAATTAAAGTCCTATTAAAACTATTACATTCTGAGAAACAATTACATCAATATCATAAATGGATCGCATGCGAGAAAATTAAATCGGGCGCATTTTTTAGGGTTTTGACCCTTTTTTTGAAAGAAAGCATTTTTTTGGTTTATTTTGGATTAAAAAGAAATTAGATCTAAGTTAAATAAATAAATCAATTAATTAATTAAAAAGATATTTTTCGGATTTTTGGGTATTTAAGGAAATAAAATAAATTTGATTAAAAGTTAGTAAAAAAACCTAATTTTCTACATTAATTTTAATTATTTGCAAAAGATATTAAAAATTATACCTAATTAAAACTAAGTTAATTGAATTAATTTATTTACAAAAAATAAAATGATGAATTTAATTTTAATAAATAAAATATATTTTTGTGTTTTTGATTTTATGAGGAAAAATATTTTAATTGGTTAGTTTAAATGATAAAAATAATTAAACAAAACAAATTAATAAAATGAAATAAAAAAGGAAATAGAAATAACCCAAAGGGGGGTTCTGGGCCCAAATCAGGGGTGAGATTAGTAATTTTCCAGGCCCATTTGTATTCAAGCCTGGTTGACTTTCTAGATTCTCCATGGCACGTTGACTAGGCAATAGGATGCACGTTCAATCCTGGCCACCAGATTTGGCCTGGGGCCATCTGGCGTTTGGAGATTTGAAGGAGTATGATGGCCACGCCATTGGCTTTGCACTGGATCACCTGTGAAAAAATAATAATAGGCATTTGGGGGACCTGGGATTCGAACCCAGGTCCCATTGGATTTCACACACTCGCCTGGCCACTGCGCCAATGTGCTTCTTTTGTTATTGGATTAGGTAACAATCATTATATTGGAAAAAACAACAAATGCCAGAATTATAAAAATAAAAGCGCGAAATTATGAATGGACGAATGGGGAGGGGGCACGTAGTCATCTTCTTCGCCCAGCCCTGGTTATTTACCTGCGGATTTTTATCCGCAGCTAAATCCATGGGTTCATCCTAAAACGAGCTCTAAGCCATAAAAATGCAAACCAAGACCATAGTCATGATCGTCTCTTCCTCCTGATTTCATCTATGTCCATTGTTTGACCTGATTTTACCTGTAGAGAAAACACCCAAAAACGAATACCAAGAACCCTAGAATCGGCTAGGTGGTTACAAGTCATGAAAATGCAATTCAATAATGCAAAAAGCTTCTAAATGAAACGAAAAGCATGAATGTGCAAAGATTTGGCAAGAAAAGTGCAAGAACTATGAGATGCGAATTCAACTGAAAGGCGAGTTTCAGAGAGACTTACAACGCTATTGGGAAGGTTTCAGAGCTTGTTAAGGATTGGTTTTGACTCAGTGGATGTCCAGCAAGAGGATAGCGTTGAGATTTTGCTTTGAATCGGCCTCTAGAAAGGATTTCAGTTTCAAGCTTTTTCAAGTTTTTTCTCAAGTTTGTTCTTGTGATTTTGCAGCCTCTAGGTTCTGAAACTCGTGCCTCTCACTTGTATAAGTAATAAGCATTGGATTAGGTCAAATATTTGGACTTGAATCTTTGCAAATCAATGTTTGGAGATATGATCTGATCTTCCATAAAAAAGCTTCCAAATTTGTCCAAAAATCAATATTTTGTTCGTAACATGGCTTGATACGGATTTGATCATGTCCATAATGATATTTAAGGCCTGTATCAATCAAAAAGATACCAAGTTATCAATATTTAGATTTTATTTGGATTTAAATTGAATTAATTTAATAAAAATCAAATAAAATAGAAAAATTAATAAATGGACATAAGACTGAAGATAGGACACGTGTGTAGTGTGACAAGATCAAATCAAGTGAAAAAAAGTGGGGCCATTTGGCAAAATTTGAAGTTTTGGGGATAGTTGACTTTTGGCAATTTTGGAAAAATGCCCAATTCAACAATGCATAACTTCTTCAATTTTGAACTTTTGGAGGTGTTCTTTGACTTTTTAGAAACCTTTAGATGTACTCTAACCAACCCTTTTGATCTCATATCATTTTTATATTCCATGCTCAAGTTATAAGCTTTGGCAAAAAAGGTGTTTTTGTTGACTTTCAAAAATGACTTATAATGTCCAAATTTGTAACTTCTTGTGAGTGCATTTCTTGATCTTGGGGTGTGAAGATGGATTTTAGGAAATTTCATCCTCTTAAAAATGAGCTTTGGATGGGTCATTTATCATAAAGTATGAGAAATTTATGCTTGTTCAAAGTTGAGTTGACTTTTCCTACAAAACCCTAATTTAGCAACTTTTGAGTCTTGATGAATTTTGAGCAATCCTTGATGAATCATGATTAACCATTTATAAAATGATGAAATATACTTCAAAATGAGAATTTTTACAAAAAATATTGAGGTTTGACTATTTGTAGGTCACATTTGACTTTTTCCCTAGCACAGTCGATTTTTGGACCTCTTGAGCAATTGACTGACCAAACTTTTTCTGCAAGGCTTGAAATTTGACATGGATGAACTTGAGAAAATATTAGTACATTGGGGAGAATTTGAGGTCATTTTGATGTAAGTACCTTGATGCAACACAAAACCCTAATTTTGAGGTTGATTGCCTTAGGAGATGACTTGACTATCCAATTCTTGAGCAATCTTGAGCCACTTGGAGATTATTCTTGTAATGTCTTGAGAAATATGGGAGGGCAAATTTTGGGGTACAACAACATGAATTGTTGCCTATTAATTCTAAATATGAATATAACCTGTGAGTTTTGTGATTGGATTGTGATATTAATCTATGCATTGAATCAAATACTTGAAGGTTGCACATGAATTCATGATTTTACCTCTTGATTGCATAGAAATGCATTAGTGATTTCCATCCCTTTTGGAGTGTGATTTAATGTCTAAATGATAATGCTTGTGTTGATGTTACATCATGATATTCTATCCTTGTTGAAGCTCCACAGTTGCTTGAGTGAAAATGAGAACTTGAGATACGTTTAAGTAAATACTTAAATGTATAGATGTATGTGTGCTTAGAATGAAATTAGAAGGACAATATATGTACTGGTGTTAATAGAGGATTAAACTATGTTCATGAACTCTATTTTATTATTAGAATGCATGTTTCTACTGTCATACATTGTTAGGCTTTGTTTACGGAACTTAGGAACTTGTTAGAATGCATTTAGGATTGGTTTTGTGCAGGAAAATATGTCATTTTTGACTCTGTTTCAGTAATAATTTGATTTACTCAATATGTAAATCGATTTCCCTTGAAAAAATTGAATTCTGGAAAAAAATGAAACATGTAAGTCGATTTACCCAGGATGTAAATCGATTTATTCCATCTGGCTGAAATTGACCTTTGTTGTTTCAACCATAACTTGAGCTTCACAAGTCGGATTATGAAGTGGTCGGAGGCGTTGACAAGCTAACATTGAGGGCTATGAGATGACTAAGTTCCCATAACCTTATTATACCTAATTAGTAATGATAACATCAATGTGTAGGTCCATGTATTTTTATGATAAAAGATAATACTTGGTGAGATGTGAACCTTAGGATGGTTGGAATATAAAATTAAGTATTGGAAGTGGCGCCACTCCCTTTTCCCTTGGAGATTTCCTAAGTCTTGTAATACTTAATATAATGAGTATAATGAATAGGTTATATTAGAGATTGGAAAATATAATGGTAACTACTCACTGATCTTGATTGGTCTGAGAGTGATCTATGTTACATATATATTGGCTATTTCTTGTGGATTGATTCTTAGAATGCCCCCTGCCACATGTATTTCAGGTTATTTATCAAGCATGATAATCGAGAATGGATAACCACTCCATAGTTCAGGAGCTATTCTCGCGGGGGTGAACTCCCAGAGATACATCACCACCTTATATCTCTTAGTCGTTTCCATTGGAGTGAATATCAAGCGTAAGATTTATCTCCATAGATATTTGACTAGTTGTGTCATAGTGATGACTCAATGGTAAAATCCATGTATCTCCTTAGTTCCTTATTTCCTTATTTCCTTATTCATTATAATTTGGATAGAAAAGTGAGACCTTTTCCCTTGGGTTAAGTAAATGT
The DNA here is from genome assembly GCA_948472305.1 of Vicia faba. Classification (NCBI taxonomy): domain Eukaryota; kingdom Viridiplantae; phylum Streptophyta; class Magnoliopsida; order Fabales; family Fabaceae; genus Vicia; species Vicia faba. The sequence goes on along the minus strand of CATIWC010000978.1, from coordinate 2,668 downwards.
ACTTCAAACCCGGTCTCATGTGATGTTGTGTTTCTCTGTACTTGACAATGAGGGAACCTTGGATCAATGATGGATCGTAGGTGATGCATATACCCTGTAGAGCCGAGTGGACCCATAAGATATGGGAATTCACTAAGATTTAGTAATCTCACCCCATTCAACTTAATGTTTTCCAAGTATAATGCGGATTGAGGTTTTACTGGAAGCTTGGATCATAAGCTTTATGGTTGGATGACGTGAAGACTGTACTTGATCTTTTCTTCCGCTGTGTATTAGTATTTTGTAGATGTACATTTTGTATTCAATTTTAATGTAATTCATGAAATGTATGCATTGTGTATCTTTTTTCGAATTTTGTATGTACTCAGTACCAGTTATTAATATTTTACTAATATGATTCTAAACGCATATTAGTAGGATATTACATGAACAATTATTATTTGGTTAACCAAAAATTTCAAAAAATCCATAAAAATCATGAAGGTTTTTGAATTTTTAAAAAATCATGTAGTTTAATTTGCGTAGTTTTTTATTTGTAGTGAGGACCAGAGGATCATACGACATAATTGCTTATAGGAAGCATGACAGAGCTGCAACTACTGCAACGATGGCTCGTCAGAGGGGAGATGACATCGAGGAATTGCATATCTGGACAAGAGTAGACCCGAGTGGTTCTCACAAGAAGAGGATGACATCTGAGCGGTTTCATGCACCCTGTAGTCTCCGACGTATATGATCTAGACTTGCTGCTGGATGGACAAGAGATTGTAATGATAAGCCAGTTGCTGAGGATGTCCAGGAAGCATTTGAGGAAGAGAGGCAGATGATGTGAGTGTAACTTCACCATTATATGTTTTGCATAATTTTAAAACTAGGAAAAATTGGCATTTATGTATATTAGACGATATCTCTTATGTCATAGGGTGCACCCTTACATTAGAGGTCCTATGAATCATTCAAAACCACCTTAAAAATGGCCAGAAACATCAAAATTCATGTTTTGCACAAAAATCACCTGCATGTGCCAGCACATACAATCTCCAGGCCAACACATGTAACTCATTAATGAATCCTGTAACTTCTGTTTGGTACAGACTGACACATGCAGTCTTCAGGCCGACACATACTGTAAGTTTTAATTCTATGTGCTGACACATATGACTTTTAGGTTAGCATATCTGCCTCAATATTAAAGGTTGTAGCTTCTGTTAATCATAGTCTGACATATCCGTATTTCAGGTCGGCACATACTGTTTGTTTGGGTCAATTTTTCAATTCTTTTTAATTTCGAAAGTTACCTCTTTGCCTCCAAACTTCCACAACTATTAATACATCATTAATGCATCATTTTAACTTTATGAAACTATAAACACTTACCAACATTTTTCTCCACCTTCAACCTTCATCCTATGCATACACACTGATAAATCCCACATAATCATCTTTTGTCGGGGTGCCATCTAGGCGAGGTTTGGTAACGTCCAATTAGGTTTTTGTGTAAATAAGAATATTGAGTTGAGAATTGTGTGTGTGTGTGGAGGGGGAGGGGGGGGGGGGGGGGGGGGTTCAACCGGAAAATTTTAGGGTTTGTCCTCTAATATCTTGGTAGATTTGAGAGTTTTGTTCAAGACTTTCAAAAGAGGATTGTAGCCAAGTGAAAGCCTTCGTAGTTTGGTACCCAAGAAACTAGCAAGAGAACAACGAATCAAATTGAAAGTGCTTGTGTTCAATAGTTACAATTTATTATGCATGAAAGATCTTTGGAGTTTGGTACCCAAAGGAGTACCAATATTCGATAAATCAATTGGGAGATATTGCGTCTTAGTCTTGTTGAAGATCAAAAGAAGAGAAGGAGTTAAATCAACAACAAACGATTAGGGTTGCTCTTGGAACACTTCTCTTGTAATTGACTTTTTGCAAAGTAAGAAATTTATCTCAATTCCAAAACGGAATTGGGGGGAGATGTAGACATAGTGAGGATGATTGGTGAACTTCCTAAACAAATCCTTGTGTGTGTATGTGTGTGTATCTCTCTCTCTTATTTCTTTACTTTTTTTTCATTACATAATTTGTTGAATTTCATTGTTTGATCGATCGACTCATTAGAATTTTTGTGATTGTTATTTTTTAAATTGGTTTATTGATTATCTTATAATCACTTTGATTATAAGTTATTTTTCATATCAATAAAACTCAAAGGAAAATTCTGAAAATTCGTCCGCATACCAAGTGTTTGACAAATTGTATTGTTCTACAGTTTTGCTTAATTACATTATACATAGTTTGCTAGTAAATTGTGATAATCCAGTAACTCTTTTTTTCTTTATGTAATTTGTTGAATATGTTGTTTGATCAATCAATTTGTATAGAATTTTTCTTTGTTTATTAAATTTTAAATTACTTTGTTCATTAGCTTATAATCACTTTGATTGTAAGTACTTTTTCATATCAATAAAGCTCAAATAAAAATCCCGAATAATCAATTGCACGCCAAGTGTTCGATAAATAGTCAAGTTATGTTTTTAACTTGGTTTCATTAGAAATAGGAAACCAATGTGTTTGATATTAAACTATTAATTGAGATATTAATATGTTGATTGATTTTATCATTATACTAATTCCATACGGCTTGTGCACATCCAAGTTTTCAATAACTAGGTTCGTTTAG
>CATIWC010000977.1:0-271502 GCA_948472305.1 Vicia faba | reverse complement strand
TAAATATATATATATATTTATATTATTTATATATATATATATATATATATATATATATATATACATATATATATATATATATATATATATAGATATATTATATATTTAATATATATATATATATTTATATATATATATATATATATATATATATATATATATATATATGTATATATATATATATATATATATATATATATATATATATATATATAGTATATATATATATATATATATATATATATATATAATATATATATTATATATATATATATATATTTATTAAGTGTGCAAAAAAAATAAAATAAATTATTACAAAAATGTATATATTTCCAAGAAAATATTTTCAAATGTGAATAAAAATAATAAATGAAAATAAAAGTATTTTTTTTACATTATTTTTAAGTTTTAAACAAAATAATATAAAATATTTAAACATTTTAATGTTGGAAATAATTAAAATAAATACCAAAAAAATGTAAAAATTTATGAAAATATTTTTTAGGCATTTTTTATATTTTGGAAATAAAATAATAAAGTCAGAAATGAAATTAAAATGCAAAAATAATAAAAATACAAAGAAATGGGCCAGGGGGTGTGAAACTGAGAATGGGGGTGTCAAAAGCAGGAAATAGCCAGGCCCAGCCCAGCTACTTCATCTTCTTCCTCGGTCCAACAGAAATTTGAAAAATGCGCGCTTGCTACATAACATGTATCTCCTGTATTTGTGATCTTTTGATAAAACTCAAAACATGAAACTTGTAGAGCATCAAACCACGATTCTAACCATATAAAAAACTTAATTTAACTCTCAAAGACCAGAGAGAATTTCTCTGGCCCTAATTTCTAACCTAGTTTTTTCAGAAAGTTCATGGATGAAAATTCTCTTAGCACGATTAATATAAATGAAAACTAGCACATGTATGGCTTCAGGGCAATGAATATAACATCTTTCATTCACAAACCTAAGGCTAAATGTTCCTAAATAGAGAGATAAAAGTTCATGAAATACCTGTTTCAGTTGAGTTCGAGTTGGACAATGCATCAACTTTCAATGGGGCCTGAGGTTCTTTTGAGCTTGCTTGATGTCTCCTGAACCTTTCCCAATGCTTAGTTTGTTTTGAAGTGGCCTGAATCGTGCTACAGAACTCAACCTGCAAAGCATTCAAACAAAAATGGTGAACACTGTAAATGGAGTTACAGTTGGCAATGGAGGTTTGGAATAGTTTGAGTGAGTTGAATGGAAGGTATTGGAACAAGTTTGAGGCAAAACGCACGAGGCAAAGTGAAGATGGAAGTGATTCTGCATGGCTTGCCTGTTTTGCAAGGAAATGTGGTTTTTGAGTATGAGGAGGATTTAGAGGTCAAAGGCTCGTGCTTCTGGCTTACAAGGGTATGCAAAACTTGTTTGAAAACTTTGCTTGAGTTCTAAATATCAGATGTGTGAGTTCTCTTGTTTTTGACAAGTTTCTTGGTTATGAAGCAAAATGAGAAGTGACAAGGAGAAGGCCTGTACAGGCTAGCTCTAACACTGCATAAATTGTGTAAGCTTGGCCCCAAGTTTGTGTATTTGGTTTGCAGCATAAGATCTTGTTCAAGGCTCAAGGATTCTATTTGACATAAAGCAAGATTTTGACAAAAATGGCAAAGTTACCTTTTACTATTTTTGGATTAATCTAGTGTATAATCCTCTAATGACCAAAACAAAACCTTAGACCAATGGATTTGCATTTAATTATTGATTAAAAATTTGTTTAGAGGCCTGTAATTGTGTACTAAGCTAGCTTGGTCAGATTTGGCAAGTGGTATGAACATGTATTGGCCATGGTTACAAAGTGAGTTTTTGCCAACTTCAAGCATTCGATTCTCCCTAACCACAAAGGTGTTTGAAGAGTTCTTGGATAATTTGGAAAGCTTGCAACATGTACTATAATCCATCTTTGAAATGCAACTTAATACTACAAGTGGAACTATGTGAAAAATGTCCAAGAAGATGGGTCAAAATCCTGCCTAAATTAGGGCAAAAATTCTCAAAGTTAAAAGTTTTAGGGACCCTTGTTCCAAAAATCATAACTTGAGATCCAAACTTATTTTGAGAAAACTTTGTGAATCAAAGTTGTATACTTTGTGATGGACTACAACTTTTATGTTGTAAGTTTTGTTTGAATCCATTTTCATCTTAGTGAAAATGTGGGACAAAGTTAGGAAAAAATAAGAAAATTTCATAACTTAGAAAATTTCCAAGTTATGAATTTTTTCCATTTTAAACCCTAATTTGCAATTTTGGATTTCTTGATGAACAAGTTTCATAATTTGACATGTTTTTATGGAAAATGACTCTTGGCACTTGATTTTGACCAAAAAGTCAAAGTTTGACTTTTTAGTGTACATTCAAATTTTGATCAGTTGACTGAAAAATTCATCTGTCAATCCTATGCATTTGAGATCTTTTGAACTTGTTGAATGGGTCAATACAATGTTATTGAGTCCTTGTGTCCATGGTTGAGCTTTATTTTCCATTTGCTAGGTCAAACAGTCAAAAATTTCCTTTGTGCAGTCAAAACCCTAAAAATGACCATTTTGCCCTTTTGGTGATCTGATCAAATTTCTTGTGGAATTGTGATCCAAATTTGATCAAATGGTTCATATGAGTTCATAATGTTGATGTGGGTCAAAATTCATGGGATTTGACTGTCAATTGGCCACAGTTGACTTTTTCCCCAATATAGCTGATTTCTAGGTCAATTGTCCAATTGACTGGGCAAAAATTTGATTCAAGGCTTGAAACTTGGTATGGATAAACTTGTGAGTCCAACATGGAGTGTGAAAGTCACTTTTGGCATTGTGGGTCAAAACATCCCTGTGCAAACTCAAACCCTAATTTAGGTCAACAGTGCAAGGAGGTGTCTTGAGCAGAGCAAACCCTAGCTTAACCTTGAGTTCCAAGAGTCTTGTGATGAGAAATGTTGATGAAATGGGAGGGCAAATTTTGGGGTACAAAATGATGCATGATGTCATGATAAACCACAGGTATAGCAAACACAGACAAATCACACCAAGTCGTTAGGTTTAAGGCCTACATGAGGTTAAAGGTAAGTACCCACTTGAAGTTTAGTTGGTTTCAACTTGTCTTAGAAAAGTAACCGGGTTCTAAAGATTCTCAATATCACTGACCATCCTTTACCGGGCATTGTTTTAGCTCAAACAATCTTTTCTTATGGCCGAAATATTCTGAAAGTCTGATCTCAATGAGTGTAGCATCGAGTATCAACCAATCCTCAGCTCTATACCGAGGCCGGCTATCTCACTACTTTCTAATGGCCAAGTTTGTTCAACTAAGGTTCTAAGGTCTGTTAGTGCTTCACGATACCACACAGCGGATCCGTATTCTCCTTGTTTCCCCACAAAAGATACTGGTACCAACCAAAGTGCCACACCAACACAGCCATCACTTAAACCATATCAGTCTAAGTTGTACAGTCTCCACGGTCTATTGCTGTTTACCTAAAAAGTGCCCCCAGATCCAGGTGTAGGATCTATAGTAACCCAAGCAAAACCCTTTAAGAATAAAGCAAACAGACAAGAAAGCAATTTTAAAATGTCCTAGATCCTAAGGTAAACCCCACTTTATTTACTTTCCCCAGCAGAGTCGTCAGTTCTGTGATACGGTGGCAGAACCGACTGTTAATACTGGTTTGCGTTTTTGTTTGCAAAATGTCGTAGTAAGCAAGAGTCGCTGCCGACTTTTATTTTATCCAATCAGGAAAAGGAAAAAGGACAGAAAAAACCTTTTTTAAGAATATTTCTGAGTACGGGGGGTAGGTTATAGAAAGGGAAGGTGTTAGCACCCTTTCTGTCCATGGTTTTCCATGGGCTCTTAGGTACTTGCTCATTTTTGAAATTGCTTGTGTGTGTGTGCTTGTTTTTGAAAAAAAATTTACTTCGTGATAACCCTTGTATCAGTCCTCAAGGGTGTGACGAAGTTGTTTTGAAAATTGTTTTGAAAAAAGTGTTTGTGTGAAAAGTTTTGTTTGATTGATTGAGCAAGTACTTAAGAGTTAATCTACCTACTCGAAAAAAGTTTGTTCATTTTCCTTGTGACAGCGCTATCCCATTATTAAGGAATAGGTAGCACCGTCGTTGGAGTTTTAAGGGACATTTGAAGGGACAGATACGATCACAAAAGCAATGTTAGGGAATTTTAGTAATACTCATAAAGCCTTAAAGATCTTTTCCGAGGCAACATCTGAATGGGTCATTTAGATCTTTCGGGGCTAGAGGACGACCTCTAATAAACCCTATACTTTATTACCGTTTAACCGAAGGCAACCGGAGTGGAGTAAACTCTAGGAGTGAGCATGTGCGAGTGAATTTTTTCAGTTAATTTGTCTTTGCACATTTAGGTTTTCTACCGTATTAATTTTCAGTTAGTCTTTCCATACAATCCTATTAACACACATCTAGGCAGTTTATAATTTGCGGAAATTAAAATGCGGAAAGTTTAAAATTCTAGCTATTACATGGCTTTTGCAGATACATAATTATTTTTGACTAAAAATAAAATGAGGAATTAAAACCTAATTAAGTCTATTACAACCTCAGAGCAATTACAATAAAAGGTAATTAAAATGCGCGCGGCAAATTAAATGCGAGGACGATTAGAAAACCTAAAAAAATCTAATTTGAGAAAATATAAGTTATTTTTTGAAGAAAAATTAATTATATACAAAATTAAACCCTAATTTCTAATTGATTTTAATTACAAAAATAAGATTTAATTGCCCTAATTTAATTAAATATTTAATTCAAGGAAATAAAATATTTTTTTATGAAAAAAGATTTTTGGTGTTTTTTTGTGATTTTTTGATTTAATAATAAAATGAAATAATTTTGATGTTGTTTTAAAAAAGAAAATAGTTAGTAAATAAATAAATAATAATAATATGAAAGAAGGAAATTGGGGTCTGTGTTGTTGAGCAGTTCTGGGGGTGTATTGTTGAAAATATCCAGGCCCATGAAGCTAGTCGGCCCAGTCAACGCTTGATCCCATGTGGTGCTGACCTGAGAGTACACCATGATCCTTCAGTGATAGGCGTTGGATCTGGTTGATCATGAATTCGCTGGTTGGATATTGATGGCGCATGGTAGGCGTTTGGACAAGAGAAGCATAAGATCTGAAGGGAGGAATTAAAATAAAGAAAATTGTTGGGACCTGGGATTGAACCCTGGTCCTCGCACTCAACACCCTGCACGCCTAGCCATCTGGGCTATCTTGTTTATTTGTTAATACAATAAGAATAAAATAATATAGGAAATAAAGTGGTTGAATATAAAAAGCGCGCAGAATTCAAATCATCCAATGGGGTGATGACAAATCACCATCTTCTTCCTTATGTCCGTCGTCTTAGGTATTTGACTTATACCTACAGACAATGTCTGTAACTAAAACCCTGCAAATTTCCAAAATTCACAAAACAAATGATAAATGAAATTGAAGACCAGAATTCAACTAGTCTTGATGCCATGATCCTCATGGTGGATTGTTCTTGGTCTAATTTTACCTGTGGACAAAAACCCTAAAACGAACACGAAAACCCTAGCAATGGAAAATGCATATATAGGCATTGAAACTTCAATTAAACCATTCAGTCATGTTGCAAACATATCAATAATCACAATATATCATTCAAATATGCTAATGATGCAAGAATTACCGTAATCGATTTTGAAAAAGAGGCCAAACCGTATGAGGTCTAGGGAGTGATTCTGGGCGCGAGAGTGCTTGCTGTTGATCCTGTTAGCTTCAGAGATACTCCAGGATATGATTGGGAGTGTTAGAATGCTTTGAATCATCCTCTTGGGTAGATATCAGATCACCACTTTTTGCCAAAATTTTGAGTTTTGTTTTGTGCTCTCCATGACTTCTAACTCTTTTTTTTGTGCTTGGTTTTACTACATATATATCCTTGAATGAATTAGGGTTATAAAAATAACATGTATCTTTGTAATTTTTGAAGATTTGATCTCATTCTTTCTTTGTATGATTTGTTTCCAAATTAGGCCTAATCATGCCATTCTTGTGCCAATCCACCTTGATTTGATTTGATCCTGATATGTCAACATAATTAGCTTGTGATCTTGTCCAAAAATCAGATCAAAGCAAATCTTTGCTATTATTTATCATTTATTTGATTTAATTTGAATTTTTAATAATAAAAAATCAAAATAAAATAAATAATGAAGAAAATAACATGTGGGTAAGTAATTGGGCCGTGGACCATGTTATGAGTGAGGTGCAAGCATGAAAAGTTAGGCCCATTTAACAAAAAGTGTATTTTTGAGCACGTTTGACTTTTGACAATTTTGCAAAAATGGTCAAATTTGACAAGGCATGTCTCTTCCAATTTTAACCCTAGTTAGGTGTTCTTGGACTTTTTAGAAATTTTAGGATGTCTCCTAAAAAACCCTTTTGGTCTCATCTCAATTGGATCTTCCATGTTCATGTAAGGAGCTTTGACCCAAAAAGTGTTTTTATTGACTTTTCAAAAGGACCTATAATGTAGAAATTCATATCTTCTTATGAATGCATATTTTGAACTTCAGGGATGAAAATGAATTGTATGGAGTTTCATCCTCTTCAAAATGAGCCTTGGATGGAAAATTTCTGATAAATTATGAAGAAGTTATGCTTGGTCAAAGTTTGGTTGACTATTCCTGAGAAACCCTAATTTAGCAACTTTTGGGTTTTGATGAATTTGGGGCATTCCTTGAGGAATAGTGATTAGCCCTTGATCAAATGATGGATATAACTTCAAAATGTTGATGTTGACCAAAAATCTTGAGGTTTGACTGTATGTGGGCCACAGTTGGCTTTTGACCTAATATAGTCGATTCTCAAGCATCTGAGCAGTTGACTGAGCAAACTTCTTGTGCAAGGCTTGAAATTTCACATGGATGGTCTTGAGAACATATTAGGACCATGGAGAGCATATGTGGTCTTTGGAGTTCACCCATCTTGATGAAAATGGAAACCCTAGTTTGAGATACATTGTCTTAGGAGAGAGTTTGTCTGGTCAACTCTTGGGCATCCTTGAGCAAGTTGAGGACCTCAATGGGCATGTATTGAGTAAAATGAGAGGGCAAATTTTGGGGTACAACAGATGTTGAATTCTGAATTGTATTGTCGAGGAAGGGATAATCTGGCTCAACTTCCCTACATCCTGAACTGTCTGGAGGATGGTAGGACTGAATACGTCGAGGAACGGATACTGAACACCATGTGGATCTCTTTGAATACATTCCCCAAGTTCATGCCATGCTGGGGAATTACCTCTTGAATCACCTGGGGATAAAAACATGGGCATGGACACCTGTGAATGCCCCAGTTTAGCTTTGTGAATGCCCCGGTTTACTCCACCGGGGATGCCCCGATTCAGCTTTGTGAATGCCCCAATTTAGATCTCGAGGGACTAACACATGTGCGCGCTAAGTCAAATGATGACTCTGGACTTTCTGAATTCTTATGGCGAATCAGGTTTGAAATTGTTTGTAGTAGATGAAGGCGGATTCGCCTGCTCGCCAAGTCAGGGTGACCGTTGTGATGCTTTTAGCTTGATTGTATTAGTCTCGTACAATATAATTTGCTTCAGCAGCTTTGCGAGATTTGAGGGGGAATGCCCCTGTCTGAAGGATCTCTAGAGGACCTATGCTGCATAGAAGACCAGAATATCCGTGCCACAATACGATATGAGGTGGCCTGCCCCAATGTCTTGAGTCACGAAATAAATTGTCTCTGATTACAGATTTCTTGGAGATATTTATCGAATCTCAACGTAACTGTCTCAAGTTGAATGAATTCTGAATAGATTTCTCGACGTGATAGCCTTAGAATGATTGGCAAAAGCTTGAAGAAATTTATCAACGTGATAGCCTCTGACTGAGTATAGCTTGAAAAGATTTATCGACGTGATAGCCTTTAATTTGACAACTTTGAGGGACTTCCCTAGATTTTACTGAACTCGGCAGAATCTCTGGGCAACATGGCCCTAGATAAGTCATTTCTCTTGTGACAACTGATTTTTGCTTCAATAGAGTATTCAAGCCTCTCTTCTCCGAAAAGATCGAGCTCTTTACTGATGTTCATTATGTAAACTTACTTGATGTTAATCAGTTGTTTTGTATGCAGAAGAATGTTTATTATGAGAATGATAATTCTAATGCAACACGTATGTAAGTCTTAAAGTTTGAAAAAAACTTTGAATGAAATGGTGTCACAACTCTGTTGTGAATGAATCACTAGCTAGAGAGAAACATTTGTAAATTCTTTTTCATGAAAGATAATACAAGCATATGATACCAACACAAATATGTAAACATGCCTCTTAGGAGTCAGCTAAATGCTATCTCGTTGTAGCACGCTTTCGAATCGATCCAAGCTTCAGTTTGGACGTTTAAAGGTTGTAACGTGGCCTGGTTCACAGTTTTAGAAAAAAGGATTTAAGGCTCAAAATTTTTGGTTCCCACCAATTCTCCATGATGTTATCCACTAGTCCTAAGTTCAATTAACCCGATACAAGCATTCATCTCACAAAAGTGGAGTTTGCGATGGTTGAGGAACCACGGGGTTTTCTTGGATACGATAGTCACTAACTTTTGATCTTGGTGTCTGATCACACGGCCTTATTCTTTTGATGATGATTTTAATTGGTAATCTATTCTTGCCTTATATGCTTTTCAATTTCTTTCTTGGTTTCCTTAACTTTTTCCTGGACAAATTCTTTTGAATTTCGATTTGGAAATCAAGCGGGATGCCCTAACTTTTGCCTAAGCGACTTGTTTTCAAGTTTCGGCTTAGCGAGGATTTTTGTTTCTTTCTTTTTCATACTTTCCCTTTTGAACAAGTCATTGATCTTTACGTCTTCTTCTATTTTTTGGAAGTGATCATGATTGTCTGAGTCTTTGGTAGATGAGGGATAGTCATTGTTGTATCGTTATCTAATCTCGACTTCTTGATGTGTGAGAGATACCCATTGGGATATCGTCAACTGACGCACACTCCTGATAAGTGAAAGTTAGCCATTATGGTTTTGACTTTCCTCAACCTTTTGAAGGATAACTGTTGTACCCCAAAATTTTCCCTCTCATTTTATCAACATTTCTCATCATAAAGCTCTTGGAACTCAAGATCAAACTAGGGTTTGCTCTGCTCAAGACATCTCTTTACACTGTTGACCTAAATTAGGGTTTGAGTTTGCACAGGGATTTTTGGACCTTCAATGCCCAAAGTGACTTTCATACTTCATGTTGGACTCATAAGTTTGCCCATACCAAGTTTCAAGCCTTGAATCAAATTTTTGCCCAGTCAATTGGACAGTTGACCTAGAAATCAGCTGTATTGGGGGAAAAAGTCAATTGTGGCCAATTTACAGTCAAACCTCATGAATTTTGACCCACATCAACATTATGAACTCATATGAACCATTTTATCAAGTTTGGACCACAACTCCACAAGAAATTTGATCAGATCACCAAAAGGGCAAAATGGTCATTTTTAGGGTTTTGACTGTACAAAGGCAATTTTTGACTGTTTGACCTAGCCAATGGCAAATCAAGCTCAACCATGGACTCAAGGACTCAATGACATCATCTTTACCTATCCAACAAGTTCAAAATATCTCAAATGCATAGGATTGACAGATGAATTTTTCAGTCAATTGATCAAAATTTGACTGTACACTGAAAAGTCAAACTTTGACTTTTTGATCAAAATCAAGTACCAAGGGTCATTTTTCATCAAGATATGTCAAATTATGAAACTTGTTTACCAAGAAACCCAAAATTACAAATTAGGGTTTGAAATTGAAAATTTTCATAACTTAGAATTTTTCTAAGTTATGAAATTTTCTTAATTTTTCCTAACTTTGTCCCACATTTTCACATGGATGAAAGTGGATTCAAACAAAACTTACAACATGAAAGTTGTAGTCCTCCACAAAGCCTACAACTTTGATTCACAAAGTTTTCTCAAAATAAGCTTGGATCTCAAGTTATTATTTTTGGAACAAGGGTCCCTAAAACTTTTAACTTAGAGAAATTTTGCCCTAGTTTAGGCAGGATTTTGACCCATCTTCTTGGCCATTTTTCACATAGTTACACTTGGAGTATCAAGTTTCATTTCAAAGGTGGATTATATTGCATGTTGCAAGCTTTCCAAATTGTCCAATAACTCCTCAAACATATTTGTGGTTAGGGAGAATCGAATGCTTGAAGTTGGCAAAAACTCACTTTGTATCCATGGCCAATACATGTTCACTCAAGTGGCATTTTCAAACCAGCATGCTTTGTACTAGTTTGCAGGCCTCTAAACCATTTTACACTCCTTAATTTAATGCAAATCCACTGAGCTAATGCATTATCTTGGCCATTTGGACATTGCACACAAAACTAAGCCTTAATTAGAAAAAGGTACATTTCCATTTTGAAAAAGGTTTGCTTTATGTCAAAACATGATCTTTGAAGCATGAGGCCAAGATCTCATAAGCCAAATCAAATCCACAAATTGCAAGTATCAAGAGGATTGTATGCAGCATGTTATATGGCTTGTACAGGCCTATGATACCAGGTTACACATTCTTGCTTCACAAAGAAAAAACTTGGCAAAATCCTCCCAACTTGAAAACCAGTCCATGCTAGCTTAAACAAACATTACAAACAACTTTCACACAACCCTTTGAGCCAGAAACACGAGGGTTTGAGCCTCAAAACCTTCCATGGCCAGAAATCACTCTTCTTTGGCAAAACAGGGCAGATGCTGCAACTTGAGTGCCATAGCTTATTTTGCTCGTGCGTTTTACCCCTTTTTGCTTCAAACACATTCCATTCAACTCACTCAAGTTATCCCAAACCTCCATTGCCAACTGTAAATCCCTTTGCAGTGTTCACCATTTTCATTTCAAGCTTGTGCAGGTTGACTTCTAGAGGCTGATTCAGGGACATTCAAGGCAAGCTAGCTATTGGAAAAGATCAAGTGAAGTTCAGGCAAGCTACCAGACACCTCAAAACTTTTTGAGAAGCTCTGCATTGTCCTACTCGAATCCAACTGAAACAGGTTTTTCATCACTTTCTATCTCTCTATTTAGGAACATTTATCTTTAGGTTTGTGAATAAGAAATGTAGTATTCAATGCCATGAAGCTGTACATATGCTCAGTTTTCATTTATATTAAGTGTGCTAGGAGAATTTTATCCATGAACATGCTGAAAAAGTTAGGTCAGATTTTGGGGCCAGAGAAATTCTCTCTGGTCTTTGAGAGTTAGGATTAATGCTTTATATGGTTAGAATCATATTAAAATTCTCTACAAGTTTGATATTGTGAGTTTTGGCAAAAGATCACGTTTCCAGGATGTTCAAGTTTGTACAACAGACACGCGTTTTTTTGTCTGGAGGAAGAAGATGAAGTTGGCTTGGGCTGGGCCTGGCCAGTTTTGCTTCTAACACCCTTTTTTTTCAGTTTCACACCCCCTGGCCCAATTTCTTATATTTTTGCATTTTTGAATTTTTATTTTCTTTTCTGACTTTGTTATTTTATTTCCAAATATAATAAATGCTCAAAAAATATTTTCATATTTTTTTAAATTTTATTTGGCATTTTATTTTAATTATTCTAACATAAAAACATTTTTAATACTTTTATAATTTATTTAGAACTTGAAAAATAATGTAAATAATACTTTTATTTTCATTTCTTATTTTTATTCACACTGAAAATATTATTTAAAATATAATTTATTTTTGTACATATTTTATTTTATTTTTGTACATATTTAATTTGATTAATATACACATAATAAACATATATACTTTTATTTTATTAAATACTTAGAATAAAAATACAAAAATATTACATTTTTATTTTTATTATTATTTATACTAAAAAATGCTTTTTTAGGTATATTTCATTTTTTACACATATTAATATGTTTTTGTACATAAATAATATATAATATTTATTCTCTTAAAAAATTTGGGTTTTACCCTAAAATAAATAAAATTAATTATTTTCTTTATTTATTTCTTCATACTTTTTATATTGAAAATACTTTACATACATAAATAAATAAAAATTTCTTTTTGCATAATACATTTTATTTAATATTTATTTATCTTTTTTAATTAAATATTGCCCATTTAAATATTGATGCATTTGAGATTCAATTTGGATGTAATAGTAAACTAGGGTTTATATTTCTTGTCAAATACCCCCTATTCAAACTTGTACCCCCATCCCCATAATCGTGTTGTAATAGCTTAGAATTTAAATTCTCGCATTTTACGCTTTCAAATATGCCATGATTAGAGAAGTAGGGTTTGTATGCAAAAATCCAATTAACAAATGTTTGAATTAATCAAAGACAAAAATGCATGAAAATCAAACACAATGCACACTTGCACCCCTAGGATTACAATCCACTTGTTGCCTTCAAAAATGGGCCATGGTATGCATGTTGGGTACTTTGGCAAAACAAAAATAAAACAAAAGATCATAGTCCCTCGATGACGCTATCTTGGTTTCCTATACAAAATGATCTAGTCCCTCAAAAATTTGCTAAAGATACTTAGCACAATTGCTATCATGGTCTATACGATGACCCGCGCCTGTCCCGTTTAACATCCTAACACAAGGTTGTTCACCAAATGCAATGGTGAAACAACACTGTCAAAAGGGTTTAAAACATAAGAAAGATCTTTGAGTAAAATAGGGTAGATAGCTCTTAGTTACTTGATCAAAAGCTTGTGAAAACATCCTTGCTATTTTCAAACACACTTCACAACACAATTTCAAAACATTTCCCAAAACAAACTTTCAAAACATTGAAATCTTTTCAAAAGACCAAAACACCTTTGTATACGTTCAAACAAGAATCATTACAAAGGTTGCCACAACGATGGCCTCTTTTCAAAACATCTTTCAAAACCACACACAAAGCACCATTTCAAACAATTGGAAAAGCAAAGCAAGTGATCTAAACAAGTAACTAAGAACCCATGGATAACCATGGATGAAAAGGGTGCTTGCACCTTCCCTTTTCATAATCTACTCCCCGAACCTAAGAAAACATCTCAAAGGTCTTTCTTGTGCTTTTTGACCATTCCTTAGGATAAAATAAAAAGTCGGTGGCGACTCTTGCTAAACCGAAACATTTGCGAACATAAACGCAAAATCCCAAGTCAGTTCTCCCACCGTATCACAGAACTGGCGACTCTGCTGGGGAATTCCTTTAAAAGTGGAGTAACCTTAGGGTTTATATCACCTTTTGCATGCTTATCTTGTCTGCTTTGATTGCTTTACATTTGGTTCTCTTGTTTGGGTTTGAATCATCCACCCGGATTATTGGGAAACATTCATAGGTAAATAGCAATACGTTGTGGAAACTGTGCGGGGTATACCGACATGGTTGAAGCAATAGCTATATTAGTGCGACATATTTGTGAGTATCGGTAGCCTTTGAGTCAATCAAAGAGAATACGGGGCCGCTGAGTGATGTCATGAAGCACTAATGAACTCTTAGAATCTTACTTGACCATCTTGGCCTTTTTTAGGGGTAGTGAGATGACCGGCTTTGGTGCAGTCCGAAGTTGGTAGATACTCGATACTACACTCATTGAGGGTTATTTTCTTGGAATATTTTGGTCGCCAGTTAATTTGCTAAATCAAAACAATGAACACAGAAAATAATCCAATGATATTGAGCTCCTTAGAACCCGGTTACTATTTATAGGACAGTTTGAGCCAACTAACTTCAAGAGGGTACTTACCTATGAAACCTCATGCAAGCCTGAAACTAGGATCTTGTGTGACTTGTTTGTACATATGCTTGTGCATACATCATGAACATCATAAAGCATCATATGCATCCACTAACCATTTCAAGGGTTTGGATCTTCATCTTTGTTCTTGTTTTGTAGGTCATGGAATCTCTTCGCAGGAAAACAATTCAAGTCAACCTTGTGAGGATCCCTCCTCAACTCAAAGAGCTTACTTCCAAGATTCCAGAGAATTCTCTCTTCAGTGAAATACATGGAAGACTCCTCAACTTGGTCAACTTCAACATTGAATAAGACATGGTGAAAGTTCTCTTCCAGTTCTTTGACCCCCTACACCACTGTTTTACATTCCCTGATTACCAACTAGTACCAACTTTGGAGGAATTTTCTCAACTCTTGAGAATTCCTATTCTTCATCAACTACCCTACAATGGTACGGAAAAAGAACCAAAGCCTGAAGATGTTGCTCAAGCCTTACACTTGCAACCATCTAATATCAAAGGTCATTGGGAAACCAGAAGTGGTGTCAAGGGTTTCTTGGCAAGGTTTCTGTTTGAGAAGGCACAAGACTGTTGGAATTCTCTAGATCTACAAGCTTTTGAAGAGATTGTGGCACTCCTCATCTATGGGTTGGTCTTGTTCCCCAACCCTGATCAACTTATAGATGTGAACGCTGTCAAGATTTTCATATCTCAGAATCCTGTGCCTACATTGCTTGGGGACATCCTACACTCATTTTACACACGAACAATGAGGAAAAGAGGTGTTCTCAAGTGTTGTACTCCTCTTCTAGCAAGGTGGTTTATTTCTCACCTTCCCCAATCAGTTTTGAAGAATGAGCAGGGTTTAAGGTGGTCACAACGGTTGATGACCCTCACACATTCTGATGTTCATGGGTGTTCTCGGTCCAGAGAAAATGTCATCACCATTGATCGTTGTGGAGAATTCCCTAATGTCCCGCTACTTGGCATTAGGGGAGGCATCACCTACAACCCTTGTTTAGATCTAAGACAGTTTGGATATGCTCGGAGGGGTGGCCCTCATGATATGTTGATTCCTGATTTGGTTTTTGACTTCGACAACGATGCGCAAGGACTTCGACAAAGGTTTATCCGAGCTTGGAGGATGCCCAACAAAGTGGATAAAAAGACACTTGGGCACAAGAATTCCATCCCTCTTGAGCCTTATCTCAAGTGGGTACGAACCCGCACCCAGAATCTTATGATGCCATATCCTCACATTCTCCCCGTGAAAAAATAGCCTATTATGGAAGGAGAGGTTCCATACACCCTCCTACATCCAGACATGCCAACATCATTGGAAGAATTACGAAAGAGTTGGATCCAACTCAAGGAAGAACGGAATACTTTTGAAGCCAGCTTCTATGCTAGTGAGAAGAAGGTTTTGGAGCTTACCCGCCGACATCATGAGGAGGAAACTCTCAACACTTACATCGCACCAAAGAGGATGCGCAATGTCTTTTTACATTAAGAATTTTGTAATATTTTGTCTATGGGGCATTTATGTACTAACAAAATTCTTCTTAATATGACGTGTGTTCTTTTTGTTTGCAACAAACTTGAATTTCTGAATCCTTGAATGCATTACATGAATAACATATCATTCATCATATGCATAAACAGGTCTTCACACCAGGTTTCCTTATCTCTCTGCTATTTATTTCAGCAAGATGGATTTGGAGCAGACGATTAAGGATCTGCAAGCACAGAATTCGCAATTCCAGCAACTCCTCATGACCTTAGCAAAGGGTCAAGAGGACTTAAAAGCACTGTTGGAAAAAGAGAAGGAACCATAAAGGAAGAAAAAGAAAAGAGTTGGGGTAGCCACTATGGGAAGGAGATTTGAGCATCAGGCTAGGAGAGTTCTGGAATTTCCCTTGACGTCGGACGAAGGGGTTGGTAAAGGTAAAGGAACTGCGATGCCTTCTGAATCTGAAATTGAAGAAGAAGAAGAGGAAGAGGACGAAGATTACTCAGAGCAGCAATATCCCTCGGTGGATGATAAGTATAAAAATCTTGAGGATCGGTTGGCAGCCATGGAGTTGTAAATGGTACCTGGTTTAGATTTCGAAGAACTAGGGTTGGTCGTCGGGATCGTCATTCCTCCCAAGTACCTACTTTTTCTAAGTATGACGGTATGTCCTATCCAAAGATGCATCTGAGATCCTACATCAGAAAGATCCAACCTCACTCTTCTGATAAAGATCTTTGGGTCCACTTCTTTCAAGATAGCTTGTCAGGCACACAATTGGACTGGTTCTATCAACTTGAGAGGTATGAGGTTCACAACTGGGAAGATTTAGCTGCTGCTTTCTACCGACAATACCAATACAATGCAGATTTAACGCCCACTCGTACTCAACTACAGAGTATGGGTATGGCTTCTAATGAGGGATTTAAGGAGTACGCCCAGAAGTGGCGAGATTTGGCTGGAAGGGTGCAGCCATCATTGTCGGATAGAGAGTTGGTTGACATGTTTTTAGGGACCCTGTCTGGCCCTTTCTTCAATCATTTAATTGGGAGTTCCTCTGCAGGATTCACCGAATTAATTCTGACCGGTGAAAGGGTCTAGGCTGGTATTAAAAATGGTAAAATTTAGAAGGATGCCTCCGCTTCCACTGCTATTAAGAAGGCCTTCCCAGCTAAAAAGGAAGTTTCTGCTGTTCACAATCCGAGAAACCAAGGGAGAACAGAGCGCCGACCAACGGTGGGGGCTGTGATGATCCAAAACTCTTCAATCGATCAACCTCGTAGCAATCAACCAAGAGCTAATCAGCAAAGGGTAGAAAGGCCCCAACGGAAATTCACCCGAATCAACATGACACCGGCTCAAGTCCTCCCTCACCTGTTAAAGCTGAATCTCACCAATTTGAAGGAAGCACCAAAGAACCCCAATACTTCCTCTCCTTATTATCACTCCAATGCAAAATGTGCATACCACTCTGACAGTGTAGGGCATGATACCAACAACTGTTGGGCTCTTAAGAACAAGATACAAGACTTTATAGACGCCAAGGAGGTAGAATTCGATGCACCCGAAAAGCCGAATTTGATTTCTGCCCCGATGCCCAAGCACGGTCATAATGTTCATGCCGTTGTGGAAGACCTTCATGTTACCACTAATGATGACCTTTTGACTCCGTTACCAGTGATTAAAGTGAATTTGATGAAAGCAGGAATATTTCCAGGTTGTGGAAAAGACTGTTATTTCTGTTCAAACTTGCAAGTTGACTGCCCACTGTTGAAATCAGGCATCCAACGCCTGATGGATACCAAAGAGATTCTCTTTCAAAAGACTCATGTTGATACCACCACTCATGTTACTCCTGCTACCTTTAATACTCCGACCAATGACATTGCTATAATAACCATCCTCGATGATCTTTCCAAGACCTACAAAAGGCCTGTTAAGATCACGCCTGATCCTAAGTTTGTGCTGTTGAAAATCACCATGTCGGGGCCGGTCCCGTATAAATCTAACAAAATGATACCATGGAACTACGGAGGAGAAATCTTCTACCATGGTATCAAACAGATTGAATCGGTCCAAGAGAATTCCGATGATGAAACCCCTGATATAGGGAATATTGCGGGAACGAGCAAGATAACTCGCAGTGGAAGGATATTCTCTCCGGAGATTGCTCCTCCACGAGCAGTCTTCGGACCCTCAAGAGTTTATGTGCCTGTCAAGCCATCTGTGCAAAGCCCGGTAATCGAAGAATTTGATGTTCCTGAAGTTAGACCCTCTGATGTTGCTATCGATAAGGGTAAGGGGATACTAGAAGCGCCTGTCAGGATGAAGGCTCAGACTGTGGTAATCCCCGAGACCACCCAGAAAGAGATGGAAGAAATCTTAAAGATAATCAAAAAGAGCGACTACGATATCGTGGAGCAGCTAGGGTAGACCCCTTCCAAAATCTCCATGTTAGCTCTCTTACTCTGCTCTGAGAATCATGCTAAGGCCTTAATCAAATTTCTAAAGACGACACATGTGCCTCAAGAAACTTCGGCTGACCAGTTTCAAGAGTGCGTGGCTAGCCTTACTGTTGATAATGGTCTTGGTTTTTCCGATGTTGATTTGACCCCTAAGGGAAGGAAACACAACGAAGCGCTGCATGTCTCAGTAGAGTGCAGGGGAACCACACTTGCCCATGTCCTGGTGGATACCGTTTCATCTTTGAATGTGCTACCGAAAAAAGGCGTTGGACATATTGGACTGTGAAGGTCTGACCCTAAAACCCAGTAACATCATTGTTAGGGCCTTCGATGGTTCTAAGAGGATGGTCCATGGAGAAGTGGACATCCCAATCAAGGTGGGCACAGAAATTTTCAACTCTACCTTTTATGTGATGGACATCCGTCCTTCATATTCTTGCTTGTTGGGAAGGCCGTGGATCCACAATGCTGGGGCAGTCACTTCCTCTCTGCACCAAATGCTAAAATATCCAGTTCAAGGAAAGATCATAACGGTCCACGGTGAGGAAGAGTACATGATAAGTCACCTCAACTCCTTCCGCTATGTGGAGTTGGATGGCGAGTTCATAGAAATGCCTTTCCAACATTTTGAAGAGGTTTCTCCTGAGGTCGCAGTTGCAAAAACAATGATTGATAAGCCTATCATTTCCAAGCATGTGTCTCGGATGGTGTGATACTGTGGGAAAGAACTGACTGTTTTGGAATGCTAGTTCGCGTTTTGCGTTTGGTTTCGCAAAATGTCGCGGTAAGCAAGAGTCGCCACCATTTTTTATTTTATCCAACAAGGAAAGGAAAAAAGCACAGAAAAATTCCTTTTTCGAGATGTTTCTCGGGTCCGGGGGGTAGATTATAGAAAGGGAAGGTGTTAGCACCCTTTCTATCCGTGGTTATCCACGGGCTCTTAGGTACTTGCTCAAAGTGTTTTCAAAATTGCTTTTCATTATGTTTGTGGGTTTGAAAGAAGTTTTTTTGTTTGAAAGGAGTGTAAGTGCGAAAAGTTTTGTTTTGTTTTAGAAAGAGCAAGTACTCAAGAACCATCTACCTACTCAAAAAAGGAATCAATATGTGCTAATGTCCTTTAGACAATGCTATCCCACTATTGATGAATAGGTAGCACCGTCGTTGGAGTTAAAAGGGTCAATTCAATTAAGGGACGTGTGGTCACTAAAGCAATGTTAGGACGCCTTAGCGATAACCCTAGTGTCTTAGATCATTTTTCCGAGGCAACTGTTTCGAGGCAACTATGATCTTTGGATAAGAGGGCGACCTCTAAAACTTCATATACTCAATGACCACGTTCAAAGGCAACCAAGTGAGGTGTACCCTAAGAGTGCGCATGTGCGAGTGTGTTGTTTCGGTTAATTTTATCTTTGTACATGTCATGAGTGAGCTATGTTGATTTTAAGTTCATACATTTGATCTTGTCATGCATTCCCTATTATCAAACATCTAACAGTGTATAGTTGCGGAATTTAAATTTGCGGAAATTAAATCTAAACTATTACAAGGCGTCGGGTATTTATATCGCCAAAAACAACCCTTGAAATTAAAATGCGGAAAGTAAAATAAAGCGATAAAATAATGTCCTATTTAAAGCTATTACATTCCAGGAAACAGATACATCAATATGGCAAAAATAGATTGCACGCAGAAAGTTAAATCGGGCGTATTTTTTAGGGTTTTGACCCTTTTTTTGAAAAGAAAGTATTTTTAGTTATTTTTGAATTAAATGGAATTAAACCTAAGCTAACTATTAAATTAATTAATTAAAAAGATATTTTTGGATTTTTTTTATATTTAAGGAAATAAAATAAATTTGGTCAAAGTTAATAAAACCCTAATTTTTCTACATTAATTTTAATTATTTGCAAAAGATGTTAAAAATTATACCTAATTAAAACTAAGTTAATTGAATTAATTTATTTACAAAAATAAAGTTGAATTTAATTTTAATAAAATAATATATATTTTTGTGTTTTTAATTTTATGAGGAAAAAATTTAATTGGTTAGTGATAATAAAAATAATAATTAACAAAACAATTAAATAAAAGGAAATATAAAAAAGAAAAGAAATAAACCAATGGGGGGTTTGGGCCCAGATCTGGATGTGTGATAGCAATTTCCAAGCCCAATTATGCTAGCCTGCTTTGACTTTCCAGATTATCCATGGCACGTTGACTGGGCAATAGGATGCACCTTCAATCCTGACCATCAGATTTGGCCTGAAGACCATCTGGCATCTGGAGATCTGAAGGTGTATGGTGTGCTACGCTTTGGAAATCACATGGAATGACTTGAAGAAAAATGAAACAAATGCATTGGGGGACCTGGGATTCGAAACCAGGTCCCATTGGATTTTCCACTAGCGCCTTTACCAACTCAACTACTGCACGTATTTGTTAATAGAATAGATGATAATTAATATATTGGAAAACGAAACAAATGCCAGAATTAAAATTAAAAAAACGCGCGAATTATGAATGGACGAATGAGGACGAGCCACGTCTTCGTCTTCTTCGCTGACCCCCTGGTTATTTACCTGCGGATTTTATCCACAGCTAAATTCATGGTTCATTCCTAAAATCTATCCCAGGCCATGAAAACTCAAACAAAAAACACAGTCATGCTCGTCTCTCTCTCCTGAATGTATCCATGTCCATTATTGGTCTTGATTTCACCTCTAGAGAAAATGCCCAAAAAAAAAACTTCTAAACCCTAGGTTCGGTTACAGGGTTACGAGCTACCAAAACAAAATCAAATATTGCAGAAAGTTTCGAAATCACACAACAATCATAACCATGCCAATAATTTGTCAAAAAAAATCCTAGAATGAGAGATTGTGTTTTCATGTACAGGGCAGTGTTCAAGGAGACTTACAGCGCGATTCAGGGAGGGAGAGGGCTTGCTTTTGATTCCTTCTCACTCAGTGGACGTCTGGCAATTGAATAGCGTGGAGTTTTGGCCTTGAAAACGCCTCTAGGATGGATTTCAGATTCAAGCTTTTTGGACAAATTTTCAAGTTTTGTTTTCCAGATTGTGCAGCCTCTTCAAAATGAGCTTTGGATGGGTCATTTCTCATAAAGTATGAGAAAGTTATGCTTGGTCAAAGTTGAGTTGACTTTTCCTGCAAAACCCTAATTTAGCAACTTTTGAATCTTGATGAATTTTGAGCAATCCTTGATGAATCATGATCAACCCTTGATCAAATGATGAAATATCCTTCAAAATGAGAATGTTCACAAAAAATCTTGAGGTTTGACTGTTTATAGGTCACAGTTGACTTTTGCCCTAACACAGTCAATTTTTGGACTTCTTGAGCAATTGACTGACCCAACTTTCTCTGCAAGGCTTGAAATTTGACATGGATGAACTTGAGAACATATTAGGACATTGGGGAGCATTTGAGGTCATTTGGATGTAAGGACCTTGATGCAACACAAAACCCTAATTTTGATGTTGATTGCCTTAGGAGATGACTTGACTGTCCAACTCTTGAGCAATCTTGAGCCATTTAGAGATTCCTCTTGACATGTCTTGAGAAATATGGGAGGGAAAATTTTGGGGTACAACAGATGGCATGCCTCAAAGATGCGGAGGTTGTAATTAAAGAAGGAAAGAGTATAGTGGGGGGGCAACTGCCTGAGTTTTCTCACAAAACGGACAAGTTCGGACTAGGTTTTACTGCTGCTGGCCAGAAAGCTATGCGCCGCTCTCGGGCTGGAGGACCACCCGTAAAAATCACTCACCATGGAATTAATGCCTTAGAAGATGATGATGAAGAAGACAAATTTGAAGATTGGATCTTTCCAACCGTCGAAGGAGGATTAAGCAACTGGGAAGCGAAAGACTTTGTTCCCATCACTTTCATCAACCAGTAATTTATCTTTGAATAATTTCCTATTTCGGTCTGTAATAATTAAACAATTCATACACTATTTCCACCTTATGCCTTACCCGGGGCATATAGGTCCATTTGTAAGGGCTTGATTTCTTCATTATCATATGTCATTTTTAAGTGAATCATTGGACGTTTTCATCTATAAACTGTTGTGTTCATTTTCTTTCATTTTACATTTTGTTTTGTTTAAGGATGGCTATCCCTTACACACACCCACACTCACAAAATGCAGGTACCCATCCACTCCGGATTCCATGGGTGACTATTTTGCTTTAGCCTTCGATAACTATGAAGATTTGGTCAATCATGCCGAGTACAAAGGTGATGAAGACTGTGAAGTGCCTGGAGAGTTAGCCAGACTTTTGCAACAAGAGGAAAGGGTTATTCTGCCCCATGAAGAGTTGCTAGAAACCATCAATCTGGGAATAGAGGAAGACAAGAAAGAGGATAAGGTGGGTGCCAACCTGGAGACAAGCGTCAAAGAGCGTCTAGTTCAGCTGTTGAATGAATATGTTGAGATCTTTGCCTGGTCCTATGAAGACATGCCGGGACTAGATACGGATATTGTGGTTCACTGTCTCCCTACAAGAGAAGATTGTCCACCAATCAAACAAAAGGTCCGCTTAATGAGGCCCGACATGTCTGAAAAGATCAAAGCTGAGGTAATGAAGCAATTCAATGTTGGCTTTCTGGCTGTTACTTCCTATCCATAATGGGTTGCTAACATTGTGCTCGTGCCTAAGAAGGACGGCAAAGTCAGAATGTGTGTGGACTATCGGGACTTAAACAGGGCTAGCCCTAAAGATGATTTTCCACTGCCACACATTGACATCTTGGTTGACAAAACAGCTCAACACAAGGTATTTTCCTTCATGGATGGATTCTCGGGATACAACCAAATCAAAATGGCCCCCGAAGACATGGAGAAGACTACTTTTGTTACGCAGTGGGGTACCTTCTGCTACAAAGTGATGCCACTCGAACTGAAGAATGTCGGGGCAAACTATCAGCGAGCCATGGTAGCTTTGTTTCATGATATGATACATCATGAGATTGAATTCTACGTAGACAGCATGATAGCCCGTTCACATACATAAGAAGAACACTTTGATCATCTGCAAAAGCTGTTTGTCAGATTGAAGGAGTATAAGCTCAGACTGAACCCAAGCAAGTGCACTTTTGCAGTCAGGTCTGGTAAACATTTGAGATTTATCGTCAGTAACAAGGGCATTGAGGTTGATCCTGCTAAAGTCAAAGCTATACAAGAAATGCCTGCCCCCCGCACTGAAAAGGAGGTTAGAGGTTTCTTGGGACGCTTAAACTATATTGCGAGGTTCATCTCTCACCTGACATCTACCTGTGAGCCAATCTTCAAGTTGTTGAAGAAAGATCAGGTGGTTGAATGGAACAATGATTGCCAAGTTGCTTTTGATAAAATCAAGGAGTATTTACTGGAACCTCCTATCTTGATGCCACCCGTCGAAGGAAGGTCATTATGTATCTAACTGTTTTAGATAACTCAATGGGGTGTGTACTGGGCCAACATGATGAGTTTGGCCGAAAAGAGCATGCCATTTATTACCTTAACAAAAAGTTTACCGACTGTGAGACTCGTTACTCACTGCTTGAGAAAACTTGCTGCGCTTTGGTATGGGTTACTCGCCGGCTAAGGCAGTATATGTTTACTCATACCACTTTGCTGATTTCCAAGATGGGTCTGATTAAGTATATCTTCGTGAAACCTGCTTTATCTGGAAGAATTGCTAGATGGCAAATGATCCTGACTGAGTATGAGATCCAGTATACTACCCAAAAAGCTATAAAGGGGAGTGTACTAGCTGACCATCTAGATCATCAAGTTGTCGAAACCAATCTATGATATTTGACTTCCCTGACTAGGACATCATGACATTGGACAACATTGAAGATAACAGAGCGTATGACGGACCTGAACAAGGATCCCGATGGACCCTGTACTTTGATGGTGCTTCAAATGCACTTGGCAACGGTATCGGTACAGTACTTATTTCTCCGGAAGGTTGCCATACACCCTTCACTGCCCGACTTTGCTTCAGCTGTACCAACAACATGGCTAAATATGGAGCTTGTAACTTTGGTCTCAAGGCTGCTATTGACTTGGGAATCAAATCTTTGGTCGTATTTGGGGACTCAGCTTTGGTTATCAGTCAAATCAAAGGAGAGTGGGATACTAGACATCCTAATCTTATCCCATACAAAGAACATGTCCTGACATTGTTGCCTCATTTCGAGCAGATTACCTTTGAGCACTTCCCGCAAGAAGAAAATCAGCTAGCATATGCTCTAGCTACAATGTCTTCCATGTTTAAACTCAACTGGGATAATGAAGCTCCCCAAATCACCATTGAACGGATGGACGAACCTGCACACTGTCATGAGATTAATACCGAAGAAGTAGTGGAACAACCCTGGTTTCATGAAATCAAAAGGTATCTCCAGACTCGAGAATACCCTGAAGGAGCTTCAGTCAATGACAAAAAGTTCTTAAGGAGATTTGCTGCCAAGTTCTTCCTGAGCAATGGTATCTTATATAAGCGCAGCCATGATTGCGTTCTACTTCGTTGTGTGGACAAGGTTGAAGCAGAGTTGATCATGACCAAAACACATAGTGGCACATTTAGCACCCACTTGAGCGAACATACGATGGCTAAAAAGATTCTAAGGGCAGGCTACTACTGGTCTACCATGGAAGCTGATTGTCATCAACATTCCCGTACTTGTCACAAATGCCAAGTCTATGCTGACAAGGTACATATTCCTCCTGTTCCTCTCAACGTTCTAACAACTCCTTGGCCATTCGCAATGTGGGGAATTGACATGATTGGAGAGATCAAGCCCACGACATCCAATGGACATCACTTCATCTTGGTCGTTATTGATTATTTTACCAAGTGGGTCGAAGCAGCTTCCTACGCTCCGTTACAAAGAATGTGGTTGCCCGCTTCATCAAGCAGAATCTCATATGCCAGTATGGTATCCCCGACAGGATCATCACGGACAACAGTACAAATCTAAATAATACTGTGGTCACCGCTCTGTGTGAGCAGTTCAAGATTCAACATCACAATTCATCTCCCTATCGGCCAAAGATGAACGGTGTTGTTGAAGCTGCAAACAAAAATATCAAGAAGATCATTCAAAAGATGACAGTCACCTACAAAGACTGGCATGAGATGTTACTGTTTGCTCTGCATGGATATCGTACCATGGCGCGTACTTCAACAGGGGCAACCCCTTTTTCTTTAGTATATGGCATGGAAGCTGTTTTACCTATGGAGGTTCAGATTCCTTCCTTGAGGATTATGAAGGATACTGGTTCGAGTAAAGACGACTGGATTCAAACCCGGCTTGATCAACTTAACTTGATCGATGAGAAGCGACTTACTGCTGTTTGTCATGGTCAGACGTATCAAAAACAGATGATCAAGGCTTTCAACAAGAAAGTCAGGCGTCGGGTATATCAAGTCGGAGATCTTCTGATCAAGCGGATCATCTTGCCGCAAAGTGATCCCAGGGGCAAGTGGACTCCTACTTACGAAGGACCATTTGTGATCAAGAACATCTTTTCTGGTGGGGCAATGATTCTGACCACCATGGACGGCGACGACTTGCCGCATCCTGCAAACACAGACATAGTCAAAAGATACTACGCATAAAACGACCCGACAAGTTGAAAACCCAAAAGGGCGACTTGGGCAAAAATGGGCATCTCAGTGAATTAAAAACACGAAAGGGCGGTTCAGGAAAAAATTAGGGATAAACAAAAAAATCTGTACACCCGGCAAGTTGAAAACCCGAAAGGGCGACTTGGGAAAAAAAGGGTTTTCCGGTGGACTGAAAACCCGAGAGGGCGGTCCAGGCAAAAGTTAGGGAATTAAAGCGTGTGACTATGTCTCGTCGGATCACTTTGAGGACAATCTCTTCACGACCAAGCTCCAAGCTTCTAATCAATCCAGTCATCCACGGACAAAGTAACGAATGGACAAGATACTCAGAGTTGTGAAGGCTATAGCAGAATGGGAACCCCATTGGAATTATTACACTTAGCCATCTTTCTTTTGTATAAAAAATTTCTCAATTTTACGACAACATTCTCTTACTAGGATGTTTGTCTCCTTTGTACAAAGATACTTGCAAAAGTTAATACAAAAATACTCCAAAGTGCAGAAATTTGCTTGCCTTTATTTTCCTTTTACACTTATGTTTTATTTGAAAATGTCCAATGATTTGTTAAATGAGCATATGCATTTGAATATAATCACTGCTTACAAATAAAACGAAATGAGAAAGGATAATTACTGATAGGTCGAAAGTGTAGGAAAACGTCTTTAGGCTATTCCAGGAGCAATCCCTACAGTACATCATCTAGATATTCAACAAGGCTAAAACCTTGAAGTACAAGATCTCCAGCGGAGTTAAGTTTCAAGATTCCCATCAGAGTTAAGTCTCTGAACTCCCGATCTCCAGTGGAGCCCGATAACCCTGAAATACATATCCCCAGTGGAGCTAGAATACTCTAAACCTTCTTCCCCAGCGGAGTCAAAATTTCCAACTATCAACCCCCAGCGGAAACTTTTCAGTTTTCCCCAATTTCCCCAAGCAGGTTATCTTAAAAGTCTGAGAATTAATCAGATAACAGTTAACTCTTTGTCTTATCCCCAACCAGGAATCCCCAGTAGATTGGCATACAACCCAAGCTCCTGATTTCCCAAGCAGAATAAACACTCTCCCCACAGAGTTATTTCCCAACAGAACGAATATTCTAGTTCCTGTTTCTCCATTTGAAGCCTCCCAGGTTTTAATTCCCCAATAGAGATCGTCGGATTTTTCCTTATTTCCCCAGGAAAGTCATGAAGGATTCTCACATCCCCACAGAAGTTGTCAAAGCTCTTGTTAATCCCCACGAGTCGCCAAGGATTTTCAATCCCCCGCATTGGTCCCAGGATTTCTCATCTTCAACAATCAAATATTTTGGAATCCCCAACATCGGTCAAGGATTTACTCCCCCCGACAACAGTCAAGATTTCATTATCTCCGGTTATCAAGGATTTATTTTCCTCAGCAAGACAGCTACTCAGCTTACATGCACATCCATTACATTCATATATCATAAACATTGATGGAACACATTTATTGCATCATACATATCATGCAACATAAATTTGTGTTTTAGCTAACATTTTACCCTTTTCAGGATAAGATTAAAAGCTATTATTAAACAGCTATTCAAAGATTTCAGATACAGTATGGATACACCCCTGACACGGCGATTATTCTATTACTCATTCAGAATTTCAAGTCAAGATACGGTATGGATACACCCCAAACACGACGGTCATTCTATTACTCATTCAGACTTCAGCAATCAGATACAGACTACATACGCTTCAGATACGGTGGCTATTCTATTTCTCATTCAGATTCAACTATCAACTTCAAAGTACATATACGCTCCGGACACGGAAGTCATTCTGTTACTTGGTTGGGTCCTAGTTAAAGTAAAAATACACCCTAGACACGGAAGTCATTCTGCTACTCATAGAGATCTCAACTTCAGATACAGTCCAGATACACTCCAGACACGGTTGCCATTCTGTCACTCATTCGGAAGTTATCCCCAGCATATAAATGCTCCATACACAGATGTTTCTCTGTCACCCATTCAGAATATAGATACACTCCAGACACGGCAGTCATTCTGATATTCAAGAATCAATTACATTTACAGCTCGAATACGCTCCAGACACGGACGACATTCCCTTGCTCATACAAACCCAGTCTCCAGATACAAACAAAGATACGTTCCAAATACGGATACCATTCTGATGTTCATTCTACTGTTTTTTTTTACAAACAAGTTTTGGATGGCATCTCTAAGCCCATCTCCAGCAAGATTCTACCATCTCCAAATGGAATCTTTAAACCCATTCCCTCAGATACATTTTGACGAGTGCAAATTTACGGGCACTCTAGTGTCCAATCCTCTTTTACCTTCGAGTCACGAAAGGAAAACTTGCCAATCTAACTCTTCAGGTTCAAGAAGATTTAATAGGGGAAAATGTTGTACCCCAAAATTTTCCCTCTCATTTTATCAACATTTCTCATCATAAAGCTCTTGGAACTCAAGATCAAACTAGGGTTTGCTCTGCTCAAGACATCTCCTTGCACTGTTGACCTAAATTAGGGTTTGAGTTTGCACAGGGATTTTTGGACCTTCAATGCCCAAAGTGACTTTCATACTTCATGTTGGACTCATAAGTTTGCCCATACCAAGTTTCAAGCCTTGAATCAAATTTTTGCCCAGTCAATTGGACAGTTGACCTAGAAATCAGCTGTATTGGGGAAAAAGTCAATTGTGGCCAATTTACAGTCAAACCTCATGAATTTTGACCCACATCAACATTATGAACTCATATGAACCATTTGATCAAGTTTGGACCACAACTCCACAAGAAATTTGATCAGATCACCAAAAGGGCAAAATGGTCATTTTTAGGGTTTTGACTGTACAAATGCGATTTTTGACTGTTTGACCTAGCCAATGGCAAATCAAGCTCAACCATGGACTCAAGGACTCAATTACATCATCTTGACCTATTCAACAAGTTCAAAAGATCTCAAATGCATAGGATTGACAGATGAATTTTTCAGTCAACTGATCAAAATTTGACTGTACATTGAAGTCAAACTTTGACTTTTTGGTCAAAATCAAGTGCCAAGGGTCATTTTTCATCAAGATATGTCAAATTATGAAACTTGTTCACCAAGAAACCCAAAATTACAAATTAGGGTTTGAAATTGAAAAAATTTCATAACTTTGAATTTTTCTAAGTTATGAAATTTTCTTTTTTTCCTAACTTTGTCCCACATTTTCACCAAGATGCAAGTGGATTCAAACAAAACTTACAACATGAAAGTTGTAGTCCTCCACAAAGCCTACAACTTTTATTCACAAAGTTTTCTCAAAAGAAGCTTTGATCTCAAGTTATGATTTTTGGAACTAGGGTCCCTAAAACTTTTAACTTAGAGAAATTTTGCCCTAGTTTAGGCAGGATTTTGACCCATCTTCTTGGCCATTTTTCACATAGTTCCACTTGGAGTCTCAAGTTTCATTTCAAATATGTACTATATTTCTTGTTGCAAGCTTTCCAAATTGTCTAAGAACTCCTCAAACGCATTTGTCGTTAGGGAGAATCGAATGCTTGAAGTTGGCAAAAACTCACTTTGTATCCATGGCCAATACATGTTCACTCAAGTGGCATTTTCAAACCAGCATGATTTGTACTAGTTTGCAGGCCTCTAAACCATTTTACACTCCTTAATTTAATGAAAATCCACTGAGATAATGCATTATCTTGGCCATTTGGACATTGCACACAAAACTAAGCCTTAATTAGAAAAAGGTACATTTCCATTTTGAAAAATGTTTGCTTTATGTCAAAACATGATCTTTGAAGCATGGGGCCAAGATCTCAGAAGCCAAATCAAATCCACAAATTGCAAGTATCAAGAGGATTTTATGCAGCATGTTATATGTCCTGTAAAGGCCTGTGATACCAGGTTACACATTCTTGCTTCACAAAGAAGAAACTTGGCAAAATCCTCCCAACTTGAAAACCAGTCCATGCTAGCTTAAACAAACATTACAAACAACTTTCAAACAACCCTTTGAGCATGAAACACGAGGGTTTGAGCCTCAAAACCTCCCATAGCCAGAAATCACTCTTCTTTGGCAAAACAGGGCAGGTGCTGCAACTTGAGTGCCATAGCTCATTTTGCTCGTGCGTTTTTCCCCTTTTTGCTTCAAACACATTCCATTCAACTCACTCAAGCTATCCCAAACCTCCATTGCCAACTGTAACTCCCTTTGCAGTGTTCACCATTTTCATTTCAAGCTTGTGCAGGTTGACTTCTAGAGGCTGATTCAGGGACATTCAAGGCAAGCTAGCTATTGGAAAAGATCAAGTGAAGTTCAGGCAAGCTACCAGACACCTCAAAACTTGTTGAGAAGCTCTGCATTGTCCTACTCGAATCCAACTGAAACAGGTTTTTCATCACTTTCTATCTCTCTATTTAGGAACATTTAGCCTTAGGTTTGTGAATAAGAAATGTAGTATTCAATGCCATGAAGCTGTACATATGCTCAGTTTTCATTTATATTAAGTGTGCTAGGAGAATTTCATCCATGAACATGCTGAAAAAGTTAGGTCTGATTTTGGGGCCAGAGAAATTCTCTCTGGTCTTTGAGAGTTATGATTAATGCTTTATATGGTTAGAATCGTATTAAAATTCTCTACAAGTTTGATATTGTGAGTTTTGGCAAAAGATCACGTTTCCAGGATGTTCAAGTTTGTACAACAGGCGCACGTTTTTTTGTCTGGAGGAAGAAGATGAAGTTGGCTTGGGCTGGGCCTGGCCAGTTTTGCTTCTAACACCCTTTTTTTTCAGTTTCACACCCCCTGGCCCAATTTCTTATATTTTTGCATTTTTGAATTTTGTTTTCTTTTCTGACTTTGTTATTTTATTTCCAAATATAATAAATGCTCAAAAAATATTTTCATAATTTTTTACATTTTATTTGGCATTTTATTTTAATTATTCTAACATAAAAACATTTTTAATACTTTTATAATTTATTTAGAACTTGAAAAATAATGTAAATAATACTTTTATTTACATTTCTTATTTTTATTCACACTGAAAATATTATTTAAAATATAATTTATTTTTGTACATATTTTATTTTATTTTTGTACATATTTAATTTGATTAATATACACATAATAAACATATATACTTTTATTTTATTAAATACTTAGAATAAAAATTAAAAAAATATTACATTTTTATTTTTATTATTATTTATACTAAAAAATGGTTTTTTAGGTATATTTCATTTTTTACACATATTAATATGTTTTTGTACATAAATAATATATAATATTTATTCTCTTAAAGAAATTAGGGTTTTACCCTAAAACAAATAAAATTAATTCTTTTCTTTATTTATTTCTTCATACTTTTTATATTGAAAATACTTTACATACATAAATAAATAAAAACTTCTTTTTGCATAATACATTTTATTTAATATTTATTTATCTTGTTTAATTAAATATTTCCCATTTAAATATTGATGCATTTGAGATTCAATTTGGATGTAATAGTAAACTAGGGTTTATATTTCTTGTCAAATACCCCTATTCAAACTTGTACCCCCATCCCCATAATCATGTTGTAATAGCTTAGAATTTAAATTCTCGCATTTTACGCTTTCAAATATGCCATGATTAGAGAAGTAGGGTTTGTATGCAAAAATCCAATTAACAAATAGTTTGACCTAATCAAAGACAAAAATGCATGAAAATCAAACACAATGCACACTTGCCCCCCTAAGGTTACAATCCACTTGTTGCCTTCAAAAATGGTCCATGGTATGCATGTTGGGTACTTTGGCAAAACAAAAACAAAACAAAAGATCATAGTCCCTCGATGACGCTATCTTGGTTGCCTATACAAAATGATCTTGTCCCTCAAAAATTTGCTAAAGATACTTAGCACAATTGCTATCATGGTCTATACGATGACCCGCGCCTGTCCCGTTTAACATCCTAACACAAGGTTGTTCACCAAATGCAATGGTGAAACAACACTGTCAAAAGGGTTAAAAACATAAGAAAGATCTTTGAGTAAAATAGGATAGATAGCTCTTAGTTACTTGATCAAAAGCTTGCAAAAACATCCTTGTTATTTTCAAACACACTTCACAACACAATTTCAAAACATTTCCCAAAACAAACTTTCAAAACATTGAAATCTTTTCAAAAGACCAAAACACCTTTGTATACGTTCAAACAAGAATCATTACAAAGGTTTCCACAGCGATGGCCTCTTTTCAAAACATCTTTCAAAACCACATACAAAGCACCATTTCAATCAATTGGAAAAGCAAAGCAAGTGATCTAAACAAGTAACTAAGAGCCCATGGATAACCATGGATGAAAAGGGTGCTTGCACCTTCCCTTTTCATAATCTACTCCCCGAACCCAAGAAAACATCTCAAAGGTCTTTCCTGTGCTTTTTGACCATTCCTTAGGATAAAATAAAAAGTCGGTGGCGACTCTTGCTAAACCGAAACATTTGCGAACATAAACGCAAAATCCCAAGTCAGTTCTCCCACTGTATCATAATAACCAATGTTGTACCCTTGGATGCACACTCTTAATAAGTTCTGAACGCTT
Organism: Vicia faba; assembly: GCA_948472305.1. Taxonomy (NCBI): domain Eukaryota; kingdom Viridiplantae; phylum Streptophyta; class Magnoliopsida; order Fabales; family Fabaceae; genus Vicia; species Vicia faba. Next base: position 239,503 of record CATIWC010000977.1, on the reverse strand, counting down.
GATCAAATTAATTGAACGCTACCCGCCCCAGGGTTAAAATAAGGGTTTTTTTTTTCTAAACATAAAAGAAACTCCTACTTCGAATGCTTAGAGGGGTTAATGAGGGTCTATATCCCTTATATCTCTGGTGTTTGGGAATTGAAACAAGGCCTGTAGATTGTCAATAGGGTCTTACTCAAAAGCATACCAACCAGGGATTTTTGCGTTTTTAGATTATCATCATCCTCCCTCCAATCTTTTCCTAAGTAAAGACTTGGAAACTTGGCATCAATATGCAAGTAAAATATTTAAAGAGTATTAACAAATGGATAAATAAAAACAAAATGAACACTTCAAGACAAGCATACTTATTGCATTAAGATTTTCATTCAAAAATAGACAAGTTTCTACATGCAAGCAATGTTTAAAAAAACAAGCAAGCTCGAAGGAGCACACACATGAAATGGTAAAGAAAAGAAGCGAAATTCTTTAGTCAAGGGGAACGGATCACCCGAGACAAACAAGCGGGAGTGAAAAATAAAAGAAGAAGTGAAATGCTTTAGATAATGGGAGGTGAAGGTGAGAAAACACTTAGAAGGGGGGGGGGGGGATTAAATAAGTTTCTCTTTTTCTTTTTCTTAAAGGCTTAACAATAATGGAAAGACACAATTATTTTTATCCTGGTTCGTTTGAACTCAAACTACTCCAGTCCACCCGCCAAGGTGATTTCGCCTTTCTCAACAAGGACTTAATTCACTATGATCAAACAGATTACAATCACACAACCAAACTCTTGTGACTAGCAAATCAAAGCACAAGTAAACTTACAAGTGACTAACACCACTAAGACTCAAACTAGTCCTAGCCTTCTTGAGAAATCTGACCAAACTTGGTCTCTCAAGGAACAAATGCAAGAATTAAATCTTTACAGATAGTGAAACAAATTGCTTCTTAGAAAGCTATATCACAAACTGTGATTTTTCACTAAGATTAGTTTTGCTCAAAGTGTTTGTAAAATAATTTGAGAGCAACAGAATATTTTCACATAGTTGGGTTGTTGGCTTCGAATAAAAGATCTTCTATTTATAGCATGAAGAAAACGATCGTTGCTGCCTTCAAAAGTGGAGAGCAATTAATGTTTGCGTGTTTTCTTGCAGTATTGCATTTTCCAATGAACTAGCGTAGACACTTGAGTGCATGTAGTCGTCTTTGCATTAAATGAGCAAACGAAACTTGTCAGAGCATGTTTCCTGAAACTTGACAAGACTTGTTAGCTTCTTTATTCTATCAGAACTATCTTCACATCTTGCTTCAGAATATGCTTCCAAATAACTTCTTATCAGCGCTTGCTTTCAAAGTACTTCTGAACATAGTTTACATGGAAACTTGCTAAGCTTTAGAAGATGCATAAAATAGTTTCTTATCAGAGTCAGCAACAGAACTTGAGCTAAAACAAATAGTTCTTTCATCAAAGAACTTCTTCATTTATTTTCAGCTCAGCACGTCAAAATGATTTTCATTTAAGAAAATACTTCAGTCAGAACATTATCTGAAACAAAGAAATATGTTTATCAGAGTATCAATTATATAAAATATATTTTATTGTTATCATCAAAACTCTGAGATATGATCAGAACCAATCTTGTTCTAACAATCTCCCCCTTTTTGATGATGACAAAAATATTCAGATTTAGAAATAAAATTGAACAAGAGATAAGAATCTCCCCCTGAAATAGATATTTCTGTAAGAAAAAACTTCCTGAGAATTTTCATCAGAGCTTTGAAATTGTCTTCTAGGATTTCTTCAGTAAGTCTTTTGAAGATAATTGTTGTACCCCAAAATTTGCCCTCCCATATTCTCCAAGATTTGCCAAGTCAAAGCTTCAAAATTCTCCAAGGGTTGCACAGTTCAAGGGCCTCCTAAGCAGTCAAAATTAGGGTTTTGGTTCTGACAAAGAAAATGAAGTTTCCAAAGGCCCAATCAGGTCCCACATGCTTATAAACATGGTCAAGCATCCTCATACCAAGTTTCAAGACTTACAGCATAAAATTGCACAGTCAAAAACCCTAATTGCACTACAGTCAACTGTAGGGGCAAAATGGTCATTTGACAGTCAAAAGTTCAAATTTTTGGTCAACATCTCATTTTTAAGCCACAAACATCATTTGATCAATGCTTGATCATGATTCTCAAAGCTTGGCTCAAAAATCATCAAGATGCAAAAGTTTCCATATTTGGACAGTTGAAAAAGTCAACTGTAATTTGACCAGGGCATAACTTCCACATGGATTATCAGAAAAATTCCATCCAAAGCTCATTTTGAATATAAAGACATTTCCTACAACTCCTCTTCACACTTCAAGTCCAAGAAATGCTCTCACAAAAAGTTATCAATTTCAACATTATAGGTCATTTTCAAAAGTCAACAAAAAGGGACTTTAAGTCAAAGGCCATAACTTGAGATTGGTAAATCAAAATTACATGGGACCAAAGACATTGGTTAGAGGACTCAAAGACCTTTCCAAAATGTCCAAGAACATGAGCAAAGCTTAAAAATTGAGCAAGTTATGCCTTGTGGAAGTTGGGAAATTTTTAGGTATTTTGAAAAGTCAACATTGCTTCAAAAGTCTTAAAATTGCTAATGGGCCTCTTTTTCTTCCAAAATCCATCATCCAAAACATGTGCACGACCATTTGGCCCAAAGGGAAGTTTTTTATCATTTTTATTTTATTTATTTGAATTTTTAAATGCTAGAAATTCATTTAATTAATTGAAATATATGAAAAATACTAAACCTAGGTTTTTAAATCTTTTTATGCATGATATACATTCAATATTTCATGCATGATTAGATTTGGAAAGAATCAATATGATTTGTCATGATTTGGTAGCAAACATGCATGAAAAGATTGGAAAATTATGGCATGGAAAATCAAATATTTTCTCATCAATTCATGGATCCTTTGGCTCAGATTTTTTACCCTAATCATTCCATACATAAGCAGGAAGCCAACCCTAATGCCAATAACCTCCCAGCTGCGCCAGAAATCCATAACAAAACATGAGTTTTTTGCCAAAAAATTGAAAACTGAAAACTAGGTTCTAGGGCGATTCAAGCCAAGATAATTGTTCCATTGGCTTGCTGAGACTTCAAGGAAGGAGTCTGAATCAAAATCATAGCTTGAAGCATCAAGAATTGGTAGTTATAACTCAAACTGTTTTCAATAATATGCATATTCGTGTTTTGATTTTCAAGCATTTTCATTGCATTTCTTTTATGGATTCATACTAATTGATGGATTCTGAAGCTAACTGCATATTTTAATTGAGTTTTTATGCGCTATTGGAGATTTCACCATTGATGCCAACTAGGGTTCTTCAAGCTTTGAATTGGGTATTCTTATATACTGTAAAATTGGGACTTCCCAATGCCATGATCAAAACCAGGACACTTGGACGAATCGATTGACATGGTCGCGCCCAATTTATATTCCAAGACGGCCTATTCGCTATTATTGGATACTGCGTGTTTTGGGGGGGTTTAAAACCCCCGCTAACCTCTTTTATGTTTTCAGGAAAAAAAGCAAAACGGAGAAGATGATGAAGTGTCACCATCTGATTGAGTAATTCAAAATTTCGCGCGAAAAAGTCACTAACGATTTGTTTTATCTTATAATAATTGTTTGTCATATTATAAACAAAGAGCGCAAGTGGAGCAGTTGGCAAGGCATGTGTATGGTAACCAACAGGACCTGGGTTCGATCCCAGGTCCCCCTCACTTTCCTTATATTTTTCTCTTAACTATGCTTCTGTGCAATCTCTATGCAAGCGACCACCATATTCTTCACATCCATGCTTGCCACGCGTGCAATGGTCTCAGTCCAAAGGTCCAGATTTGTTGAATACCATGGGCGTTAGTCAATGGAGTTACACGCTGGCACAAAAGTCAATAGGGCCATGAGCTTAATGGGCCTGAATTACTGAACAAAACCTCCCTATTGGGGACAGAACCCCCAAGGTATTGTATTCCCTTTCTTTTCTTTATATTATTTATTTCAATTATTTCCTTTTTATTCCTTAAATTAATTATTTTCATAAAATATAAAAACAATAAAAAATCAGAAAAGACAAAAAATTAAATATATTTTATTTTAATATTTTTTAAGTAAATATCATTAATTAATTTAGCTTTGTAAAATTAGGTTTAATTCAAACATTTTTCTTAATTAACTTAAGATTTGTAGAATTAGGGTTTTAATCAATTTTTATCCTTTTTCTTTTCTTTCCATTAATAATTAATTATTTATTTTTATAAATCAAATTGCTTTAATTAATTAGGTTAATTTAGGTTTAACTTTAATATTTTTTCTTAATAAATAAAAGTTATAGAATTAGGGTTAATTTAATTTTAATTTCAGTTAATCTTCTCATTAAAAATTCACAATTCCAAAAAGCTCAAAAATAATTTCCTTTTTTATTTTAATTTAATTAATTTGCTCAATATAATTTAATTTCATTAAAAAGGGTCCAACGCCCTCGCTTTCAATTTCAATTCAATTCGCGCATTTTATTTTATTTCTTATAATATTTATGTAATTCTCCCAAAGCCATGTAAATATTTATCTTTCGCACTTTACTTTATTTCTTTATTTTCTGTCAAATCGGGTCCTGGATTTTAATTTGGCGATGTGGACCCGCGCCTTTGTAATAGTTTAGAACTTTTATCTTTCCGCACTCTTTTAACTGTTAAATAAATGCATGCAAGAATGAATGACTAAATTAAAAACAAGCGTAGATCACCCTAACATGACAAAAGACAAAAATATCTGAAAACGACACACAAATCACACACCACCCTTAGGGTACGCCTCACTGTTGCCTTGCCTCGAAAGGTGATCATCGAGTAGAGGATGTCTTAGTAAGTCCTCATGATCCGGGAACCTGGCATGAGGGTAGCTTCTAAGGTGTCTTCCCATTGCTCTGGTGATCACCATGTCCCGAACCTCGAATTGACCCGAACACCTCCAACGGTGATGCTACCTACCTCTCAATGGTGGGATGGCATTACTTTAAAGGACATTTACACATACGAATTCCTTAGGGTAGGTAGGTTCTCGTAGATACTTACTCTAATTTCAAAAACAAATCAAAAATACTTTTCACCGACACCTTTTCAAAAAGCTTTCGAAAGCAATTTTTCAAACACTCTTGAGGACCGATACAAGAGTCGAACTGGAATTTTCAAAGAAACCTTTTTTAAAACCCACAGTTGAAAAGCAAACAAACCATTTTTGAAAACACAAATGAGCAAGTATCTAAGAGCCCATGGATAACCATGGATAGAAAGGGTGCTAACACCTTCCCTTTCTATAATCTACCTCCCGAACTGAGAGCAATCTCTTTAAGGAATTTTTCTGTGCTTTTGTCCTTTCCATTTGGAGAAAATAAAAGATGGTGGCGACTCTTGCTTCCGCGACATTTCGCGAACAAGCGTTAAACAGTCAGTTCCAGATCCACCGATCACAATAATGTTCAGTTGAATTAAACTTCCAGAGTTTAGTGATACCTGCAAAATTCTTTTAAACATAGAAAGAAATCTTTGTATTTTGTTAGAATGTTTGAGACTTAGTCCCATAACTGTTAATCAGAGATTAGATAAAAAATACTCATTTTCTCCCTCTTTTTGGCATAATCAAAAAGTATATAAAAATAATTGAATAGCGTAAAGGTTTTAATAAAAAAGATTCAGAGGTACAAAACAATAAACAAAATCAAGAAGTAGAACGACACTAAGATTTTTTAGAAACAAGAGCCATAAGAAGATTCTTGATCTCAGATGCAGATTGCTCTTGTTTCATCATCTAGTTTCTGATTTCTTTGTTAGTCTCATCTTGCTTGTCCAAGCGCTCATGAATAGCTTCATTTTCCCTCTTAAGCTTATTCAGAGTATCCATAACAAGTGAAGTATGAGCAGAGGATGAAGAAGCTTCAGCAGATACAGCCTTTGGAGTAGAAACCATTGAGTCAGAACGAACAAAAGTTGAAAGTAGAGTGCCCAAATCAACCATCAAAGTTGGCACAGGTTCAGGTGCAGCTTTAGCAGAAGGTTGATTAAACAGAACTATTGCCATAGGATTTGAATCTTCAAAGGCATCTTTAGATTCATCTTCTGAAATGTCCATTTGATCAGCATGAGCATTAGCAATCATCAGAGTATACTTCTTATCCCAAATATCAACAGCTTCTGACTGGAAGGCATGCAAATGTTTGGAGAAGTTCTCAAGCACTTGAGAGTGACATAAGTCTTGCAACTTCAGTGAATCAGCATCTAAGGTTCTTCTGAATGTTTCCCACAGAAGTTTCCCCATCCTTGAAACTCCACAGTAGGAAGAAGGTCAAATCCACTTGCTTTTAGGTTATCAAAATCCACCACCAATTCACTTATAACTTCTAAGCTATCCACTGGAATTAGAGTAGTTCTCTCAAGAATGATGTACTGTTCAGATTGGGTGTTTCCAGAATGAGTAGAGAAGGAAGCCATTTGAGCACTTAGGTTGAGAGAAGAAAATGGTTGCAGAGAAAATTACACAGAGACGGTTGAATTTTTAAATAGAAGGTAAAAAGTGAGAAAGGGTTTTTAGAAAGGTATTTATATGAAAACTTTTGAGAAATAGGTTTTAAAAAATAAAACTGTAAAAAGAGTTTTTTTTTAAATAATTAAAAAGAATCTAATTATTACTAGCATTTAATGATAATTAAAATTGAGGGGAAAGCGTGAGATTTGAGCAAATCATAACAGTTACCTAGGAACAGCGTCAATAGCTTAGCACGCGTGACCTTTCAGAAACACACCACGTGTTCATCTCCTGAAGGTTGCATGGGACAACTGTTTGATATAATGAACTGCTGAACTATACTTATAATGAAATGTTAGAACATTTCAGAACTTTATATATAGCTTCTGATGTAACTTCTCTTCTAACTTCTGAAGAGTTGTTAATCAGAACATTCATTTCAAAACATTCTGAAGGCAAACACAGAAGATAAATACAATTTTATTCAGGACATAATTCCATACAAATATTTTTCAAAATGAATTTAAATCTATCTTCTGAAAGGGGTTTGGTAAAAATATCATCCCATTGATGGTCTGTTTTTACAAAGTTTAAATTTAAAATTCCTTTCTGAATGTAGTCCCTTATAAAATGATATTTAATTTCTATGTGTTTAGCTTTAGAATGTAAAATGGGATTTTTAGAAAGACAAATTGCAGAGGTATTGTCACAGAAGATAGGAATCTTACTTTCATAAAGATTAAAATCTTCTAGCTGACTTTTCATCCAGATCATCTGAGAACTACATCCAGCAGCAGATATATACTCAGCTTTTGTGGTTGATAGTGCAATTGTTGCTTGCTTCTTGCTGTACCACGAGATAAGATTGTCACCAAGAAACTGGAAGCTCCCAGAGGTGCTCTTTCTTTCAATTCTATCTCCAGCAAAGTCAACATCATAATAACCTACTAGTCTGAAATCTTTTGATCTTCTGTAACATAGACCCAGATTAGTAGTACCTTTCAGATACCTCAGAGTTCTCTTAACAGCAGTTAAGTGAGATTCTCTAGGATCTGATTGGAATCTAGCACATAAACATACGCTGAATAATATATCAGGTCTAGATGCAGTCATATAGAGAAGGGATCCAATCATACCTCTGTAGAGCTTCTGATCTACCTTCATACTTACCTCATCTTTTCCCAGAATGCATGTTGGATGCATTGGTGTCTTAGCATCTTTGCTTTCTGACATCTGAAATTTCTTCAGAAGTTCTTTAACATACTTCGTCTGATGTATGTAAGTACCTTATGGAGTCTGGTTAATTTGTATTCCCAGAAAGAACTTCAATTCTCCCATCATGCTCATCTCAAATTCTGCCTGCATGGTCTCAGCAAATTCTTTTCCAAGGGAGATATTAGAGGTTCCAAAAATAATATCTTCAACATAAATTTGACAAATTAAAATGTCATTTTTAAATGTCTTTCTGAATAAAGTTGTGTCCACTTTCCCTCTGGTAAAATCTTTTTCTAAAAGAAAATTACTCAAACGTTCATACCAAGCTCTGGGAGCTTGTTTTAAACAGTATAAAGACTTTTTTAATTTAAAAACATGTTCTGGATACTTTGAGTCATTAAAGCCAAAAGGTTGATGGACATAAACTTCTTCTTCTATGTAGCCATTTAAAAAACCACTTTTAACATCCATTTGATATAATGAAATGTTATTTTGAATAGCAAAAGAAATTAATAATCTAATAGATTCTAACCTGGCGACTGGGGAAAAGGTTTCATTATAATCAATTCCTTCTTGTTGACTATAACCTTGTGCAACCAGTCGTGCTTTGTTTCTGACCACCTCTCCTTGCTCATTTAGTTTGTTTCTGAAAACCCATTTAGTTCCTATAATGTTGAATCCTTTAGGTCTTGGAACTAGATCCCGTACATCGTTTCTGGAAAATTGATTGAGTTCATCTTGCATTGCTAGGATCCAATCATTGTCTTCCAGTGCTTCATCAATAGAGGTTGGCTCAATCAGAGATACCAATCCAAACAATGATTCTTCATTGATTCTGAGAGAGGATCTTGTTCTTATGGGATCTTCTTTCCTTCCAATAATCACGTCTTATTTATGAACTGAAGGGATTCTGGGAAATCTTTTATGAGAGGGTTGTTTAGATATTCTGAGATTATCCAGAGCATTGTCAAGAGGAGGATCTTCTGAGTCTTCCTTTGCTTCTGACTTTTCAGAGTTTGAGAGAAGATCTTTTGTACCTACAGAAATATCAATTTGCTTTGGCTATTGCTGGCCAATCTTATCATCAAACCTGACTTTAATTGATTCTTCAACAATCAGAGTTTGTGTTGTATAGCGTTCAGAATATCCAAGCAGAAAACACTTTTGTGCTTTAGAATCAAACTTGTTCAGATTTTCTTTAGTGTTCAGAATAAAACAAGTACATCCAAAAGGATAGAAATAAGAAATGTTGGATTTTCTGTTTTTCCATAATTCATAGGGAGTCTTTTCAAGAGTAGGTCTTATAGAGATTCTATTCTGAATATAACATGTTGTGTTCACAGCTTCTTCCCAAAAGTTCTTAGCCATATTTGTTTCGTTGATCATGGTTATGGCCATTTCTTGTAACGTTCTATTCTTTCGTTCTACAACTCCATTTTATTGGGGAGTTCTAGGACAAGAGAAATTATGAACAATACCATTTTCTTTAAAATATTTTTCAAAATAATGGTTTTCAAATTCTCCTTCATGATCACTTCTGACTTTTATAATTCTAAAATATTTTTCGTTTTGCACTTGGTTACAGAAGTCAACGAACACAGAATGTGACTCATCTTTGTGTTTTAAAAACTTAACCCATGTCCATTTGTTGTAGTCATCAACAATGACCAATCCATACTTCTTGCCTCTGATGGATGCAATTTTAACTGGCCTAAACAGATCAATATGAAGTAGTTCTAATGGCCTAAAGGAAGAAACAACATTTTTTGATTTAAAAGAAGGCTTTGAAATTTTTCCTTTTTGACATGCTTCGCACAGAGCTTCTGAGTTGTACTTCAGATTGGGAAGTCCTCTGACTAAATTTAGTTTATTTAATTAAGAGATTTTTCTTAAGCTGACATGTCCCAATCTTTTGTGCCATACCCATTGCTCATCGCTAACAGACAAAAGGCATTTTACATTCTGAGTTTTAAGATCTGACAAATCAATTTTGTAGATGTTGTTCTTTCTCTTGCCAGAAAAGAGGATTGTTCCATCTTTTTGACTAACAGCGCTACAGGAATTTTGATTAAAGATAATTTCATAACCGTTGTCACTTAATTGACTTATGGACAACAGGTTATGCGCTAATCCTTCTACTAATAAAACATTAGAGATAGAAGGAAGGTTACCATTTCCAATGGTTCCAGAACCAATAACTTTTGTTTCTGATTGCCTCTGAAATATGCGAATCCTTTAAATTCTAGGTTTTAGAACATATGCTTTCTTTCCTCCATGTGTAGAGAGCATCCAGAGTCCAGGTGTTAATACTGGAGTTTCAACCTTGCTGTTAAAAATATCTGCAACATAGATCATTTTGTCTTTTGGTACCCATATCTTTCTGGGTCCACTTAGGTTAGAGTATTTAAAGTTCTGTTTGAACTTTGGATTAGCATAAGAGTTTCCAGAGTGATATGTATATTTAATATCATGTGTGTGTCCAAATTTGAATTGTTTGTTCAGAGGTTTATATGTGAAAGTCATCTTAGCAACAAGTTTTGGTATATATGTCTCCTTCTCTTTGGGAGTTTCATATCCAATTCCTCTTCTGTTGTTCCCACTAACTCCATAGATCATTAAAGCAATTTTGCTTCTATCTATGCTTTTAGCAAGAAAAGTTTGAAAGCTACTGTCATATTTTTTAAGAATATCTTTTGAACTTGACACAAAATCTGAACTAGAAATTTTTTGAACTTTTTGAATTTCCTCTTTAAGTTTAAAATTATTTTCTTTGAGTTCAGATTTTTCTGTTTTATGTTTCTCAAGATCAGATGCAAGACTCTTTTTGAGTTTCTTGTATTTGATTTTGAGTTTACTATAGTTTTCCAGAAGTTCTGATAAACTTTCAGCAAGTTCAACTCTAGTAAATTCAGACAATACCTCTTTTGGTTTTGACTCACAGTCTGAGTCATCTGCTGTGGTAGCCATCAGAGCTAGGTTGGCGTTCTCATCTTCAGAATCAGATTCATCTTCAGAGGATTCTGAATCGTCACAAGTGGCCATCATGCCTTTCTTTTTACCAAACTTTTTCTTTGGTATTTCTCTTTGAAGTTTTGGACAATCACTCTTGTAGTGTCTAGGTTCTTTACATTCATAACAGATTATGTCTATGCTTCCAAATTTGGTTGATCCTTCTGGAGAGCAAGGATAGTTCATCTTCTTCTGACGCAGATTCTTCAGAGTTTCCTTCTTCAGCCTGAAAAGCGTTAGTTTCATATTTTTTAATTGATTTAAGGGCAACAGACTTACCTTTCTTCTAAGGCTCGTGCTCATCAAGTTCTATCTCATGACTTCTTAGAGCGCTGATGAGTTCTTCAAGAGACACATTGTTCAGATCTTTTGATACTTTGAAAGCAGTGACCATATGTGCCTATCTTCTGGGTAAACTTCTGATGATCTTCTTAAAATGGTCTGCCTTAGTGTATCCCTTGTTTAGAACTCTCAGGCCAGCGATCAGAGTTTGGAACCTTGAGAACATAGCTTCTATAGATTCACTTTATTATACTTTGAAGGGTTCATACTTCTGGATGAGAGCCAGAGCTTTAGACTCCTTCACTTGAGCATTTCCTTCATGAGTTATTTTGAGAGACTCAAACATATCATGTAATGTATCTCTATTTGTGATCTTCTCATATTCCATTTTAGAGATAGAATTTAGAAAAATATTTCTAGCTCTGTGGTGATTTTTGAAATCAGCTTTTTGTTATCTATCCATATTTTTTCTATCAATCTTGTTTCTTTCATAGTCTATAGGATGTGTGTAACCATCCAAGACTATATCCCATAAATCACTATCATGACCAAGAAAGAAACTTTCTAGTCTATCTTTCCAATATTCAAAATCTTCTCCATCAAACACTAGAAGTTTGTTGTAGTTATGGTTGTTTTATTCAGTTGCCATTTGTGTTTTCCTTCTGCATCTTTTCCTGATACGGTTAAGTGTTAGCGCTCAGAGTCAAGCTCTGATACCAATTGAAGGTGAGAAAACACTTAGAAGGGGGGGGGGGGGGGGGGGGGGGGTTGAATAAATTTCTCTTTTTCTTTTTCTTAAAGGCTTAACAATAATGGAAAGACACAGTTATTTTTATCCTGGTTCGTTTGAACTTAAACTACTCCAATCCACCCGCCAAGGTGATTTCGCCTTTCTCAACAAGGACTTAATTCACTATAATCAAACAGATTACAATCACACAACCAAACTATTGTGACTAACAAATCAAAGCACAAGTAAACTTACAAGTGACTAACACCACTAAGACTCAAACTAGTCCTAGCCTTCTTGAGAAATCTGACCAAACTTGGTCTCTCAAGGAACAAATACAAGAATTAAATCTTTACAGATAGTGAAACAAATTGCTTCTTAGAAAGCTATATCACAAACTGTGATTTTTCACTAAGATTAGTTTTGCACAAAATGTTTGTAAAATAATTTGTGAGCAGCAGAATATTTCCACATAGTTGGGTTGTTGGCTTGCAATAAAAGATCTTATATTTATAACATGAAGAAAACGACCGTTGCGGCCTTCAAAAGTGGAGAGCAATTAATGTTTGCGTGTTTGCTTGCAGTATTGCATTTTCCAATGAACTAGCGTAGACACTTGAGTGCATGTAGCCGTCTTTGCATTAAATGAGCAAACAACACTTGTTAGAGCATGTTTCCTGAAACTTGACAAGACTTGTTAGCTTCTTTATTCTATCAGAAATAGCTTCACATCTTGCTTCAGATTATGCTTGCAAATAACTTCTTATCAGCGCTTGCTTTCAAAGTAATTATGAACATAATTTACATGGAAACTTGCTAAGCTTTAGAAGATGCATAAAATAGTTTCTTATCATGATCAACATCAGAACTTGCGCTAAAACAAATAGTTCTTTCATCAAAGAACTTCTTCATTTATTTTCAGCTCAGCACGTCAAAATGATTTTCATTTAAGAAAATACTTCAGTCAGAACATTATCTGAAACAAAGAAATATGTTCATCAGAGTATCAATTATATAAAATATATTTTATTGTTATCATCAAAACTCTGAGATATGATAAGAACCAATCTTGTTCTAACAGGAGCGAATCACCCGAAGCAAACAAGCGGGAATAGGATGTAAAAAAATGTGATGTCCAAAGCGACTGAACATCTAACCAAAATATAGAAGATTGAGGTAGGCGCCAAAAGGAAATATGAACAATCACGGAGTATTAGCATCGGCCAATGTAAACTCCTAACAAAGTGTGGGGGTTTGATTGTGAAATCCTCCTCCACTTGACGACTCGATAATAAGAGTATCATAACTCCGAAGTATCATGGTACGCCACGAGCTAAGGATGACACAAATGAAGTGCGGGGGTTGATTGCAAACCCTTTCTGCTCGCCTCCTTTTGAGGACTTGTCATTTGTAATATATGCGGGAACAAATGTAAACACACCTGCAAAATACCTACTTTATAGGTAGGGTTTTAAACAAACACAAATAGCATACAAAAATCGGTGCCTGCTATAGGACTTTAAACAACGACTTCGAGCGCACGCTCTTTATTTCATACTTCTCATGATATCTAGAAAGTGGTAAAGAAATACGATAAAGTGAGGAAATGAGGAATAAAATGAAGTTGCGAAGATACCTAACAGAGAAGGTCTATTGTATCTTCAAAACCAGACAAGCAATAAGAAAACTCTACTAAAAAATTTCCTCGAATTCCCTTGATGAAAATTATGCTCTTAGCTAGCTTCGAAACCTCTTGAAACTCTTCCACAATTACCGCCCAATCAATTAAAAATCATCTATGACGATTATATGATTAAATTAAAAAATATGGAAAATGAGGCTTCAATAGGGTGCAATGTTGGATCCAGGATGCTGTATAATAATTGAAATCTGGGCACTAGGCCCATAAAAAATGGTCCAATATCAGTTTTTTTGTAAAGCTTTCAAGCTACCAAAAAAAGGAATGGGCCTTGAGGGAAGAACATTCGGTTCAGGAAACATGACCAAGTCCATTTTTTGTTTAGCTTCTATTTCCATTATATAAAAAAAGAATACAAGAAATTAAAGCAAAAAAATGTAAATAGGGTTAACGGATATAATATTGAGAAATTAGAGTTCAGTAGCAGCGTTGCAGATACTATTCTTCCTTGCAAAAATGTAGTGGCGGCCGCAAATGGATTTATGGCCTCAATATCTTCTCTCTTGATGAAAGGAACTTCTTCCAAAGTGAATAAACATCACCTTCAACGTCTTCTAATTCCGTCTGCGCTTTCAATTATTTTGAATCAGCTTCTGCCTTCTCCCGCTCAATATCAACCTTGTTCGCTCTGTTTCTGCTTCGTTATCATCGCATCGCCTTCTACTTCACATATTCTTCTTTGCTATCGAAGTTTGTCTAGTGCATCTTCGAGAAGATGAAGATGACAAGAAAACCGAAAGGTCTGTATCCTCTATTTTCATTCACTCTTCTTCTTCTACCTTTTTGCTTGCGTTTTCTATGAATTTTGTGTTATGTTGTTGTGAGCGATGCGTTGTTGTTGTACTTGTTGCAGGTTGATGATGCTTAAAATAGAAGAGGATGATTGTTGATGTTATCCGATGAAAATTGAAAACGGAAGCAGATGCAGAGAAGATGTGTGAAGTTCACATGATGCAGTTTTTATGTTGTTGAAGTGTAAAGATCAGTGATGTGAAGTTGTCTTCGTTGTAGAGATAAGTTGCATAAGATTCAAGATCGAAGTTGTTGCTCTAAATTTGTTGAAGCGGTTTGCAAATTGCTGATGAAAATTGAAGAATAGATGCGAATAAGGTAGTGAAAGTCACAAATAAGGTTGAAGAATGATTGAAGAAGATGCAAATAATTTCATAGAAAGAGAAGTTAGTGATTGAGGAATCATGGAGAGAGTGATGAAGAATGTGCAGAGGAATTTTTCAAAGAATGATTCTGAGGTGAGTTTCTTCTCTGTCAGTCTTCTTTGTGTTCAATAATTGTGTATCCTTCTCTGTAAATCTGAATTTCTATTATATATGATATTAGATCTGTTCGAGAATTTTGTTAGTTTGTTAGGGAGATAAATGGCGGAGATTCAATCTGAGATTGAGTTTGTTATGAGATGTCTATTCTGTTAGTTAGTCAGTTGGCAGGTCCATTATGGTTGTTGGATATAGTTAGTTGGAACTATGTTTTCTGTTAGTTTTTGATGAGCGGACATCAGTTAAAAGTTAGTTTGAAGGTTGGTTACAGGGTAAATTTGTTAGAGGTTAAGGAGTTGGTTAATATGTTTTCTCTGATTTAATGCTACCAAATATTTATGCAGACCTGGTTTATGATTGATATTACCTAGCCTTTGCGCGTACTGGAATAAATTGAAATTGTGTGAGAATGGATACGGTCAAAATGGAGAAAAGCCAAGAAAAGAGTTCGTCAAAATCATCGTTAATGGAGTTTTCATTGTCACCGTTAACAACATCAACATTCAAAAACCTATCAAGTCTGTAACCTTTGATTACAGGTTCCATGAATTGACATCGTGTCAAGAAGTTTTCTTGGTTCAGTTTGACAGAAACATAACTCTTGTAGATAGAAATAGGTGGCGGGGGGGAAGAAAGGTAAGAATGAGAAAGTGGTGGACGCTTTAGGATTCTGGAAGGGTTTGCATGGTGATAATATGGACATGGTTTGGAAGTTTGGATTAGCAAAAGAGTGTTTTGATAAAGACGAGAAAATGGGAGAAAGTGAAAGAAAGTTTAGAGTACTCTTTATAGTGTGAAAATTGTCATATTGAATGTGATTTTCTGTAGTTTATTGTGAAGAATTTATAATAAACTCATGTTGTTTGTAATGAAATTTAATAGTTTTTGAAATGAATCAACTTTGTACTTTAACTTGTAATTCACCAAGGATTCGAAATGATTAATGGTGTAATGAACATGGTGTTTGATAATTGAAACGGAAATGAACTTGAATCATTTTTTAATGAAGTCAAAGGACTAATTAGTTTGATTCTGGTATTTTTTTCTTCTTGTATTCTGAATGAACTCCACTTGAATGAATCACATCTTGAATCACAACTTGAGTATTTTCGAATGAATTTTGATGAACTTAGAACCAAAAACAATGTTGAATGGTATTAAAAGTGATAACATGAACCATGCCTTGAATGACATAGGATATGTTGAATCCCTAATGCATTAGCCCTTGTACCTATGTTTGCTCTCCATAAGAAATGCATTCAAAACCAGTTGCATTCCATGCTCGCATCTCATTAGAAACCCTAATCCCACGATTGAATTTGCAATGATAATGCCTTAATTATTAAGCAATAAGACCTTTAAACAAAGTATCTTGAATCGTGACATAGACAACCTTAATTGATTGACTGATGAATAGATGAATCCAATGTGACAATGCCATAGTCATTAACCTTGACAAAATGATAAGCACACTCTTGATTTCTTGACAATAAAACACCACAACTTGATGAAGATGATAACCTTGTGGCTTAATGAGAGAAAGAAGTTCTCAATGATCATGAACGCAAAACTCTAGCTTCAAACTTTGATTCTTGAAGAAACCAGTTTATTGAAGCTTGAATGAAGATGAGAGCCTCAAAGCACAAATAAACCCTAATTCCTCAATATCCTTGATCCCATGCCAAATTATTGATCAATGATGCATGACGTGCAAAATGACCTAATGGAAGGTATGCAGATGAAATGAGAAGTGTAAAATGCATAAGCTAGATAAAAGTGAAAGGGTAGGACAAATTTATGGTATTACACCCTCCCGCGTCACCCACCCGGAGGGGAAGAAGACATCGACGAACTTGTTGAGAATGTCAAAGGATTCCTCGTCCTCGTCACCCATACGACCAGCAAGATTGAGGTAATGAGTCGGTCTGTGGTCGTAATGTCCCTGACACAAATGAATAGGAAATTTTGAGAGCATTCTGATTTCTGCATTCCCATCCTCGTCGTAACAAACCTCCCATTTCTCATCGGCTAGAGTAGTTGGGTCAGAATCCATGACCTATTGAGACACGGGCTGAATGATGTACCATTTATCCTTGAAGTCGCAGACACAATCCATATACATCTTAAATAACCTCTAAGATTGTTTAAAAGAGACCCATCTATGCTTCTGTTAGAACAAGATTGGTTCTGATCATATCTCAGAGTTTTGATGATAACAATAAAATATATTTTATATAATTGATACTCTGATGAGCATATTTATTTGTTTCAGATAATGTTCTGACAGAAGTATTTTCTTAGATGAAAATCATTTTGACGTGCTGAGATGAAAATAAATGAAGAAGTTCTTTGATGAAAGAACTATTTGTTTTAGCGCAAGTTCTGATGCTGACTCTGATAAGAAACTATTTTATGCATCTTCTAAAGCTTAGCAAGTTTCCATGTAAACTATGTTCAGAAGAATTCTGCAAGCAAGCGTTGATAAGAAGATTTGCAAGCATATTCTGAAGCAAGACGTGAAGCTAGTTCTGAAAGAATAAAGAAGCTAACAAGTCTTGTCAAGTTTCAGGAAACATGCTCTGACAAGTTCCGTTTGCTCATTTAATGCAAAGACGGCTACATGCACTCAAGTGTCTATGCTAGTTCATTGGAAAATGCAATACTGTAAGCAAACATGCAAACATTAATTACTCTCCACTTTTGAAGGAAGTAACAGTCGTTTTCTTCATGCTATAAATAGAAGATCATTTGTTGCAAGCCAACAATCCAACTATGTGAAAATATTTTGCTGCTCATAAATTATTTTACAAACACTTTGTGCAAAACTAATCTTAGTGAAAAATAACAGTTTATGATATAGCTTTCTAAGAAGCAATTTGTTTCACTATCTGTAAAGATTTAATTCTTGTATTTGTTCCTTGAGAGACCAAGCTTGGTCAGATTTCTCAAGAAGGCTAGGACTAGTTTGAGTCTTAGTGGTGTTAGTCACTTGTAAGTTTACTTGTGCTTTATATTGTTAGTCACAACAGTTTGGTTGTGTGATTGTAATCTGTTTGATTATAGTGAATTAAGTCCTTGTTGAGAAAGGCGAAATCACCTTGGCGGGTGGACTAGAGTAGTTTGAGTTCAAACGAACCAGGATAAAAATAATTGTGTCTTTCCATTATTGTTGAGCCTTTAAGAAAAATAAAAAGAGAAACTTATTCAACCCCCCCCCCCCCCCCCCTCTAAGTGTTTTCTCACCCTTCAATTGGTATCAGGGCTTGACTCTGAGCACAAACACTTAACCGTGTCAGGAAAAGATCCAGAAAGAAAACACAATGGCAACTGAACAAAACAACAATAACTACACTAAACCTCCAGTGTTTGATGGAGAAGATTTTGATTATTGGAAAGATAAACTAGAAAGTTTCTTTCTAGGTCATGATAGTGATTTATGGGATATAGTCTTGGATGGTTACACACATCCTATAGACTTAGAAGGAAACAAGATTGATAGAAAAAATATGGATAGACAACAAAAAGCCGATTTCAAAAATCACCACAGAGCTAGAAATATTTTTCTAAATGCTATCTCTAAAATGGAATATGAGAAGATCATAAATAGAGATACAACACATGATATGTTTGAGTCTCTCAAAATGACTCATGAAGGAAATGCTCAAGTGAAGGAGTCTAAAGCTCTGGCTCTCATCCAGAAGTATGAAGCCTTCAAAGTAGAAGAAAATGAATCTATAGAAGCTATGTTCTCAAGGTTCCAAACTCTGATCGTTGGCCTGAGAGTTCTGAACAAGGGATACACTAAGGCAGGCCACGTTAAGAAGATCATCAAAGTATCAAAATATCTGAACAACGTGTCTCTTGAAGAACTCATCAACGCTTTAAGAAGTCATGAGATAAAACTTGATGAGCACGAGCCTCAGAAGAAAGGTAAGCCTGTTGCCCTTAAATCAATTAAAAAATATGAAACTAATGCTCTTCAGGCTGAAGAAGGAAACTCTAAAGAATTTGCGTCAGAAGAAGATGAACTATCTTTGCTCTCCAAAAGAATCAACCAGATGTGGAAGCATAGACAAAAGAAGTTCAGGAACTTCAAGAAGTCAGAAGATAAACCAGAATCTTCTGGACACAAAAAGTCAAACAAAAGAGAGATAATCTGTTATGAATGTAAAGAACCTGGACACTACAAGAGTGATTGTCCAAAACTACAAAGAGAAAGACCAAAGAAAAATTTTGGTAAAAAGAAAGGCATGATGGCCACCTGGGACGACTTAGAATCCTCTGAAGATGAGAACGCCAACCTAGCTCTGATGGCCACCACAGCAGATGACTCAGACTGTGAGTCAGAACCAAAAGAGGTATTCTCTAAATTTACTAGAGTTGAACTTGTTGAAAGTTTACCAGAACTTCTGGAAAACTATAGTCAACTCAAAATCAAATACAAGAAACTCAAAAAGAGTCTTGCATCTGATCTTGAGAAACATAAAACAGAAAAATCTGAACTCAAAGAAAATAATTTTAAACTTAAAGAGGAAATTCAAAAAGTTCAAAAAATTTCTAGTTCAGATTTTGTGTCAAGTTCAAAAGATATTCTTAAAAAATATGACTGTAGCTTTCAAACTTTTCTTGCTAAAAGCATAGATAAAAGCAAAATTGCTTTAATAATCTATGGAGTTAGTGGGAACAACAGAAGAGGAATTGGATATGAAACTCCCAAAGAGAAGGAGACATATATACCAAAACTTGTTGCTAAGATGACTTTCACATATAAACCTCTGAACAAACAATTCAAATTTGGACACACACATGATATTAAATATACATATCACTCTGGAAACTCTTATGCTAATCCAAAGTTCAAACAGAACATTAAATACTCTAACCCAAGAGGACCCAAAAAGATATGGGTACCTAAGGAGAAAATAATATTTGTTGCAGATGTCCTTAACAGCTTAATTGAGACACCAGTCATGGTACCTAGACTCTGGGTGCTCACGAAACATGATGGGAAGAAAGTCTAAGTTCCAAAACCTGGAATTTAAAGCTGGAGGAGACGTCAAGTTTGGAGGTAATCAGAAAGGGAAGATTATTGGTTCTGGAACCATTGGAAACAGTAAACTTCCTTCTATCTCTAATGTTTTATTAGTAGAAGGATTAACGCATAACCTACTGTCCATAAGTCAATTAAGTGACAATGGTTATGACAGTATCTTTAATCAAATTCCTGTAGAGTTGTTAGTCAAAAAGATGGAACAATCCTCTTTTCTGGCAAGAGAAAGAACAACATCTACAAAATTGATTTGTCAGATCTTAAATCTCAGAATGTTAAATGCCTTTTGTCTGTTAGCGATGAGCAATGGGTATGGCACAGAAGATTAGGACATGTCAGCTTGAGAAAAATATCTCAATTAAATAAACTGAATTTAGTCAGAGGACTTCCCAATCTGAAGTACAACTCAGAAGCTCTGTGCGAAGCATGTCAAAAAGGAAAATTTTCAAAACCTTCTTTTAAATCAAAAAATGTCGTTTCTTCCTCTAGGCCATTAGAACTGCTTCATATTGATATTTTTGGGCCAGTTAAAATTGCATCCATCAGAGGAAAGAAGTATGGATTGGTCATTATTGATGACTACAACAAATAGACATGGGTTAAGTTTTTAGAACACAAGGATGAGTCATATTCCGTGTTCGTTGACTTCTGTAACCAAGTGCAAAACGAAAAAGATTTTAGAATTATAAAAGTCAGAAGTGATCATGGAGGAGAATTTGAAAACCATTATTTTGAAAAATATTTTAAAGAAAATGGTATTGTTCATAATTTCTCTTGTCCTAGAACTCCCTAACAAGATGGAGTTGTAGAACGAAAGAATAAAACGTTACAAGAAATGGCCAGAACCATGATCAATGAAACAAATATGGCTAAGCACTTTTGGGCAGAAGCTGTGAACACAACATGTTATATTCATAATAGAATCTCTATAAGACTTATTCTTGAAAAGAGTCCCTATGAATTATGGAAAAACAGAAAACCCAACATTTCTTATTTCCATCTTTTGGATGTACTTGTTTTATTCTGAACATTAAACAAAATCTGAACAAGTTTGATTCTAAAGCACAAAAGTGTTTTCTGCTTGGATATTCTGAACGCTCAAAAGGCTATAGAGTATACAACACAGAAACTCTGATTATTGAAGAATCAATCAAAGTCAGGTTTGACGATAAGCTTGGCCAGTAACAGCCAAAGCAAATTGATATTTCTGTAGGTACAGAAGATCTTCTCTTAAACTCTGAAAAGTCAGAAGCAAAGGAAGACTCAGAAGATCCTCCTCTTGATAATTCTATGTATAATCTCATAATCTCTGAACAACCCTCTCAGAAAAGGTTTCCCAGAATCGCTTCAGCTCATAAAGAAGATGTGATTATTGGAAGGAAAGAAGATCCCATCAGAACAAGATCCTCTCTCGGAATCAATGAAGAATCATTATTTGGATTGGTATCTCTGATTGAACCAACCTCTATTGATGAAGCTCTGGAAGACAATGATTGGATCCTAGCCATGCAAGATGAACTCAATCAATTTTCCAGAAATGATGTATGGGATCTAGTTCCAAGACCTAAAGGATTCAACATTATAGGAAGTAAATGGGTTTTCAGAAACAAACTAAATGAGCAAGGAGAGGTGGTCAGAAACAAAGCACGACTGGTTGCACAGGGTTATAGTCAACAAGAAGGAATTGATTATAATGAAACCTTTGCCCCAATCACCAGGTTAGAATCTATTAGATTATTAATTTCTTTTGCTGTTCAAAATAACATTTTATTATATCAAATGGATGTTAAAAGTGCATTTTTAAATGGCTATGTAGAAGAAGAAGTTTATGTCCATCAACCTCCTGGATTTAATGACTAAAAGTATCCAGAACATGTTTTTAAATTAAAAAAGTCTTTATACGGTTTAAAACAAGCTCCCAGAGCTTGGTATGAACGTTTGAGTAATTTTCTTTTAGAAAAAGATTTTACCAGAGGGAAAGTGGACACAACTTTATTCAAAAAGACATTTAAAAATGACATTTTAATTTGTCAAATTTATGTTGATGATATTATTTTTGGAACATCTAATATCTCCCTTGGAAAAGAGTTTGCTGAGACCATGCAGGCAGAATTTGAGATGAGCATGATGGGAGAATTAAAGTTCTTTCTGGGAATACAAATTAACCAAACTCCAGAAGGTACTTACATACATCAGATGAAGTATGTTAAAGAACTTCTGAAGAAATTTCAGATGTCAGAAAGCAAAGATGCTAAGACACCAATGCATCCAATATGCATTCTGGGAAAAGATGAGGTAAGTATGAAGGTAGATCAGAAGCTCTACAGAGGTATGATTGGATCCCTTCTCTATCTAACTGCATCTAGACCTGATATATTATTCAGCGTATGTTTATGTGCTAGATTCCAATCAGATCCTAGAGAATCTCACTTCACTGCTGTTAAGAGAATTCTGAGGTATCTGAAAGGTACTACTAATATGGGTCTGTGTTATAGAAGATCAAAAGATTTCAGACTAGTAGGTAATTGTGATGCTGACTTTGCTGGAGATAGAATTGAAAGAAATAACACCTCTAGAAGATGCCAATTTCTGGGTGACAATCTTATCTCGTGGTACAGCAAGAAGCAAACAACAATTGCACTTTAAACCACAGAAGCTGAGTATATATCTGCTGCTGGATGTAGTTCTCAGATGATCTGGATGAAAAGTCAGCTAGAAGATTTTAATCTTTATGAAAGTAAGATTCCTATCTTCTGTGACAATACCTCTGCAATTTGTCTTTCTAAAAACCCCTTTTTGCATTCTAAAGCTAAACACATAGAAATTAAATATCATTTTATAAGGGACTACATTCAGAAAGGAATTTTAAATTTAAACTTTGTAAAAATAAACCATCAATGGACTGATATTTTTACCAAACCCCTTTCAGAAGATAGATTTAAATTCATTTTGGAAAATATTTGTATGGAATTATGTCCTGAATAAAATTGTATTTATCTTCTGTGTTTTCCTTCAGAATGTTATGAAATGAATGTTCTGATTAACAACTATTCAGAAGTTAGAAGAGAAGTTACATCAGAAGCTATATATAAAATTATGAAATGTTCTAACGTTTCATTACAAGTATAGTTCAACAGTTCATTATATCAAACAGCTGTCCCATGCAACCTTCAGGAGATGAACACGTGGCGTGTTTCTTAAAGGTCACGCGTGCTAAGCTATTGACGCTGTTCCTAGGTAACTGTTATGATTTGCTCAAATCTCACGATTTCCCCTAAATTTTCATTATCATTAAATGCTAGTAATGATTAGATTCTTTTTAATTAATTTTTTAAAAAAACTCTTTTTACAGTTTTATTTTTTAAAACATATTTCTCAAAAGTTTTCATATAAATACCTTTCTAAAAACCCTTTCTCACTTTTTACCTTCTCTTTCAAAATTCAACCGCCTCTGTGTATTTTTCTCTACAACCCATTTTCTTCTCTCAACCTAAGTGCTCAAATGGCTTCCCCCTCTACTCATTCTAGAAATACCCAATCTGAACAGTACATCATTCCTGAAAGAACCACTCTCATTCCAGTGGACAGTCTAGAAGTTATAAGTGAATTTATGGTGAATTTTGATAACCTAGAAGCAAATGGGTTTGACCTTCTTCCTACTGTGGAGTTTCAAGGATGGGGAAACTTCTGTGGGAAACGTACAGAAGAACCTTAGATGCTGATTCACTGAAGTTGCAAGACTTATGTTACTCTCAGGTGCTTGAGAACTTCTCCAAACATCTGCATGCCTTCCAGTCAGAAGCTGCTGATATTTGGGACAAGAAGTCTACTCCGATGATTGCTAATGCTCCAGCTGATCAAATGGACATTTCAGAAGATGAGTCTGAAGATGCCTCTGAAGATTCAGATCCTCCGACAATAGTTCTGTTTAATCAACCTTCTGCTAAAGTTGCACCTGAACCTGTGCCAACTCTTATGGTTGATCTGGGCACTCTTCTTTCAACATTTGTTCGTTCTGACTCAACGATTTCTACTCCAAATGTTATATCTGCTAAAGGTTCTTCATCCTCTTCTCCTACTTCACTGGTTATGGAGACTCTGAATGAGCTTAAGAGGGAAAATGAAGCTATTCATGAGCGCTTGGACAAGCAAGATGAGACTAACAAAGAAATCAGAAACTGGATGATGAAACAAGAGGAATCTGCATCTGAGATCAAGAATCTTCTTATGGCTCTTGTTTCTAAGAAATCTTAGTGTCGTTCTATTTCTTGTTTTTTGTTTATTGTTTTGTACCTCTGAATCTTTTTTATTAAAACCTTTACGCTCTTCAATTATTTTTATATACTTTTTGATTATGCCAAAAAGGGGGAGAAAATGAGTATTTGATCTAATCTCTGATTAACAGTTATGTGACTAAGTCTCAAACATTCTAACAAAATACAAAGATTTCTTTCTATGTTTAAAAGAATTTTGCAGGTATCACTAAACTCTGGAAGTTTAATTCAACTGAACATTATCTTCAAAAGACTTACTGAAGAAATCCTAGAAGAAAATTTCAAAGCTCTGATGAAAATTCTCAGGAAGTTTTTCTTACAGAAATATTTATTTCAGGGGGAGATTCTTATCTCTTGTTCAATTTTATTTTTAAATCTGAATATTTTTGTCATCATCAAAAAGGGAGAGATTGTTAGAACAAGATTGGTTCTGATCATATCTTAGAGCTTTGATGATAACAATAAAATATATTTTATATAATTGATACTCTGATGAACATATTTATTTGTTTCAGATAATGTTTTGCCAGAAGTATTTTCTTAGATAAAAATCATTTTGACATGCTGAGCTAAAAATAAATGAAGAAGTTCTTTGATGAAAGAACTATTTGTTTTAGCGCAAGTTCTGATGCTGACTCTGATAAGAAACTATTTTATGCATCTTCTAAAGCTTAGCAAGTTTCCATGTAAACTATGTTCAGAAGAATTCTGCAAGCAAGCACTGATAAGAAGATTTGCAAGCATATTCTGAAGCAAGACGTGAAGCTAGTTCTGAAAGAATAAAGAAGCTAACAAGTCTTGTCAAGTTTCAGGAAACATGCTCTGACAAGTGTCGTTTGCTCATTTAATGCAAAGACGGCTACATGTACTCAAGTGTCTACGCTAGTTCATTGGAAAATGCAATACTGCAAGCAAACACGCAAACATTAATTGCTCTCCACTTTTGAAGGCAGCAACTGTTGTTTTCTTCATGCTATAAATAGAAGATCATTTTTTGCAAGCCAACAATCCAACTACGTGAAAATATTCTGCTGCTCACAAATTATTTTACAAACACTTTGTGCAAAACTAATCTTAGTGAAAAATCACAGTTTGTGATATAGCTTTCTAAGAAGCAATTTGTTTCACTATCTGTAAAGATTTAATTCTTGTATTTGTTCCTTGAGAGACCAAGCTTGTTCAGATTTCTCAAGAAGGCTAGGACTAGTTTGAGTCTTAGTGGTGTTAGTCACTTGTAAGTTTACTTGTGCTTTGTATTGTTAGTCACAACAATTTAGTTGTGTGATTGTAATCTGTTTGATTATAGTGAATTAAGTCCTTGTTGAGAAAGGCGAAATCACCTTGGCGGGTGGACTGGAGTAGTTTGAGTTCAAACGAACTAGGATAAAAATAACTGTGTCTTTCCATTATTGTTGAGCCTTTAAGAAAAAGAAAAAGAGAAACTTATTCAACCCCCCCCCCCCCCTCTAAGTGTTTTCTCACCCTTCAGCTTCCCCCTATAGACTTCTGCTGAAGATGAAAACACCTAAAGAACAGGGGAGTCATGGCCCCAATCTTAAGGTACCAGCACACGATCTCGAATGTCTGTATGAAGGAAATCACGTTCAAATGCAACTGGGAAGGCGCTAGGGGCAAGTGATTGAAGACACCCATTTGAAAGTCACTAAAGGGAAGACAAAGCCCCAAATCCTTGAAGACGGTCTCATACATGGGGAAATGGGCCTCTTGGAAACATGAGCATATTCTAGCCGTGGCGGTCAGGTGGAAGATCTTGAAGTTCCGTTGAAAGCCCTCTTGATCGCTGCCGTACTCGACGACCGTATAAGCTTCCCTCTAGGTAGTGCCATAGAGCTAAGCTATTCCCCGGGGCTCTGGCCTAACCTAGGACAACGACTCCTCGGTGATAGTGTCGACTAATTGGAGCCCCTCATCTGCTTCAACCTGCTCGGCTGTTTTGGTCACCTCGACAGGTTCGGCCATCTCACCTGAAAACCAGAGGAAACAAGTCAATTCGACGGTCAAATCAAATCCACCCCTCCACCATAAATCAAGTGAAAATGGGTGTCTATGACCAAACCAATGCTCGATGAAACCATTTCGACAAACCCTCATTCAATGGGGAGCGAGTAAACTCATGAGTTTCGCGAAGAAGCCATGAATATCGTAAGGAATCACATGATTATCGCGAGCAATCTCATGGATTCCAAGGGGAACGAATGAATATCGCGAGCAATCTC
The DNA here is from genome assembly GCA_948472305.1 of Vicia faba. NCBI lineage: Eukaryota > Viridiplantae > Streptophyta > Magnoliopsida > Fabales > Fabaceae > Vicia > Vicia faba. The sequence goes on along the minus strand of CATIWC010000977.1, from coordinate 213,178 downwards.
ATGAATTCCACGATGAACAAATGAATATCACAGACAACTTCATGAGTATTGAGGGAAGGTAACATCACAAAACACAGAAGTTCACCAAGATCCATGATTCTCACGAGGAGACGCATTAGTATCCCGAGGAAAAACCCTAGAACGCAAATTTCCCCATGAATTACATGAATTTCACGAGGGAATACCCTTCCTAAAGTGTGGAATTCATCTTAAACACACGAAATTCACAGAGAAAATCTCCATAATACATGAAATTCATCTGAAGGTAGGAGTAATCGCAGAAAAAATCACTTACTTGATCAAAGCTGGAATGTTTGTGACGATAAACACGAAGGTGCTTGCGGCTGAGAGGAAATCAGAATCAATGAGAAAAGAGGTGGTGGCAAAGTGTGAAACGCTGCAACAGATCCCTCGAATCCTATTTATAAACTTTTACGGAAGACGAAGCGACACATCGAGTGATGTGTTAGCGTTTCATCTCTCCACCACCCATGCGCCTAGCTCACCTTAACCCCTACTCCATAGGCCATCATTTCCTCCTAAATATTACGCCACGTGTCCTACGAAGCAAACTCCCATAACCTTTTCGGCTCCCCGTCGGTTGAGGAACGTAAGAACGCTCCCCGCGAGCATGCTCCAACTCCCATCCAAAGAAGCACTCACACAAAGTCGTCCACACTCCAAATGACCATGGTGTCCTCATCGACGACGAGCGAAAACTGACGCCCAATGAGCCGCACTCCGTCGAGCGCATGGGCCGACCTTAAAGTCATAACTCCTCCACTTGGGAGCAACGACTTAGGGGACTCATGTTCTGCACTGGGCCCGCACTTGGCCCAAACGTTACTAGTCCTAATCCAGCTATGATGGACCTGCCCTTGAACCTCTGCCGGGAAGGATCCTTACCTGCTCGACCATTGGGAATGTCCACTACGTGCCCTACGCGACCATGGTCATGGGACGTGCGTCACTTCAACACTTACATCGAAGACATGTCCGCCATGTCAAGGACACTTACCCCTGGTGCCCACCAAGACACATCCTCCTCGTAGGGCACACAACCAACGTTCCTCTGAGTACTCCGGAGTCCTCTTGACCCCGAAAATACCGCACCACACATCCCATAGACAGTTCACCCAGGATGGAGACCAGGTGCTTGTCTCCACTACACACGTAGGTCTTGATAGTCTCCATTTTAGATCTGTCCAATTGGCCCAACATGGGGACCTTGACTCAGCGCTAAGGACTATAAATACCTTCTTACACTAGAGGGTCATGTATTCATTCATTCACTCTCTTACTATCTACTTACATTTTCCTATAAACCTTACTTTGACATCAAAGTGTCTTACAGCTACCCCCATTCACTTCAACAGCCGTACAAGTCCATTGTTGTGAGCCACCGAAGATCATTCTCGTCAGGTAGATAAACAAGTTTCTTAAAAATATTTTTTTTTACAAATCTGTTAAAAAAAATATTATTGCAATTTATATACCTATTTACAATTTTAAATATCATTAAAAATCATAATAAATAAATAATAAATAAACAAAAACATAGTTTTAGATCTTAGAAAGAGAAAACCTGCCGTGTCTCACACAAATGCTTGATTTCACGGCAATGGCATCAGGGGAGTCAAATTTGCCACTTCAAACTCAAAGATTGCAAATTTACCCTAAACCAAATTCTGGGGTCTCCCCCTTTTGGAGAGGTACTTCTTTCTTTCTCACGCTCTTGCTTCTCAATGAATTTCTGAATAAAAATTTAATCTTTTTTGCTTTTGGGTTGCAGAAAAGTATGAAAAAGAAGCCAAGCGAAATTGGGATGTCTTCTATAAGCGCCACAAGGACAAGGTTTGTGTTTTGTAACCAATTTTTTAATTTGATTTTGGTGTGATTTGACTATAGTGATGATACTTTTCTTCAGTTTTTCAAAGACAGACATTACCTGGATAAGGAGTGGGGAGATTACTTTTCAGTGAGTTGAATGAATAATAGCTTAAATTTTAAGTTGATTAATGTTCTTTTCAATGTGTTTTTTCTTTTTTATGTGCTAATGAGTTAAGTGATCTTTAATTTCAGGGAGAAGGGAACAAAGTGATTTTGGAGGTAGTATATTTGCCCTCATTGTGCTATTGACATATAAATAAGAACTTATATCATAAGGGCTTATGTGATAAACGCTTAATTAAGTTCTTTATCCAAACATGACAGAAGTAATGATAAGTGTTGTTTATTGAACAGGTTGGTTGTGGAGCTGGAAATACCATCTTTCCTGTGATTGCTTCATATCCAGGTGCTTTCGTTTATGCATGTGATTTCTCACCACGAGCTATTGAATTGGTTAAGGTTGAAAACCTGCTTTATGTAAACTTAAACTCTCATCTCAAATCATCATCTGTTTGTTGTATATGTTGCATAGTGACTTGACTTGGCTGTATGCTTTTTGATTCAATCTTGATCTATTATTGTTTTTGTTTTTATAGACCTCATTAGAACAAATTCGCATTCCTTATTGCAGGCGCATGAAGACTTTAAGGAGTCCCATGTCCATGCTTTTGTCTCTGATTTGACAGCTGATGATCTATGCAAAGAGATCAGTCCATCTTCTGTTGATATTGTTACAATGGTATCTGAAATTCTGTATGACAGATATACCTTATGTTTACAGTTTATGTAGAGTGATTATGTGATCGCATTACTTTAGTGTGTTCGAGACTATCATGTTCTAAGAAACACTAACACATACACAGACACGATACTGACATGTAGACACTTGTAATAATTTAAGTAAATGTAACCACATGTGTTAGTATTGTGTCAGTGTTGGACACTGACACCTGTCAGACAACAGACACACCTTCAATCTATAGTGTCAGTGCTGCATAGATAATATTCTCTTGCCATATTTCAAATGACTTCGGTTTTACTATTATTGAATATTATTTATGACTTTTAGTTTAATTACCTGACATGGTAAGCAGATATTTATGTTATCTGCAGTGTCCCCGGAAAAGATGCCTCTAGTTTTGCAGAACATAAGAAAAGTTATCAAAGTAAGAAATTGTTATATTAAGTACTGTGAATTCGTTATAATTTTTCTCAAACCTTGCTAGATAACTTGTTCATGTGCGATGATAGTATTACCCTTTCTCCATTTACAGCCAAATGGATACGTGCTGTTGCGAGACTATGCTACTGGTGACCTTGCTCAGGTTGATTTTATCCTACCTTTTCTTTTTAACTCTTGTACTAGAAAACAGACAAGCTCTCAATTATTATCCAGATCATGATTTGTATATTTGTTTTTATGTTCTATAGGAGAGATTTTCCGGCAAGGATCAAAAGATAAGTGATAACTTTTATGTTAGAGGTGACGGCACTGTAAGTTTTCAGTTCCGTCCATGTTATCTTAGTTCACATGTGAGTTTCTTATTTTCTAATATAATACTCCTTTTTGTTTCGAATTCAGCGTGCTTACTATTTTTCAAACGAGTTCTTGACAAATTTATTCGAAGAAAATGGTTTTGATGTTCACAAACTTGACGTATGCTGCAAAGAAGTTGAGAACCGCTCAAGGGAGTTGATAATGAAACGGTAATACTTTGTACTTCAAGTTTGAGACTATAGCTTTATGAGTTGTCTTTTTTATTTTTTTCTTATTTGTTTGGTGGTTTCAGGCGTTGGATCCAAGGTGTTTTTCGTGTTTCAGATGGTTCCGTCTCTTATTCTAGTAAAGAAGCAGAGGCCAATCATCTTGATAGTGATAACAATATTGACACGACAATCAATCAAAATAATGACGGTAGTTTAACCGACTCTGTAATTGACATATCCGAGGGAGTTGCGGCTGACATGTTTGGCGTCTTGCCTTCGGACGAGTATGAGGTTATTGAGATCAAACTTAGAGGCTGGAATTTCAAGATTAGCTTACTCTCAAAAGAGTACCAACACACCTGCAAATCAACTGGTTTAATGCTGTGGGAATCGGCCCGATTAATGGCTTCCGTCCTTGCAGAAAATCCCAATATTGTTGCAGGAAAAAGGGTATTGGAGTTAGGGTGCGGCAGTGGCGGAATCTGCTCTATGATTGCTTCACGACACGCCGATCAAGTAGTTGCTACAGACGGAGATGATTTTGCACTTAACCTATTAGCCAAAAACGTTGCATCGAATATCGAATCGCCACTGATGAGTAAACTAAATACAAAAAAACTCGAGTGGGGAAACAAAGATCACATAGAAAGCATAAAGAAATTGAGCAATGGAGGGTTCAATGTCATCATCGGCACCGACGTTACATATGTTCACGAAGCCATATTGCCTTTGTTTGAAACTGCGAAAGAACTTATTGCTTGCAGTGAAAGTAACAAAGATGATACTGTTCCCGCACTTATTCTTTGCCATATCTTTCGCCGCGTTGACGAACCGACATTACTTTCAGCTGCAGCGCAATTCGGGTTTAGATTAGTAGACAGATGGCCTACTGCCGGAAATTCGACTGAAACATCACGAGGCGTTATTGATAATTGGTTTGTGGAAAATGATTTAAAGAATGATCTTCCTAGTGCTGCATTAAACATCTTGCTCTTTTGCAAAGATTGAAATCAAATTTTGTAGTCTAGCTTGAATTGAGAACTAATGCAAGGTGTTTTCTTGATTTTTGTTACAATACAAAATGAGTAGTAGAATGCTTTGTTCCATTCAAGCTCACTTTTAGAAGTTACTGGTTGATTTGTATCGAACAATTTATGGCCTAAATAGTCTTTTGGTCGCCGTAAGTTAGCGCGTTTTTTTTTGGTTTTACATCTTTTTTTTGGTCCAAATCCCTATATATCTATTTCTTTTTAGCATTAGTCCATGACGTTAAAATTCTGTTACATAAACGCCTATGTAGCTAACGTCTGTCTGATGAACTGACATATTTTATTTTTCTTTTTTTTATTTATATTTCACTTAAATTGACTTTTTTTCATTTTAATTCCTGAATGTTTGTTTTTTGATTTTGATCCCTGTAAAACATTTTAAAAATTGCTCTTAAGTGGGATTGAACCATGATCTTTGAAATAACAAGGCATTTCTTATCCACTAACAAAAGAATAATATATATTTCATAATTATTTCAATATTTAATAAATTAATTCATTTATTTATTTAATAAATACTAATCTTTGTAAACTATTTAGTATTATGAAAAAATAAACTATTTAATAAAATAGTTATTTAATAAATTTAGTAAATATTAAATATCTCAACTATTAATATTTTAAATAGTAAGTATTTTGAAATATCTCAATTATCTCAACTAATTATTAAGTTTCGTATTAAGTTTTGTTTTGTAATTGAAATTTTTTAAAATATTGTGATGAGTTCTTAAGTTTTGTATTTAGTTTATTAAATATTTAGTTACTTAATCATTAGTTTATTAAATATTTCAATTATATAATATGATATTTCAATAAATACTGATAGTTAAATAGTTGATTTATTAAATAAATAAATGAATTGATTTATTCTTTTGCTTTCTAATTGTTTTGTACTCAGTTATATTTCTTTCATTTTATATTCATTAGTTTTTTAAAAAGAAATTATGTGAATAGAAAAATCTATAACAATTTATTAAATAAATATAAATATATACCAGTATTTACTGAAATATTAGTATTTATTAAATAAATAAATAATTAAATAATTAAATATTAAAACAATTTAAATATTAATAGCTTATATATTAAATAATTGAAATATTTAAAAAATTAAATAATTCAAATATTAATAGTTAAAATCCAAAATTAGGGACCTAAAAAAAAAAAAAAAACAGAAACTCAGAATTAGAGACCTAAACAAAAAATATATATATTTAAGGACTATAAAAAATACGCCAACTAATTAAGAATCTAAAAAAAAATTAAATTATTTTATTAAATATTTCAAATATTATTAAATAAATTAATAAATATTTCAACTATTTATTAAATATTTTAACTATTTAATATCTTAATTATTAAATATTTCAATTATTATATATTAAATAATAATTTCATAATATTTCAACTATTGATTTAGTATATTAATTATTAAACATTTCAAACTATTTAATATATAAATGACTGCATATAATTAATTACTGTATATTAATGATAAAATAATATAATTAAATAACAATTAAATATTTTAAAATATTTAATATATAAATTACTGTATATTATTATTTTTTAGAACAAAACAAAAATTAATATCAAAATTCATAATAAAAAAAATCTTTTTCAAAATAAATTACTGTCTTATCTAATATATACATATGTATCACAAATGTTGAATAGAAAGCACTAGTGTTTTGGTGGAAGAGAGTGAGAGTAATGAGTCAGCGGCTGAAAAGGTATGAAAATAAAAAAAAAGATGCAAAAATAAACTTATGCGAAATTATTGAATATTAAAAAAAAAAAATCAAATAAATGACTGTCATGTCAGCGACATTAGCCACATCATCGTTTTTGTAACGGAAATTTAACGTCAAAGATCAAATTCAACAAAAATTCAACAATAATTCAAAAACGAAAACAAAAAACTCGCTAACTTACGTAAACGAAATGCTATTTAATCCACAATTTATTTACCAACTTATAAATTAAATTTTGTACCCCCTAAATTGATTTTTTGTAATTTTTTTCTTGGGCCTTGACCCTCTCCTTCATTAAAAAAAAAGACAATTTTATTCTCAATTTATTAATTAGATATTTTGGTTTTCTTCCACTAACTTTTTTGACCTTTAATTTAAAAAAAGCTTTAAGATCTCATGGTTGTTGAATTCTAAGTGCATGTTTGCTTTGCCTTTTGAAAAGACGAAAAGCAATTTTAGAGATCTAAAATTGATTTTGGGTGATTTTGAAATGTTTGATTAGATAAAAATAGAATTGATTCTGTCTCTAGAATTAATTCTATTTGAAGCTATAATTTGTATCTTCTGTCTCTAGAATTGATTCTGGATAATTTTTACATATTTATTGTTCAACTCACTTAACATAAATATATCAAAACATAAATTAATTATACTAAATTTAATTTTGATAAAATTAATTTTATCAGACTCAATTATGTTAGAATCAATTCTGTCCACCGCCAATTTAAACAATCTATAAAATCATTTTCCAAAAATGTGCGGCATTACAAAAATGGTGAAGAAGAAAATTTTAAAATGTAAATAAAAATCAGGTTTTAGAAATGCATAAAATTTAATATTAATTAAAATTTAAAAAAATAGAAGTGTATTTAAGCTAAGTAATTTACACGGATAAAAGTTTGATAAATGAATTAAAAATAAATTATTTTTTAAAAGAAAATCGCTAATAAGTTCAATAATAGTGATTGACGTTAGATTTAATAGGAAGAATCGCATTTAGGATCTACATCATAAAAATATGTTCAATTTTTTGTTTTGTTTTTGCTTTATGCAGTCTAAATAATGTTTGTCGTGGAAAATAGAGGGGATTGAGAGTAATTATTTTGAATCTATCTTCTTCTTTTTCCATCAATATTTTGAAAAAAAAGAAAATTAGAGTTGTCAAATAGGTCGGTCCGACTCATTCCGTTTTAATTTAATGGACCAAAATGTTTAATTAGATTGGTCCGGTCTAATTCAATTGCTTAATGAACTATAAAATATGAATTCGATCTGTTTTTCAAAAATCTGTGCAGTCCGACAGATCAATCTAGTCCATATTTAAATATTATAGTTTTAATTTTATAAAAAAGGTGTAATGAATAAAAGCTACATAATATAAATAGAGAGTTATTTTAAACTTAATTAAGTGATGTTTAAAATATTTATCAAATCAATATATATATATATATATATATATATATATATATATATATATATATATATATATATATATATATATATATATATATATATATATATATATATATATATATATATATATATATATATATATATATATATACCATAAAAATATCTATGTCAAGTACAAAGTAACTTAATATTATCATCAATACTTATCAAATTTTATCTTCATCTCACAACCATTTTTTAATCACATCATCTTGAAAATATATCTTCATTCTCTATAACTTTTATTTATCATTTGAAAGCACACTTATACAATGATATCTTATCTCAATCTTTTTTTCCCTAAAATTTACCAATTTTTTTTAATAGACCAGTCCGAAGCATCCAGCCCGACACATAAAAAACATAGACCTGATGGACTGGACCAATAAAATAAAATTATTTTTTAAAAGATATTTTACGATTCAATTCACACTAAATTATTAGATTTATGGGCTTGATACGGTTTGATTTACCAATATCTTTTCTCTTTTTTAAACAAATATTTGGACACAACTAGTTAATAAACTTTAATGATGGTTGGATGATAGACAATATTCAAACTTTTTATACTACAAAAAATTATTATCAGGGTTATGTTTGAAAAAGATAAAATAAATACATGTAATAAAGAGTTTATATTTAGGATTAAATTTTTAGGTTTCAGTTATTGTTTATAATTATGGAACAGTGAATAATATACTAACATTTGTTTATCCAAAATTAAAATAAATTTTTAAACATAACAGTTAAATTAATTATGGTGGATGAAAAACTCAACTGATTTTCACAATATTTAATTACTTGAATTAAATAAATATAATTTATTAATTTAAAGTTCAATATCTAATCGTAATATTTCTTTCTATTTTTCATATTGTATTGTCGTAAACAAATCAAAAATACTTAATTAAAAATTCCTCCTCACTTGTTTCATTTTTCATCCCAAACACTGCATTAAGAAGCATTTCTTGAAATGTTACTTTAATTCAACAAATCAATTAAACTAATTAAATTTATCTCTTCCACTATACCACTGAGAAATGAAAACAAGGACCACTCTAGCAAGTAGCAACACTCACTTTCTGCATTCAAATTGAAACATTTTATTCCTATTAAAAGACTAAAATGAAGCCTTTATAACAATTATATCTTCATTTTATATGACCAATAACTGCATGCACATGTTACCATAGGATGTAGCTCACTGTATTTCATATTTACCATTACATTATAATTTTTTAACAAGTAATAAATAACATGATGTATTCACCATAACAACCTTCTTAATTCCCACACCATTCAAGCTTCTGCTAGATCCTGCTGAATATATAAAGTCCAAACCCTAATATTATAGTTTGGTATAAGAACACAAATTGTGAAAAATATTAAGAGTCAATATCCATAATTATGAAAAGAGATTCTGCATCTAGACACACTAATGTACCTCATACAGAAATATAATCATAATTTCAAATTGTGGTCACACTTAGGTGTTTTTCTGATATAAGAAGGGAGAGAAAAGTAGATATGCATATATAGTGACAGAAAAACAAAACAGTATATGAAAGAAAGAGATTGATGGGGTGACAGATAGAAAGTGAGCACGCATAGCTTCAAATACGAAACATCATATAAGAAAGTACCATGTGTGCTCACTCTCTTCTGTCACCTCTCTTACCCTCGATTGGATCAGAGATACATTATTGATCAACCGCGATCTTGAGTCGTTAAATGATCTCTCTAAATTCTATAAGATTGAAGCTATAAGTGTTGTTCCTTTTCTATGGAACAAATGAGAAGCTTGTTGTTGTCTGAGGAGATGAAGGGGGATACAAGGGTATATATAGTGCCCAAAAGATTGCATCATGTATATAAAGTATGGAAGGAATAAATGTGGGGTTTCTCTTCCATTGCTCTTTCTTAATTTATTATATAATTTATGGGGAAAAGAGAAATTAGAAAACAAAAAAAAAGAAGTATATACATCCAATATAGTTCTATCTTGTCATACAATTATGCTTAGAGAATATTCATTTTTATTATTTTAAAAAAGAAGTATGTATAAATTTTAGAGTTAAATAAATTTTAAGTCTCTATAAAAATATTATTTTTCATTTTTAATCTTTATAATTTTTTCTTTAAACAATAGTTGTAAAATGTTTTTTGTTAAATTTGCTCAACATTAAATTTTAAACTTTATCGAACTATAAATGAAGTTTAATAATAGATTTAGTGATTAAAAATTTATATTAATGTAAATATTAGTTCAAATTAATGGGTTTATGATACTATGATAGAATTAGAGTTTTTAAAATTAGTTTGTAAGGTGAAGAATGTCACTCTATATAAATCTTTAATAAAATATATCTTTAACAAAGGTAGAGTTTGATTTTTTTCAATACACCTCTCATGCACCTCCAACATCATTAAACTTAATTCGTGGATATAAATGCGGAGTGGTCCGAATTATCAATATGGAGAACTTGGTTTTTTCAACAATGAATCAATTTGTTGACAAAAAATATTTAAATAAAGATTGTTAGGAGATATTTATTAAAAGACTACACAAGAGATTAATTGTTATATAATGTAAGTGTAAATTTTGTTTACACGATCGGTATATCACAACTATACATAAATGTTATTACGTTATATATAATTAAAATAAAAGTTAAACTAATAAAATCTTATAATCATAATTAATCGATAATATAAAATTTCATATTAAAATCAAAATAAAATATATTTATAATGTTTAAAAAAATATTTAATCACCAGACTGTTCTCTCAACAATTATAATGGTCGGAGTTTTTTTGATCTCATCTTGTTATGATCATTACGCTAGTTTTCGAATTCCATATGATCCCCATAATAAGTATAATGATGCGTTGGATAAGATTTGGAAAATAGAGGTGCCCTACAAGATCAAGGTCTTTGGATGATGACTTTTTGTTAATAGACTTTTAACTAAGAATCTTTTTATGAATAGAGGTATTGTCTTTCCTTTAAACTCTTCAAAATGTGTTTTATGTGATATAGATTTTGAGAATAGGGATACTTTTTTTTTTTATTGCAAAGTCGTGAAGATTATTTGAAATGAAATAGTTTTTTGGGTTGGTAAACCGGTAGAAATAGCGGATGAATGTTTATAGAATTTTGTGAATTGATATTTGTTTCGTAAAGGAAAGAAGGTTAGGGAGGACAAATTGGAAGTTTTGTGGCTTACAACCTTGTGATCTATTTGATTATTGCTGAACGAAATTTGCTTTTGAAATGATTGTTGGAATGTTGATAATACGCTATGGAGTATAAAAACTTTGGTTTAGAAGTGATCGCTAATATGAAAAATTATTAATCTCAATTATAATTTTTACGAATTTAACAAAAATCTTTTATTATTTCTCTCGTAATTCTAATTAATTTATTTCTCTCGTAATATAAACAAATTAAAGAATTCTTAATTCTCTCGTTAATATCATTTTGCTTATAAAAAAAATTAATTAGTAGTCATAAACAACCATAGTCACATTCTCATTGGAATGAAATTCTTATTTTTTTAATAATAAATTGTTAGTGACTAATATTATATTTATATTTTTATCAGTGATTAAATCCTAATATTTAGTTCTTTTAATTTTCAATTTAACTAATTTAAATCAGTTGAATTATCTATTTCCCATGAAGAATCCTCTCATCAATTTCAGTCACTTAGTAAATGGTAAGAAATTGTTATGTTACCAAAGCATGTTCAAGTGACTTCATATTATACGGTTTAAATTTCATCGTCCATTTCTCAGTTACTGTGTAGAGTACTGAAAAGTTTAATTCCAAAGCATCTTGTAATTCTAAATATGTTGACTCCCCAATCATGTCTTGAAGCCTCTGAAAATATTTACTTGTATTCCCTTCAAAAACCGCACAAGGTCCTTGAAAGTAAATAGTCATTTCTGACAAGTGGCTAATTAATTAGTTAATTAGTCTCTTGATACCCATGGATCATGCCACCATGGTGAGGGTAGGGTTTGGTTTGCCTTATCCGCCTCACAAAAGCAAGTTAAAAACGAGATGGAACGAGACAAATATATTAGATGATGCATGTCTAAAAATATGATCTATTTTATAAAAAAATAAATTGAAAAAAACGAGTATGTCCGTTAAACCGGTTCTATTATACTATTTTTAAAAATTGAAGTAGAATTAATTCAATTGAAAAAGTAATAGATAAGATGCTTTATTTATTTTTAGTTATGATATTATAATCTATATTGTTATGAAAATGACAAGGTTCAATTCAAATCAACACTTTGATATGCGAGGACAAAGAACCGTAGTAACCAAATTAATGGTTTTCAACAAGAATAACCAATAAGCAGAAATGTAACAGAAGAAAATAAGGCGAGAAAAAGCGAAAGGTTTGTTTATCCAGTTCGATCAAAAGATTTATGTCGTAGGGAGAAAGCAGCTCTTCAATTTATTATATTCAAAAAATTATTACAAGAGATTACAAATGAGTTACAAGAAAATAGTCACCCCCTTCAGAGTTTCTAAAAAACACACTGAAGGCTCTCAAGAACAAACTCTTATTTTCCACCCAAGTATTTTTCAACCCCTTCAACTCTCAATACATGTCAAACTCAAGGTATCAAGAAGTATTGTCTGACCCTTCTAGATAACTATAAAAGATTTCCTTTGATTTTTAAACCCTTGTTTCTCCCTTTTGTTATAAAGCTCTAAAATTGTCACACCGCAAACATAGAAGAGATACATTTATAATAGAAAATACTCAGCAAATAAAGCCCAATGCACAACCCATTATCACATGGATCCATGGACCAAACCAAAAAAGTCCAAAACACGCATATCGAGAAAATTGTCTGACTTCCAAAAAATCTCAAAAACTGTACGAACCGACTTTTCGTGTCATAGTACAGACTCGTCGGGCCGCTGCCCGCCAAAACTATTAGGCTCTGATCCTCGTCCCGCCAGAAATCATCGCACATTCTGGACAACCACCGTCGATGCCACTACACTCCAGACGACCACCGTTGGCACCGTCACAGGCCTCCATCACCGAACGCGGTTCATGTCACCGCTGACTTTCGACCGACCGTCGCCTCCGTGGTCTGATCGCCGTAGCCGCTCGCTGGAGCTCCTCCAGCCGCGCGATGACTTCGGCACCTCTTGACCTGATTTTTCTCATTTTTTTGATTTTTGACTTTTTGAAATAATTTTTAAAATTTATGATTTTCTGGTTTATGCAATCTCCAAATATATTTTCTTTCTCTTCATCAACAAAGGTTTTAAGGTATGCTTCAACAATCTCTACCTTGACTTGAAACCATGTTAATGTCAATTTAACCATCAACAACTTTGATGCTCTCTACCATGTTGAAACTTTAATCAATAACCTTGTTCAAATTTAAGGCGCCCTTGAATCTTGATCTCGCCACTTGCATCCATTTGTTTTCAATTACCCTTTTATGCCTAGGTAATCTAACAAGCCCACAAGTATGATTATTCAACCATCATTGACTCCACATGCCTTCTAGCGCATTCCTGAAGATCCCTGTTTGTGTATTTTACAACCCTTCAGCCACATTTAAAACATAACACCCAAGGCTAGCATAACCATCCCTTTGAGATGCTACAATTTCCCTTCTTACCTTATCACGAGTCAAGTGATAATTAGAGATTTCTGTAACCATTTTCTCACTACTAATAGTATCCATATTAGGAAAATCTATCTCAAATTAATTTTTCTCTGTTATAGTTTCTTCAAAGGTTTATCCCTTGAAGAAAATCTCTACCAACGAAGTCAGCAGCTTTGACATCTTCCATTTCCCAAAAACTTAAGAACAACTCAAGGATTACATGCATTTTTATCCTTTGCTTTATTCAAAATTCATTATACACATTTGAAACAACCTCCAAGCATTCATAGTGCATTTACCTTAAATCTCATATCTCTTTCTTGTCATAAAAACCTCCACTAGTTAATAATGAAGGAATACCAACATTTTAACCTTCTAAAATATACAAACCGCATATTTTAGAACCTTTAGTATTAATCACTCCATCATGTGAAATCTTCAACACCCCACATTCAACTCTAGTGTAATATCCTAGATCATCAAACATGCTTATAGATAACAAATTTTGCATGAGTTCTGAAACTTACCTAATATTATGAAGAAGAAACTCACAGTCATCAAACATTTTAAGTCTGATCCTACCAATACCATGAACCTTACAAGCTTTACCATGATAAAGGAAAACTACTCCACCTTGCTCCAACTTCAAAGTCTCAAAGTATTCTATTTTTGGACACATGTGATAAGAGCAACATGTGTCTATAACACAACTATTTTTAGTCTTCAAACTCGATACCACTAGTACTTCAGCCCTCTCATAACCATCCTCATCTAAGTGCGACAAGGATCCATCTAGGGGATCCAATGTGTTGATCTCCTCGAGGGGCGACAAGTATCCCTCTTGGGGATCCAACATTTTTGTCCGCTTCGTAGGGTGATTTTCTTCAAAACCCTTAAGTTTCCTATAAAGAAAAGGAGGAAACAACAGTGAAAATCCTTAGGAAATAATATAATAATGAGCCTTGTTAAAAACACTGGCTCCTTATAAGGTACAAAGGGAAAAAGTGTGCCCCCAGAAAACAATATGTCCTTACAAGCGGCAGAGATGTAATATTCGCCTAATAAAAAATAGTAGTGAAGAAAAATAAAGTACAATAAAACAAATAAATGAGTAAATGGAACCAGGGAGTATTCCTTTTGGGATTTCAATATTAAATTTCTTTGTTGTTTGAGGGGGGGAGGGAATATTCAATCTCATCGTTGTTTTAGGGGAGCCTCTTTGCCTTGACGAGTTTCTCTTAGCGACTATATTCCCGAACCAGCTTTCCTAGTATTCGTGCCCAGAGTTTGGACCCTCTTCAGCTTGAGACTCTCTATGTAAAACTTCATGGAGATTTCATGTTACCCTTGGATGACTATAATCCGCCTGCCAGAGAGCGGGTATCTCATGCATAAATACAAGGTGCACAAGGCAACACCCAACTGGTTAAAAGATGGACGCTCTATAATATTATTATAAGAAGAGGAGGAATTGATAACCAGATACATGAACATAATATCTTTAGATTGTTCTTCAAACCTAAAGGTGGTCCTCAACATTATGTAACCTTTGATGTTCACTTTCTCCCCATAGAAATTGACTAATGATCCCTTGAAGGATTTTAAATCATTTGGGTTTAAGGAGTCTCTCAAACGCGTCCCAATAGAGGAGATATGCAAATATCCCTTTGTCTATGAGTACTCTTATGATCTCTCAGTCATCAAAACTAACAGGGATGACCATGGGGTTGCCATTACGTTAGTGAATTATTGCCACATCTTTCTCTAAGAAGGCGATTTCGGCTTCTAGAATCTCCGGCCCGCCTTCCTCCAACTTCTTAGGAGAGATATTCTGTATTCAATACCTGGAGGGTATACCTTCTATGGGCGAATATAATCAGTCTCCTTGACCCCCAACAAACCCTCCCGCGATTGTATTGAGTGTATAACGCATGACCTTATTGCCCTCTTCTTTAGATGGTTCCTTTTCTTCTCTGGATCTGGGGCTCCCTGCACCGTCTCGCCTACAAGAGTTGAACCTTCCCGACTAACCCTCGGGAGGAATCACCTTTGACATACTTCTTGAGGTGTCCCTCTTGGATCTTCCACTTGATATCCTTCTTGAGTTGGTAGCAGTCCTTTGTGTGGGGCCTTTTATCTTTTTGGAACTTACACCACCTACCTAGCTCAGGTCACCATTTGTCATGACACCCACAGTTTTGGATGAAGACTTTTTCTTCGGTGAAGCTTCTCCTTCTTTCTTGTCTCCCTTGATGTACTCGTACAAGTGAACCCTCTTTATCAAGACCTCTAGGCTCTATGGAATCTTTTAACCGGATGCATTCATTGATGGGGTGGCTATAGACCTTATGAAATCGACAATGTATTGTCTTATTAGTTTTGTAAGATTCTCTGACAGGGAATGGATTTTTGATTCCAGCCTTCCAAAATTCCATGTTAGCACAATCTTGGCATATCTTATCTTGGTAAGTGTTAGGAGGGGTGTACTTATTGTACCGGCCATGAGTTTTACAGTTGGATTCATCTCTCGGACGATTAGAGTCTTTCCCGCATGATTGACCAGATCTTGTATCTACTACGATTGGGTTGTCGAATCAGGCGAAAATTTTATCCTCAAGTTTGATGAAGGGGTATGCTTTGTTCAACATATCTTTCACACTACGATCCTCCATGTTCCCCAATTTCTTCCTGAATAGGCTATCCTATATTAGGCCATTATCAAATATCCAGCACTTGACACCCTCTTCAGCTCTTTCTACTTCCATAACTACTTGCGTGAAACGTTCGATGTACGACCCCAAGATCTCTTTCTTATCTTGCATTATACTGTTGAGAACAACTATTATCACCGATTTCCTTTTTCATGTTGTGAAATAAGCATTGAAGCTCTCGCACAGATAAGTCCATGATTTAATGCTCCATTTTGGCAGAGCTTTGAACTAGAGTTTAGCAGATCCCATCATTGTTAGTGCAAATATTTAGCATTTTACTCCCTCATCAAGATGGAAGTACTTCAGACATTTATCAATGATTTGTACATGCTCATTGGGATCTCCCTTCGTGTCGTGCTCCTTCAGATTTGGAGGTTTCTCCAATTACTTTGGTATTTGGATGTCCAAGATACAAGTACAAATAAGATGCTTTTGCATATTCTTCACTGGAAGTTTCTCTATTTGTTTTTGAGGAAGAACGTGACTACATCGGTCTCCCCCAGGACTTTGAGGATAAGGTTGACATCCCTTGCTCTTTTGGCAATTTAGAGACTTCGAAGTTGCGTCTCTCTGCGGTGCCGGCAGATCAGGGATAATAGTTCTACTTCTCCTAAAGTGGCTTTATGCACGGTGTTCCCCTTCGAAGGTACGTTATGTAAGCTTTCTTCCAAGAAAAGTAATTTTTTTTCTATCACTTGCGAGTTTTGCTTCCGGACAATGTTATACACATTATTGAATAACTCGTTCGCATCTTGTATCTCGAGGCTAGTCTGAGACAACTAGAAGCCATATAAAGCTTATGGTTTTAATGTTCATAGTGGTGTTGAAGGTATGAGTAAAGGCTTTCCTTGTTGGAACTGCTGAATAGATCTTCTAATATTATGAGGTTAGAGGAGATCTGTATGTAACAGAGTGTTTACAATGGTCTGTTCCACAACGCCTTGAGAAGCAGGTAATTGGTTTCTTCTGGCTTGAGAAGAGCATCAACAATTGCTTTATACAAAGCGACTACGTGGCTGACTTTATACCCAACCATTATAATTTTTTTTGGAGATTATAGATTTGGGAATTTTATAACTCAAGAGTTTATTTTCTATCGAAGTAGATTGAAGATAATGGATTCAAAGTTTGATCTCATGAATCTTGATCGGCTAAGTGGAAAAAGCTTAGAGTTAATGAATTAAAGTGAAAGTGTTCAATCGTGGAAAACACGGGAATCAGAAGTAGTTTCCCATAGATGGCGCCATTGGTTTATTATGGAAGTAGAATTAATCAGAGAATGAAGGTTGCAGGATGCAACAAAAAACTTAAACTTCTGATGCGGTGAAAAAGGGGTTGAGTTACAATGTTATCGCTTCAATGCTCAAGTCAATATGTGAGTGAGATAAGTGAATGGGGTTTGAATTTTAAAATGTGTACCTAGAGAATATGGTGCTTTTATTTATATAGTGAAGTAGTTGTAACCATCCTCTATTTTTCAAGCGTAGCATGCCGAGAGCCATTGGATGTATCTTAGAGAGATAGTTTATTTGTAGAATGAATCTTGATGTTTACTCATGTTAAGTTAAATCAATTAATTTGAGTGTTGTAACCAGTTAACACAAGGGTGTAACTGATTACAACTTGGTGGAAAAGCACTTCTAGACAAGAAAAAAAAATATTTTTTGAGTTATGTTAACCAGTTGACCAAACACGTTAATCAGTTACACCTAACATTTAGTTCTTATGGTTTTTCTGAAGTAACTGGTTAACAATTTGTGTTAATCGGTTATAGTCTGAAGTTTTGGCTTTTTCTTATATTTTGTTGATGGGTTTTAGGTCCCAATAATTTTGCAATACTTGTATAAATTCCTTGGAGGCATCCTCATCTTTAGTTAATGTAATTGTTCATTCTCACCCTTAATTATCACTCTCTCTAATTCTCTCTTCTTTATCACTATCTTGTTCTCCACATACAATAAACCTTTTATTATTCACCAATTATGTGATTGTATGTTCAAACATTTGGCATCAAGAGCCTAATTCTGATCCATAAACATACGATGCACAACATGGATATTGTCCCCAATGATAGATTTCATACAAGCCTTCATATTCTTCAAGCAAATAATTATGACAAATGGTGCAAGCAAATGAAGGTGTTTTTTGGCTGCCAAGAAGTTCTTGAAGTGATCAAGAATAATGTGATTCCTCTTATCGAAGCTGCAACAGATGTTGTAACACCCCGATTTATTTACTAGTTATTTTATTTACCTATTTATTTTTATTAATTATTATGTGACATAGTAGTTAATTAAATTGTGTGATTTTGTGAATATATGAATTATTTGAATTAATTTCATATATGTGTTATATGAGTAATTGAGTTAGTAGGTGTGAAAATAGAATTAGAGAGACATAGTAAAGAAAACAAGAGAAGAGAAGAAAAGAGGAAAAGATAAGGAAAGAGAGGAGAAGAAGGAGGAACCTTAGAAATAGTCTACATCTAAGGTAAGGGTGGATATTCCTTGATTAATGGGTGTATGTAATGGTATGTGATGGGTAGTAACATGCAATTAGGGATTTTGTTCTTCAAATGCTAGTTTTGACATGTTAGGGTTTGGATTTGAGATTTATAAGTTTTGTGTTAGACATCATGTTTTAATGTTTCTAATTGATGATACATGTTAGATATAGGTCAATATGTATTTAATTTATGAAAAATGGTTGTTTGGGTGGATTTTGGGGATAAAATCCGTAGGATGTAGAAGCTGTTTGCAGCAGCATTTTTTTGCATAACCGCGAGGACGCTTATTGTAATGGGGGCGCTTAGCGCGGTCTGGGATGAAAAGTTTTATATTTTAATTAATTTATTGAGAGACCTGTATGCTTATGATTTATAAATAATTTTCATGAATTTTAATAATTTAATCGATGTGTTTTGGATTGGTTTTGGATGACTTTTGATGCAAAACATAACACTTGATTTTGTGTATATGTATGTTATGAATTAATGGTGAATGGGAATAACATGTTTGGGAATTCTTTGCTATGTGTTATTGTAGTGTGTTGAGTTGATAAATTCTATAAGTATGCATTATATGTGAATATTGACATGATGTATGTATGTTGTGCAATTTGGTGAGATAATTCAACTGTGTTGAATTAGGTGAATATGCTTGCGTGGTTAAGATTTGAAGATGGTTTTAATTGCATATGTTTGTTAAGATTGCACATGCATCATTTTTTATCAAGAGGCAATGTTTGCTAGTTTCGTGGAAGCAAGTGACTTGTCCCAAACCTTGGAGATGGGTTTGAAGCTTAGGGGACATGCTTATTTTTTGTGGTTATCTGTCTTGGAGATGGACCCGGTGATACCGGTAAGAATAACAATTGGTACTACATGTATATTGCATAGAGTTGCATTGGAGTCACATGTGTTGATGTGAAATGTATGTTTGATGTGCTTTATGTGATATTAGTGTGAATGGTACATTGGTGGTAGTTGTGATTGTTTATCTTTAGACCTTGAATTGTTGAGCTATGTTGTATATGTAAAACATGTGAATTGTATTGAAATTGTTAAATACTTAAATGTATAAAGTGTGATGAATTCAATTGGTGCTTGTATGTAATGCATTACTATTATTATATATTTCCATAATGATATGAATTTTCACCCTTCTGTTGAAATGATGTTTATACGACATCACTCAGGTACCGAAGATAATGGTGCTTCTCACGGGGATTAGTCTGAGGAGCTAGTTCCTTGTTTATCCGCTTATTTAGGTAAAGAGTAATGCTCTGGTCTATGTAACACGGGGAACATTTGAACTCATGTTTGTTTCGAGAGATGTTTTTTATACTCTCTTTATTTCTGATGTATTGAGATTATGTGATGAGTGACATTTAGTGCCTAATGTTTTATTATATAGTTGTCATTATGGGATTTCAATTATTAGTATCATCATGAAATATAATTATTCCGTTGTGATATACATATGTGTATGGGACATGATTTTAAATGCGTGTTATGAGCATGACCGGTGTATTTGTGTTGGTTTTTGAAATACATGTGACACCCTCTTTTGATATGCATGCTAATTTACTCTGATATGCCATATTATTTCTGTGGGGTTAAGGGGGTGTTACATTAGTAGTATCATAGCATGGTCGGCCAGGTTATTAATGTGTTTATTTCCTTTTTGTATTTGATATGTGTATATGACACAATTAGTATTGTTTGTCTGATGAGGATTGTTGGCTGTTTGGAATTTTAGGACGATGGTTACAGGAAGGAATGACGATGTTATTGCCGAGGTGTTGGCAATGTTGGCCAGTGCGATTGGGAAACAACCGCACACCAATGCTGGGAATAGGGAGGAGGATGAATTACATGCTTTTGGGAAGTTCCAGAGGAACAATCTGCCAATATTTGAAGGAGCTCATGAACATGAAAAAGCACAATTATGGCTGAAGGAGATTGAGAAGATTTTTCAGGTCATGAATTGTTCGGATACTCAGAGGGTGCAGTTTGGTAGCCATATGCTTGAGAAGGAAGATGAGGATTGGTGGAATAATGCTGTTCATATGTTTGATGAAGATGGGATGGAGGTTACTTGTGCACTTTTTAGAGATGCATTTCTGGAGAAATATTTTCCAGAGGATGTGCGTGGGAAGAAAGAGGTTGATTTTCTTGAGATGAAGCAAGGTAATGGAAATATGGCTGACTATGCTGCAAGGTTTGAGGAGTTGATTAAGTTTTATCCTCATTACAACACTGCTAATGCTGAGAGATCTAAGTGTCCTAAGTTTGTGAATGGCTTGAGATCTGAGATGAAGAAGGCCATGGGTTATCAGCGGATTAGGAGATTTTCTAAGTTGGTTAACAAGAGTAGGATCTATGATGAAAATAGTAGGGAGAGTGCTGCTCACTACCATTCTTTGAGTGAGAAGAAGGGAAAAGGCAAATTCAGAGGAAAGCCATATGCTGATAAGGGTAAGTAGAAACCTGGTTATGACAGGAAGTCAAGTGGGGGAGGAGCTCATACTTTGGTTAAGTGCTACAGGTTTGGTGTTAAAGGATATCATGCTAATGAGTGCACATGTGCTGAAGTAAAATGTTTCGAGTGTGGAAAGCTAGTTCAAAAAGCTAATGACTGTAAAGGAGGTGCGAGTGTGACTTGTTACAATTGTGTTGAGCAAGGCACATTAATACCAATCTGATAAGCCGAAGAATGAACAAGCTAAAGGGAAAGTGTTTGCTTTATCTGGTTCTGAGACTGCTACTGAGGATAGACTAATCTGAGGTACATGCTTTATTAATGGTACACCTTTGATTATTATTATTGATACTGGTGTGACACATTCTCGCATTTATTTGGATTGTGTTAAGAGATTGAATCTTGAGTTATCTGATATGAATGGAAGTATGGTTATTGACACTCCTGCTATGGGTTCAGTGACTACTTCGTATGTGTGCTTGAATTGTTCGTTGAGTATTTTTGGTAAAGAATTTGGAGTTGATTTAGTGTGTCTCCTGTTAGATCAACTTGATGTTATTCTTAGAATGAAGTGGTTGAAATACAATCATGTTTATATCAACTATTTGATAAGACAATTATCTTTCTTGATTCTTGTTTCGAGAGAGATTTGTTTATGTTTGCCAAGCAAGTTAATGAGTCTGTGCAAGATGGTTCTATGTTGTTGGCTTTGATGGAAACATTTAATATCAAGGAAAAATGAATGATGGGTGAATTACCAATAATTCATGATTTTCCTAAGGTATTTCCTGAAGATGTAAGTGATTTACTACCAGAATGTGAAGGGAGTTTATGATCGACTTAGTTCCTAGAACTAGTATGGTGTCGACAGCTCCATATTCGATATCAACATCTGAATTGAAAGAGTTGAAGGTTTAACCTGAGGATTTTCTTGAGAAGAGGTTTATTCGTCATAGTGTGTCATCGTGGGGTGCACCAATTTTGTTGGTTAAGAAGAAAAAAGGTACTATGAGATTGTGTGTGGATTATAGACAATTGAACAAGGTGACCATCAAGAATAAGTATCCACTTCCGAGGATTAATGATTTGATGGATCATTTGGTGGGTGCTTGTGTGTTCAGCAAGATATATTTGAGGTATGGGTATCATCAGATTCGTGTGAAGGCTGAAGATATTCAGAAGACTGCTTTTAGAATAAGGTATGGTCATTATGAGTATTCTGTGATGTCGTTCTGTGTGACCAATACACCTGGTGTATTTATAGAATACATGAATATGATTTTTCATCAGTATTTGGATAAGTTTATTATTATGTTCATTGATGATATTTTGATCTATTCGAAGAGTGAAGAAGATCACGCCGAGCATCTAAAGGTTATGTTATCTGTGTTAAAAGAGAAGAAACTATATGCTAAGTTTTCTAAGTGTGAGTTTTGGTTGGAGGAAGTGAGCTTCCTTGGTCATGTGATATCAAAAGGTGGTATTGTTGTTGATCTATCGAAGATTGAGGTTGTGTCTCAATGGGAAGCTCTGAAATATATTTCCGAGATTATAAATTTTCTTGGTTTAGCAGGTTATTATCAGAAGTTTATTGAAGGATTTTCCAAGCTAGCTTTGTCGTTGACGCAATTGACTAGGAAGGGTCAAGCTTTTATTTGGACTGCACAATGTGAAGCTGGTTTTCAAGAGCTTAAGAGAAGGTTGACAATCACTCCTATTTTGACTTTGCCTGATCCAGAAGAACCGTCTATTGTGTATTGTGACGCTTCATTGATGGGTTTAGGAGGTGTGTTGATGTAGAATCGACAAGTTGTAGCTTATGCTTCAAGGAGAATTAAAGAGCAGGAAAGGAATTATACGACTCATGATTTAGAGTTAGCTGCTGTTGTGTTTGTGTTGAAACTTTGGAGCCATTATTTGTTTGGATCAAGATTTGATGTGTTTATTGATCACAAGAGTTTGAAATATCTGTTTGATAAAAAAGAGTTGAATATGAGGCAAATAAGATGGTCGGAATTCTTGAAGGAATATGATTTTGGTTTGAATTACCATCCAGGTAAAGCGAATATTGTGGCTG
Source organism: Vicia faba (assembly GCA_948472305.1). Taxonomy (NCBI): domain Eukaryota; kingdom Viridiplantae; phylum Streptophyta; class Magnoliopsida; order Fabales; family Fabaceae; genus Vicia; species Vicia faba. The sequence continues at coordinate 189,904 of CATIWC010000977.1, read as the reverse complement.
ATGCATTAAGTAGGAAGTCTTTTCATATGTCGATGTTGATGGTGCGAGAGTTGGAATTACTTGAGCAATTTCGAGATATGAGTTTTGTTTTTTAGGAGACTTGTTTTGGAGTTAAGCTTGGTATATTGAAGCTTACTAGTGGCATTCTTGATGAGATACGAGAAGGTCAAAAATCTGATTTGGTTTTGGTGGATAACTTGACATTGATCAATCAAGGTCGAGGTGGTGATTTTTAGATTGATGAGAATGGTATCGTGAGAAGTCGTGATAGAGTTTGTGTTCTGGATATAGGTAATTTGAAGAAGAGGATTCTTGAGGAAGGGCATCATAGTGGATTGAGTATTCATCCTGGAGCTACAAAGATGTATCAGGATTTGAGGAAATTATTTTGGTGGCCAGGTATGAAGAAAGAGATTGCAGAATTTGTGTATTCTTGTTTGACTTGTCAAAAGTCGAAGATTGAACATAAAAAACCGTCTAGTTTGATGCAACCGTTATCTATTCCTGAATGGAAATATGATATTGTTTCTATGGATTTTGTTTATAGTTTACCTAGAACACCAAGTAATTGTGAAGCTATTTGGGTTATTGTGGACAGGTTGACGAAAACTGCTCACTTTATTTCGATGAGAATAGATTATCTGATGGAAAGCCTTGAAAAGTTGTACATTAAGAGGATTTTCAATTTGCATGGTATTCCGTCTAACATTGTGTCAGATAGAGATACAAGGTTTACTTCGAAATTTTGGGAAGGTTTGCAAAGTGCTTTGAGTACGAAGTTGCATTTGATTTATGCTTATCATCCACAAACAAATAGTCAGATTGAGAGGAAAATTCAGTCACTTGAGGATATTTTGAGAGCTTCTGTGTTGGAAAAAGAAGGTGCTTGGGATATTTACTTGCCTTTGCTTGAGTTTACTTATAAAAACATTTTCCATTCGAGTATTGGAATGATACAGTTTGAGGCTTTGTATGGTAGAAGGTGTAGAATGCCTTTGTGTTGGTATGAATCATGAGAGGGTGTTATGGTTGGACCTGAGATAGTTCAGTAGACTACAGATAAGGTTAAGATGATTCAGGAGAAGATGAAGGATTCTCAGAGTCATCAGAAGAGTTATCATGATAAGAGGAGGAAAGCACTTGAGTTTGAGAAGGGAGATCATGTGTTTCTTAGAGTTACTCTGGTAACAGGTGCTAGTTGAGCTTTGAACTCGCATAAGTTGACGCCGCATTTTACTAGTCCTTATCATATTTTTGAGAGAGTAAGTGCAATGGCTTATTAGATTGATTTGCCACCGTCGCTTGCTAATCTTCATAATGTGTTTCATGTGTCTCAATTGAGGAGATACATTGTGGATCCCTCTCATGTGGTCCAATTAGATGATGTACATGCAAGAGATAACCTAACTATTGAGACATCACCTATACAACTAGAGGATCGAGAGTTGAAACAACTTCGTGGTAAATAGATTGCCTTGGTGAAGGTAGTTTGGGGAGGACCGGGGGTGGAAACGTAACTTGGGAACTCGAGAGTCAGATGAGGGAGTATTATCCTGAGTTGTTTGTTTAAGGTAATTTTCGAGGACGAAAATATTTTAAGTGGGGGAGAGTTTTAACACCGTAATTTTATTTACTATTTATTTTATTTAGCTATTTATTTTATTAAATATTATGTGATATAGTAATTAATTAAATTGTGTGATTTTGTGAATATATGAATTATTTGAATTAGTTTCATATATGTGTTATATGAGTAATTTGGTTAGTAGGTGGGAAAATAGAATTATTAAGTAACTGGTCCTTGGTGATGGTTAATGTGAGAAGAAAAGAGGAAAAGAGGAAAATACATGTCTCATAACACAAGAGAAATGGTTTAGACACTTACAATCACCCAACCCATGCTTGTACCTCCTCTTGAAACTTGTTTCCCACTTTTCTTCAAAATCAAGTAACCTAGCATTTAGCTTGAAACTTGTACTTCTGACTTGCCAAACCACTCAAGACTCTTTGCTTATAGATACACAAACCATTTTCCACAAAACACACGCATACTTGACCCCTAAAAAACACCAAGAGCTCAGAACTGTTTCATATACCTCCATTGTTGACCAACCTGACAAAAAGTTTGAAACTCACATCTCCCTCGTGCGTTTTCAAGCCTTTTGGTTCCTAAAGTTTCTAAACATCATTTAGAACTCATCTCACACCCTGTTACAAGACTGTAACACCATTATCACCATCCTCCATTTTCAAAAATAGAGCTTTGCACTTGGACTTCTCCAGAACTCCTCAGGCATTTCCAGCTCAAGCTAAGCATCCCATTAGCTTCCTGGTAACTTGAGGAAGCTAACCCAATCATTGGAACCCACTGAAATTTTCTCAAACTCCAAACCCGATACCCTCTTGCAAGGTAAGTTTTCTAACTTTGGAACTTTCCATACAGGCATCATCAATGATTTATTTGTGAATGAAACATGTAGATATCATTGCCCTAAATCTAACCATGTCCATAGTTTCCATTAATTTTTCTTGAGCTTAGAGAATTTTAAGATTGAAGTTTATGAGATTTTAAGGGTTAAGAATAGGGACATTAAAATTCATGCTTATCTTTGATCTATAATTATTTTGCTTTGCATTTCTGAAATCGTGAGGAAATTTGCTACAAGTTTCATGTTTACAGTTTTCATTTTTGTTAAGATTTGAACAAGTTACAGAGGTTCTGGCTGGGCGTGAGGTTGAAGATGAATTTGACCTCAGGAACATGTTTGCCATATATATTTATGGTTTGATTTATATAAATGGATGTATAGCCACCCCAATGGTAGAAGCGCGTGCCTATAACCTGAGGGACCTGGGTTCGAGCCCCAGTGGTACCCTTTTGATTTTTTTTACATTGTTTTGCATTCTGACTTCCTTTTTTAGCAGCGTTGGGCCTCCTTTGGGCCTTTTGTTTTTTTTCTTACCTCTAACCCCCCTTGTAGGCTATCCACACCCCTGGCCCATTTTATTTTTTATTTTTTCTTATTTTCATTTATTTGTTTTCTTAATTATTTTTCTAATACTAAAAAATCATAAAAAATATAAAAATAGTAGATTTACATTTTGACATAGTTTATTTATTTTTTTCTCACAAAAAATTATTTTATTTAATCATACTTTATTTATTTTACTAATTGTTTTGTGAATTTAATTAAAAATAGTTTTATTTATTTATTTTCTCTTACAACCATTTAAATATATATTTTAAAACATAAAAAGACCAAAAATATTTTATAATACTATAAATTATTTTTTAAGACAAAAAATACCAAAAATATTCCTTTTATAAACTTAATTTCTTTTAATCAATTAATAATTTAGGGTTTTATTAATTTCTTTTCCTATGTAAATTTAGGCTTGCCTTTTATTATTGTAATTAATTATTTTATTTTAATTAATTAGGTTAAACTTAAAACCCCTTTTCTCTAAAAAATTTCAAACAAAAACATCTATTTCTTTACATTCACATTGTTGTACATTTATTCATTTTGTACATTATATTCATTTAATTTCTTATACATTTATACCAATTCAATATGGTTGTAATAGATTAATTAGGTTTATTTTCTTGCAATCCCCATTTATAGTTTGTACTCCCCCCTCCCACAAGTATTGTAATAGCGTAGTAATTTTAAATTCCGCAATTTATCGCTTTATATACAAATGCTGATAATTAGGGTTTGTATAGAAAGACTAAAACCAATCAATTAGAAAACCCTAATCAAAGACAAAACCAAGCATGAAAACAATACACTTGCACACAAGCACCCCTAGGATAAATCCACTTGGTTGCCTTACAAAATGGCCATATTACTCATGTGAGGTATCTTAGCAAAAACAAGCAAAATACAAAGATCATAGTCCCTCGATGACGCTATCTAAGTTTCCTTTCAAATGATCTTAGTCCCTAAAAGAGAATGCTAAGATACCTTGCAACATTGCTAATCATGGTTATACGATGACCCACGCCAGTCCCGTTTACATCCAAAGATATGGTTACTTACCAAATCAATGGTAATATGACAATGTCAAAGGAAAAGGAAATGAACAAGAAAGACTTTTGAGTAGGTAGAAAGCTCCTAATTACTTGCTCTGTTTCAAAACAAACATCCTTGCTATTTTCAAAACAAACACCTACATTTTTAAAACATCTTACAAATTTGAAAACATTTTCAAAAGATCAACATCTTTGTATACATTCTTACGAACGAGAATCATTACAAAGATTGCCTAAACAATGGCCTCTTTACGAAATACTTTCAAAAACCACACAAAGCATAATTTCAAACAAAAGCAAGTGATCTAGCAAGTAACTAAGAGCCCATGGAAAACCATGGATGAAAAGGGTGCTAATACCTTCCCTTTTCATAATCTACCCCTCAAACTCAAGAAATAATCTCAAAGGTCTTTCCTATGCTTTTTCACCTTTCCTTTTGGAGAAAAGAAAAGTCGGTGGCGACTCTTGTTAACCGCAACATTTGCGATCAAACGCAAAACCTTCAAGTCAGTTCTCCCACCGTATCACACCTTCCCTTTGCATAACCAACCCTCGTACCTAGATTCTCTCCCCTTCTTTTTTGGGTTATTCGCTCTTTTCCCATTCCTTTGGAAACAATAAAGCGCGATGGAGATTTTTATTTGATCTATGCGACTCAAGTTGATCCAATGGCTTAGTCTCAACATTTCTACCGCTACAGTTGCCAATGCGTCTGCCAACTGATTCTCTTCTCGTGGGATGTGTTCAAAAGTAATTTCCTCGAAGTAAAGAATTAACGTCAACACATGCTCCTGATAAGGAATGAGATTCAGGTGCTTTGTATCCCATTCTCCTTTAATCTGACTGATCACTAAGGTTGAGTCCCTGTACACACTCAAGAATTTGATTTTCTTATCAATAGCAGCCTTAATAACCATGATGCATGCTTCATATTTGGCCATGTTGTTGGTACATTCAAAGCAAATTCTAGCGGTGAAGGGCGTATGGCAACCCTTGAGGGAGATAATCATACATTGATTCCATTGCCCATCGCGTTAGAAGCTCCATCGAAAACCAAAGTCCATTGTGATCCCGACTAAGGTTCTTCATACGGTCTAGGTTCTTCGTAATTTGTAACTAGCATGATATTCTCATCCGGGAACTCGAAATTCATAGATTTATAGTCATCTACAGCTTGATGAGCCAAATAATCTTCCAGTACACTTCCTTTGATTGCCTTCTGAATGGTGTACTGAATGTCTTATTCTGTCAAGACCATTTGCCATCTTGCTATTCTTCTGGATAGAGCGGGCTTCTGGAATATGTATTTATAGGATCCATCTTACAGATCAACAAAGTGGTATGAGTTAACATATACTGTCTTAGTCGGCGAGCAGCCCATGCCAAAGCGCATCAAGTTTTTTCGAGCAGTGAGTAGCTTGTTTCACAGTCGGTAAACTTTTTGCTAAGGTAGTAAATTGCATGCTCTTTTCGACCAGACTCGTCAAGTTGGCCCAATGGGAAGCTCTGAAATATATTTCCGAGATTATAAATTTTCTTGGTTTAGCAGGTTATTATCAGAAGTTTATTGAAGGATTTTCCAAGCTAGCTTTGTCGTTGACGCAATTGACTAGGAAGGGTCAAGCTTTTATTTGGACTGCACAATGTGAAGCTGGTTTTCAAGAGCTTAAGAGAAGGTTGACAATCACTCCTATTTTGACTTTGCCTGATCCAGAAGAACCGTCTATTGTGTATTGTGACGCTTCATTGATGGGTTTAGGAGGTGTGTTGATGTAGAATCGACAAGTTGTAGCTTATGCTTCAAGGAGAATTAAAGAGCAGGAAAGGAATTATACGACTCATGATTTAGAGTTAGCTGCTGTTGTGTTTGTGTTGAAACTTTGGAGCCATTATTTGTTTGGATCAAGATTTGATGTGTTTATTGATCACAAGAGTTTGAAATATCTGTTTGATAAAAAAGAGTTGAATATGAGGCAAATAAGATGGTCGAAATTCTTGAAGGAATATGATTTTGGTTTGAATTACCATCCAGGTAAAGCGAATATTGTGGCTGATGCATTAAGTAGGAAGTCTTTTCATATGTCGATGTTGATGGTGCGAGAGTTGGAATTACTTGAGCAATTTCGAGATATGAGTTTTGTTTTTTAGGAGACTTGTTTTGGAGTTAAGCTTGGTATATTGAAGCTTACTAGTGGCATTCTTGATGAGATACGAGAAGGTCAAAAATCTGATTTGGTTTTGGTGGATAACTTGACATTGATCAATCAAGGTCGAGGTGGTGATTTTTAGATTGATGAGAATGGTATCGTGAGAAGTCGTGATAGAGTTTGTGTTCTGGATATAGGTAATTTGAAGAAGAGGATTCTTGAGGAAGGGCATCATAGTGGATTGAGTATTCATCCTGGAGCTACAAAGATGTATCAGGATTTGAGGAAATTATTTTGGTGGCCAGGTATGAAGAAAGAGATTGCAGAATTTGTGTATTCTTGTTTGACTTGTCAAAAGTCGAAGATTGAACATAAAAAACCGTCTAGTTTGATGCAACCGTTATCTATTCCTGAATGGAAATATGATATTGTTTCTATGGATTTTGTTTATAGTTTACCTAGAACACCAAGTAATTGTGAAGCTATTTGGGTTATTGTGGACAGGTTGACGAAAACTGCTCACTTTATTTCGATGAGAATAGATTATCTGATGGAAAGCCTTGAAAAGTTGTACATTAAGAGGATTTTCAATTTGCATGGTATTCCGTCTAACATTGTGTCAGATAGAGATACAAGGTTTACTTCGAAATTTTGGGAAGGTTTGCAAATTGCTTTGAGTACGAAGTTGCATTTGATTTATGCTTATCATCCACAAACAAATAGTCAGATTGAGAGGAAAATTCAGTCACTTGAGGATATTTTGAGAGCTTCTGTGTTGGAAAAAGAAGGTGCTTGGGATATTTACTTGCCTTTGCTTGAGTTTACTTATAAAAACATTTTCCATTCGAGTATTGGAATGATACAGTTTGAGGCTTTGTATGGTAGAAGGTGTAGAATGCCTTTGTGTTGGTATGAATCATGAGAGGGTGTTATGGTTGGACCTGAGATAGTTCAGTAGACTACAGATAAGGTTAAGATGATTCAGGAGAAGATGAAGGATTCTCAGAGTCATCAGAAGAGTTATCATGATAAGAGGAGGAAAGCACTTGAGTTTGAGAAGGGAGATCATGTGTTTCTTAGAGTTACTCTGGTAACAGGTGCTAGTTGAGCTTTGAACTCGCATAAGTTGACGCCGCGTTTTACTAGTCCTTATCATATTTTTGAGAGAGTAAGTGCAATGGCTTATTAGATTGATTTGCCACCGTCGCTTGCTAATCTTCATAATGTGTTTCATGTGTCTCAATTGAGGAGATACATTGTGGATCCCTCTCATGTGGTCCAATTAGATGATGTACATGCAAGAGATAACCTAACTATTGAGACATCACCTATACAACTAGAGGATCGAGAGTTGAAACAACTTCGTGGTAAATAGATTGCCTTGGTGAAGGTAGTTTGGGGAGGACCGGGGGTGGAAACGTAACTTGGGAACTCGAGAGTCAGATGAGGGAGTATTATCCTGAGTTGTTTGTTTAAGGTAATTTTCGAGGACGAAAATATTTTAAGTGGGGGAGAGTTTTAACACCGTAATTTTATTTACTATTTATTTTATTTAGCTATTTATTTTATTAAATATTATGTGATATAGTAATTAATTAAATTGTGTGATTTTGTGAATATATGAATTATTTGAATTAGTTTCATATATGTGTTATATGAGTAATTTGGTTAGTAGGTGGGAAAATAGAATTATTAAGTAACTGGTCCTTGGTGATGGTTAATGTGAGAAGAAAAGAGGAAAAGAGGAAAATACATGTCTCATAACACAAGAGAAATGGTTTAGACACTTACAATCACCCAACCCATGCTTGTACCTCCTCTTGAAACTTGTTTCCCACTTTTCTTCAAAATCAAGTAACCTAGCATTTAGCTTGAAACTTGTACTTCTGACTTGCCAAACCACTCAAGACTCTTTGCTTATAGATACACAAACCATTTTCCACAAAACACACGCATACTTGACCCCTAAAAAACACCAAGAGCTCAGAACTGTTTCATATACCTCCATTGTTGACCAACCTGACAAAAAGTTTGAAACTCACATCTCCCTCGTGCGTTTTCAAGCCTTTTGGTTCCTAAAGTTTCTAAACATCATTTAGAACTCATCTCACACCCTGTTACAAGACTGTAACACCATTATCACCATCCTCCATTTTCAAAAATAGAGCTTTGCACTTGGACTTCTCCAGAACTCCTCAGGCATTTCCAGCTCAAGCTAAGCATCCCATTAGCTTCCTGGGAACTTGAGGAAGCTAACCCAATCATTGGAACCCACTGAAATTTGCTCAAACTCCAAACCCGATACCCTCTTGCAAGGTAAGTTTTCTAACTTTGGAACTTTCCATACAGGAATCATCAATGATTTATTTGTGAATGAAACATGTAGATATCATTGCCCTAAATCTAACCATGTCCATAGTTTCCATTAATTTTTCTTGAGCTTAGAGAATTTTAAGATTGAAGTTTATGAGATTTTAAGGGTTAAGAATAGGGACATTAAAATTCATGCTTATCTTTGATCTATAATTATTTTGCTTTGCATTTCTGAAATCGTGAGGAAATTTGCTACAAGTTTCATGTTTACAGTTTTCATTTTTGTTAAGATTTGAACAAGTTACAGAGGTTCTGGCTGGGCGTGAGGTTGAAGATGAATTTGACCTCAGGAACATGTTTGCCATATATATTTATGGTTTGATTTATATAAATGGATGTATAGCCACCCCAATGGTAGAAGCGCGTGCCTATAACCTGAGGGACCTGGGTTCGAGCCCCAGTGGTACCCTTTTGATTTTTTTTACATTGTTTTGCATTCTGACTTCCTTTTTTAGCAGCGTTGGGCCTCCTTTGGGCCTTTTGTTTTTTTTCTTACCTCTAACCCCCCTTGTAGGCTATCCACACCCCTGACCCATTTTATTTTTTATTTTTTCTTATTTTCATTTATTTGTTTTCTTAATTATTTTTCTAATACTAAAAAATCATAAAAAATATAAAAATAGTAGATTTACATTTTGACATAGTTTATTTATTTTTTTCTCACAAAAAATTATTTTATTTAATCATACTTTATTTATTTTACTAATTGTTTTGTGAATTTAATTAAAAATAGTTTTATTTATTTATTTTCTCTTACAACCATTTAAATATATATTTTAAAACATAAAAAGACCAAAAATATTTTATAATACTATAAATTATTTTTTAAGACAAAAAATACCAAAAATATTCCTTTTATAAACTTAATTTCTTTTAATCAATTAATAATTTAGGGTTTTATTAATTTCTTTTCCTATGTAAATTTAGGCTTGCCTTTTATTATTGTAATTAATTATTTTATTTTAATTAATTAGGTTAAACTTAAAACCCCTTTTCTCTAAAAAATTTCAAACAAAAACATCTATTTCTTTACATTCACATTGTTGTACATTTATTCATTTTGTACATTATATTCATTTAATTTCTTATACATTTATACCAATTCAATATGGTTGTAATAGATTAATTAGGTTTATTTTCTTGCAATCCCCATTTATAGTTTGTACTCCCCCCTCCCACAAGTATTGTAATAGCGTAGTAATTTTAAATTCCGCAATTTATCGCTTTATATACAAATGCTGATAATTAGGGTTTGTATAGAAAGACTAAAACCAATCAATTAGAAAACCCTAATCAAAGACAAAACCAAGCATGAAAACAATACACTTGCACACAAGCACCCCTAGGATAAATCCACTTGGTTGCCTTACAAAATGGCCATATTACTCATGTGAGGTATCTTAGCAAAAACAAGCAAAATACAAAGATCATAGTCCCTCGATGACGCTATCTAAGTTTCCTTTCAAATGATCTTAGTCCCTAAAAGAGAATGCTAAGATACCTTGCAACATTGCTAATCATGGTTATACGATGACCCACGCCAGTCCCGTTTACATCCAAAGATATGGTTACTTACCAAATCAATGGTAATATGACAATGTCAAAGGAAAAGGAAATGAACAAGAAAGACTTTTGAGTAGGTAGAAAGCTCCTAATTACTTGCTCTGTTTCAAAACAAACATCCTTGCTATTTTCAAAACAAACACCTACATTTTTAAAACATCTTACAAATTTGAAAACATTTTCAAAAGATCAACATCTTTGTATACATTCTTACGAACGAGAATCATTACAAAGATTGCCTAAACAATGGCCTCTTTACGAAATACTTTCAAAAACCACACAAAGCATAATTTCAAACAAAAGCAAGTGATCTAGCAAGTAACTAAGAGCCCATGGAAAACCATGGATGAAAAGGGTGCTAATACCTTCCCTTTTCATAATCTACCCCTCAAACTCAAGAAATAATCTCAAAGGTCTTTCCTATGCTTTTTCACCTTTCCTTTTGGAGAAAAGAAAAGTCGGTGGCGACTCTTGTTAACCGCAACATTTGCGATCAAACGCAAAACCTTCAAGTCAGTTCTCCCACCGTATCACACCTTCCCTTTGCATAACCAACCCTCGTACCTAGATTCTCTCCCCTTCTTTTTTGGGTTATTCGCTCTTTTCCCATTCCTTTGGAAACAATAAAGCGCGATGGAGATTTTTATTTGATCTATGCGACTCAAGTTGATCCAATGGCTTAGTCTCAACATTTCTACCGCTACAGTTGCCAATGCGTCTGCCAACTGATTCTCTTCTCGTGGGATGTGTTCAAAAGTAATTTCCTCGAAGTAAAGAATTAACGTCAACACATGCTCCTGATAAGGAATGAGATTCAGGTGCTTTGTATCCCATTCTCCTTTAATCTGACTGATCACTAAGGTTGAGTCCCTGTACACACTCAAGAATTTGATTTTCTTATCAATAGCAGCCTTAATAACCATGATTTTATGTATATGTATGATGTGAATTTATGTATATGTATATGTATGATGTGAATTTATGTATATGTATGATGTGAATTTATAGTGAATGAAAATAACATATTTGGCCATTGTTTCTATGTGTTATTATGGTGTTTTGAGTTGATAAATGCTATAAGTATGTATTGTATGTGAATATTGACATGATTCATGTATGTTGTGTAATTTGGTGATATAATTCAAATGTGTTGAATTAGGTGAAATATGCTTATATGATTAAGATTTGGAGATGGTCTTAATTCCATATGTTTGTTAAGATTGCACATGCATAATTTATTGTTAAGAGGAAATGTTTGCTAGTTTCGTGGAAGCTAGTGACTTGTCCCAAACCTTAGAGATGTGTTTTAAGCTTAGGGGACGAACTTATATTTGGTGGTTATCTGTCTCAGAGATGGAACCGGTGATACTGGGAAGGATAAATATTGGTACGACATGCATATTGCATAGAGTTGCATTGGAGTCACATTTGTCAATGTGAAATGTATGTTTGATGTGCTTTATGTGATATTGGTGTGAATGGTACATTGGTGGTAGTTGTGATTGTTTATCTTTAGATCTTGAATTGTTGAGCCTTGTTGTATATGTAAAAAATGTGAATTATATTAAAAGTGTTAAATACTTAAATGTATGAAGTGTGATGAATTCAATTAGTGTTTTATGCATCCGCAAGTGCACGAAAATATCGAAGTAATATATAAGATTGTCGAACCCAAATAGACCAACGTCAACATACTGTAATCTATTATCACTTTGTAAAGCTAAGGCTAATGAATGATTGATTAAGGGGAAACTAAGACTAAAATAAAGAATAAAATAATATTAAAGAAATATATAATAAAAGAGAGACCGGAATGTGTATTCTGCGTACCTCAAGAACCCTGTAACTTGTTGGCTTACACTGACGTTAAAAATTATTTACTAAAACATATCAATTTAAAGACAATATCTCACACTCTCGTGGTTTTGAATAAAGTCACATTCCTTGACCATGGGATTTTTCTCTCGCTCACCCATTCTAATCGAGGAACGCGTTTTGAAAACTGAACAAGTTCTAATTAATCCTAAAGCGCTCTCGCTGTGTTTAGAATTAATGCCTAGTTTCTACTATTCGACTCGACCCTCACGCTCTCGCAGTGCCGACTTGAAACTTAGTTAATTTCCCACTCTCGTGGCAAAATCATGTTAAGTAACCTCTCACTCTCGTGACAAGGCTATTTAAATTAAGTTTAAAAACAAAGACCAAAATAAAATTTTCAAGTAAAGATTTAAGCCAACTTTATTATCTAGTCCCGTCGGAGACGACGATCCTCACATACCAAACTCAAGACAGTTTAGCTAAATATGGAATTAAGTAAAAACGAATTAAACATAACAACTGCAATTAAAAACAACATGGTAATTAAATTTGACAAAAGAAGCAATAATAAATAATAATAATAATAATAATAATAATAATAATAATAATAATAATAATAATAATAATAATAATAATAATAAGCAATACGATAAAGAACCTGTAAAAGACTTGAAAATAAATGTAAACTGGAAATAACTTCAATAATAACGGCAATATTGTTGATCCAAGAAAGTTACACAAAAGAGTCTCAGTACTAGTGGTGTGGTAGTTCCCCAATATGAGAAATTACTACTTTTACAAAAGTAATTTCTGCCTAAAACTACGAACAGCGCTTCCGCGTACAAACGTGGATATTCTAAAAAAATGAATGCTCGACCCTTTATATAGTGAGAACTAATGGAAGTTACTTTAAGATTCATGTGATAAGTAGTGGAGATAATGGTAAGTTGGAGATAATGGGAAGTTGGAGAAAGTGGGAGAAACCTCTAAAGTGGTGCTGTTAGTGGGCGGTTATTTTTTGAACTATGACATCATGGCGACCCCCATCAAGCCATGTCAAATGCCACGACCTTAAAATATGGAGAACATGGCTTTTGAGTCCATGGCGAACGCCATGCACCAAAAACTTAGTTTTTGCTGCATTTTTCTTCCTTTCTCGTTCCTTTTCTGGTTTCTTTGCACAATTGTTCCATAATTGATTTATACCTAAAATAGAAACAAAAGAAAACTTAAATGCGATAAAACATAACAAAATGACATCAAATAACATGCTAAACAGGTCTAAAATCATGATATGAATTCACGCTATCAAACTCCCCCCCACTTAAAGCATTGCTTATCCTCAAACAATCAACCAACCCAGTAAAAGAAATGATAAAGCGTGATTTGAAAGAGGGGCATGACACGACTCTTAATCATACGTGGCTGCTAGGATAATGTTAGATTGATATGTACTAAATTTTCAATACCAAGGACACTGTAACGACACGAAGTTCAAAGACTCCCTCTTTATGCAAATCAATTCGATTCATACCATTATAGCTCAACCTATATCTCTCATTTTTCTTTCACTCTTTTCATTCAAGCGCAAGCACATTAACCTGTTATCTGTACACGCACATAGTAGGGAAGTCAGTTAGCGATCCTTTTCTCGGGGTTATGGTACATAATTTTAGTAACCCCTTTTATTTAACCAATTGCAGTTGCGAGGATCGAACCGTAGTCCTCCCTACCATGTTCAGCACCAGATACCTATGGACCAACTGATGACATGTTATTTTATTATATTTTTGTAGGTTCCACAATCGTTGGATTAAGTGACCGGGTGAGGGTCACCTAACGTAATAGGTGCATTCCCTATTTTAAATTTATTATGGCAAATAATTTTTTAGAATTTTTGGGATCATTCACTTATATTCATCGACTCTCTATGTAGTTTATGCTTAAGATGGTGCTGACTGCTAGTATAAACTACTTAAGAGCTACTTTGAAAACTTGAGCCTAAGGTCTTGACATAATGGATACCCAAATCGATATCACATAATGAGGGGGTTTTGGGTGTCATAACGATATCAATTTTATTGAAACTTTCCCAAGCCTCTCTAACACATTCTAAAGTGTGACAACCTATATACTTTCAGTGTGTGTGTGCCATGCATAAAAAAGAAAATTTTGGTTGGAGGTTAAGATTTTAACTTTTTTTGGGAAATTCAATAACAACTGAAAAAAAAGCATACATACTCGACACATGCAATGACTCGACCAATACTAAAAACATATAAAATCCTAAAAACATGCAATAAACTAGAAAAAAATAAATCAAACATTATCCTGAATGTTTCAGTAAAAAGTGAGAAGAGGAATAAGAACCTGATCAATGCTCGCCTTGATAGTTGCCTACATGCAACTGATAGATGCCAAGCGATTAATATCTTTGTTTTCTACAAACTCAAACAAAAGAAAAAACATTAAATTAAAAACTCGTGGGTTTCCTCTGATATAGTGAAAATACATAGCTTATTTGACCCGATTTGCATAAATAAAGTTACCGTTTTATCTAAATTATGTTGCATTATGTTGGCTTTTCAAGTGTGTTTCAGGTAATTATTCTATCCAAGGTCTACATGATAAGAGGAGAAGAAATGGAAAAAAAATGAGTTAAAAATCAGAAAAACAGAAGAAAAATAGAAGATTTTATATCAGAAGGTTGTGCCCCTCGACACACCTTCTGTTCCGCCAGGCACAAGTGTAATTTGTGTGCCCCTCGACACACAAACAATTCCGATCGACATAGATCAGAATATGTGTGCCCCACGACACATATTGGGTTCCACTCGGCACAACCACAACATGAATTATGTTTTGTTTTTTTCCGCGAAGATTTCTCCATAATTATTCCACGCCAAGGACCAGTATAATTGGAAGCTGAAAGTCCTCCTGGTCTTTCTCTACAAGCGAAGCCTTTGGAAACATGAGTTCACGTTCCTATATTTTCTAAAGAGTAGTTTTGTTATGAGAAAAAGAATATAAAAGAAGAAAAACAGTTACTCTAGGGCCTCCTTCTTTTTTCCAACTCTCTCTGTTCCGTGCAATTTTTCTTTTGTCTTTGCTATTTTTACTTTTGTTACATTACTCTGCAATTATTTTTTTCCTTCCACACAATTATTCAATTTAACATTCAGAGCTTTGTTTAGAACCAAGGCAGATAATACCTTCACCCAAATAGCAATAGTTTTCTACACTGGGAAACTATTGCAACATTAGATTTTCTTCATAGCCTCATGAACTTGTTTTAATTTAATATTTTGTTCTGCATTCAGGTAATTTTCCGCAAGTAAATCCTGCCGGAATAATATGGAGGATTGCTACAAGTACTTACAGAATTTCATTCTCATTATTTAATTCTAGGTTTCTTTTAGTTTAATTTTATTGTTGTTTTTGTTTATCAATCATGCATGTATTATTGTATGATTGCTATTGTTTTATGTTCTTAACAAATAATATGTCTGGCTAATCTCCCTGATACCGGTATGTAAGGTCACCAACCAAAGGAATTCGATAATAAATTGGCATAAACATTTTATAAAAATACTTTTCTGGTTTGATTTCCAATTTTAATATAAAACTATTTTGTTACGAGAGTAAGAAACAAACAAAAGGCTAAAATCAATAATCACGAGAGTGTGAGTTTTTAACCGGATAGGGGTAATCAAACATTGGTTTTAAATACAGCGAGAGCGTTTGCGATTAATTAGAATCTATTTATTCTCAAAAAGTATTTTTAAGTTTTGAATGAAACAACAAGAGTGATCATTTAGGTTTAATAATATAGTTCGAATCAACAATCATGAGAGCGTGAGATAAAGATTTTTAAACCGATAGTTTCTACTGAATAAGTGTTTTAAATTCTCAAAGCTATGCCAATGAATCACTGAATTCCCTAAGTGAGACTATTACATACCGGTGTTCCGTTATTAAATATTTCAATTAAGTTTAACATTATTTTTTTTCGTCTACCCCAAAAATCCTAGATTCATTAGCCTTAGATTTACACAGTAGCTTTAGATAACATTATTTCGGTTACCAGTCCTAGTGGGTTCAATATCTTTTAAAAATATGCAATTAAACTGTGCGCTTGTAGTTAACACACCCGATGGACTCTTACAGTCACTCGATCAAGATTTTGGCGCCGTTGTCGGGGACTGATTTAGTCGATATTGTGAATCCCTTGTTACGCAGTATAGACTAAGGAAACCAATTTTATTTCCTTTTATCTGTTGATTGTATTATAAGAACTCACTCTCAAGGCGAAGAATTAGAACAACCAATCGACAAAGTCGAGTGTTTTGTTAGTATAAGATTCCGAATTAGAGAATTCTAAATTAAGTACAATCTTCCCAAATTCAATCTTCCAAATTTATCTCTTCCTGAACCAAGAATGGCCGAAGGACCCCAAAATCGTCATTTGAAGGATTATGATGCCCCATCTCAAGAGGAACCTCACAATAATATTGATGCTCCCGCTATCGCTCGAACCGATTTCGAGTTAAAACCTTCATTATCACAAGCTGTCCAACAAAATCAATTTTCAGGATGTCCTACGGACGATCCAAATTTACATTTATCCTTGTTTGTGCAATACGTAGACACAGTGAAAGTATATAGTGTCAGCCCCGAAGCAATAAGACTTCGTCTTTTTCCTTTTTCATTACGAGATAGAGCTAGAGCCTGGCTCTAGTATCTACCATCCAACTCTGTTACCATATGGAACAAATTGAAGAAACTTTTCCTAGCGCGATATTTTTCACCGAGTAAAACGACTATACTAAGAGCCAATATCAATAGTTTTAAACAAAAGGAAAATGAATCTCTCTTCGAAGCATGGGAAAGATACAAAGACATGTTACGAATCTATCCACATCATGGTATAGAAGAATGGATGATCATCCACACCTTTTACAATGGTCTCTTGTACAACACAAGACTAACGATTGACACTACAGCTGGCGGCGCACTGATGGACAAACCTTATCATGAAGCTTATCAACTTATTGAAAGTATGGCTCAAAACCATTACCAGTGGGGAAGCGATAAAACCATTATAGAGAAACCTCAGACGGAAGGCGGTATGTACGAAGTTAGTAGTTTAGACCAAGTTAACGATAAGGTAGAAGCTCTTACCCAAAAGATAGAAAATTTGGCCACAACTCCCGCAGTCACCGAGGCTCCAGTAGCCCCAACATGCGATTTATGCGAACTTCACGCACATGTTGCACCTGAATGTCCACTTTTAACAAGAGTACTAGTTGATCAAGTGAACTATGCTCAAGGAAACCCATACGGGAATACCTATAATCCTACTTGGAAAAATCATCCGAAATTTTTGTGAAAGAATAACAATGCGTTATACCCATATGGACAAGCTCCCACTACACCCCCAGGATAGCAGAAAGCCGCCCAAGTCACTCTGAATGTTCCTAGGAAATCCAATATAGAGATCATGATAGAAAACTTCATAGCTACCCAAGCTCAACAAAAAAAAGATTTTCTAAATCAAAACATACACACTAGCGAACAAATTAAGCAGCTATCAAACAAGGTTGATGCCCTTACCACTCATAACAAAATTCTTGAAACAAATTTCTCTCAAGTGGCGCAACAATAAGCTGCTAAAGCTGGCATTTTTCCTGGCCAACCACAATAAAATCTGAAAGGACATGCTAATTCCATAACACTTCGAAGTGGAACGAAAGTTGAAGGACCCACTGACCCAAGAATAAAAAATCCAGCCATGTACCAGAGCATTGGTAAACCAACTGGGAAGGAAGACGAACCAAAAGAAGATGAGAAGGGAGATGAAAGTGCAGAGGTAGAAGAGAAAGAAAAACCCTATGTACCTCTGCCATCGTACAAACCACTAATACCATACTCTTAAAGATTAGCTAAATCTAAAAATATAGGGCAATTTAAGAAATTGGTTGAACTTCTCAAACATCTAAACATCACTATACCTTTTACAGAAGACCATTCCTTGCCACCGCAGGAGCCATCATAGATGTAAAAAAATGGTAAACTCACATTTGAGGTTGGCGAAAAAAAAGTCGAATTCATCCTCTCACAATTCTTCAAAGCACCAGCTATAGATGATTTATGTTGTCTCTTGGACGTCATTGATAAATGCGTTAAAGAAATGGAGAAACAACAAACCAAATATTCGGAAGCTCTAAAAATTCCTATACCTCTAATTCTTGAATATGATAATTGGTGTGATAAATACAAAGATGACAATCTAAGTGAATGTATCGCGCTAACTCATGACCTTATGCATTGATTAAGGAAACCAACTGTTGAACTTAAAACATTACCAAAAGATCTAAGATATGAATTCCTAGACATATAACTCGAACAACCCGTCATAGTCAACACAGATTTAGGACAAATAGAAATGGAAAAACTACTACATGTCCTAAGGAAATACCTGTCTGCTTTAGGCTATAATATCTTTGATCTAAAAGGAACTAGTCGCTCAATATGCATGCATCATATTATGCTTGAGGAAGACTGAAAAACCTTGAGGGAACACCAAAGAAGAATAAACCCAGTTCTAAGTGATGCAGTTAAGAAAGAAGTACAAAAGTTATTAGAAGCAGGAATCATATATCCAATATCCAACAGTAAGTGGGTTAGCCCAGTACATGTTGTACCAAAGAAGGAAGGTGTTACTGTTGTCAGCAACACAAAATGTGAATTCATAGCACAACGTACCCAAACCGAATGTAGAATGTGCATTGACTATAGAAAGTTAAACAAGCCACTAGAAAATATCATTTTCCTTTATCTTACATTGATCAAATGCTTGAACGACTAGCTAAGCATTCCCATTTTTGCTATCTAGATGGTTATTCGGGATTTTTCCAAATCCCTATACACCCCGAAGATCAATAAAAAACTACATCCACCGATCCTTATGGTACATTTGCCTATAGACGAATGTCGTTTGGACTATGCAATGATCCCGCGAAATTCCAAAGATGCATGGTGTTAATTTTTGCTGATTTTATGGACGACATCATGGAAGTATTTATGGATGATTTCTCTGTCTGTGGACAAAGTTTTGAAGGATGCTTATCGAACTTATAAATGATACTTAAACGATGTGTAAAAGTAAACCCCATGTTAAATTGGTAAAATGCAATTTCATGGTCCGACAAGGAATCATACTTGGACACATAGTATATGAAAAAGGAATCGAGGTTAAAAAAGCAAAAATAGAAGTTATAGAAGACCTTCAACCTCCGAAAACCGTAAGAGAAATACAAAGATTCTTAGGACACGCCGGTTTCTACCGATGATTCATTAAAGATTTCTCTAAAATTACCAAATTGATAACTGGCCTGTTAATGAAAGACGATAAATTCAATTTCGACGACAAATGCTTAAAAGCATTCGAACAATTAAAAACAACTCTTATTACCACACCTATTATGCAACCACCAGATTGGGGATTACCTTTCGAAATCATGTGTGATGCTAGCGACTATGCTGTAGGCGCAATCTTAAGACAACGAAAAGATAAAAAACTTCATGCGATCTATTACGCTAGTAGAACCTTAGATCCTGCACAGATGAACTACGCTACAACCGAAAAAGAACTTTTGGTTGTCGTCTTCGCTCTAGATAAATTCCATTCTTACCTAGTAGGAGCAAAGATAATGATCCATATTGATCATGTTTCTATTAGATATCTATTAAGAAAAAAGGATGCCAAACCAAGATTACTCAGATGGATCTTACTCCTACAAGAGTTTGATCTAGAAATCAAAGACAAAAAAGGTACTGAAAATGTATTAGCCGATCACTTATCTAGAATGGAAGGCATTAAGCCTGAACAAGTGCCTATCAACGATAATTTCTCTTACAAAAAACTTATAGCCCATTTAGAAAATAATGCTATTGAACGCCCCGTAGCCATTAATAGTAAGAACACACTGCCATGGTTCGCCAACTTTGTTAACTATTTGGCTGCTGGAGTGCTTCCACCAGATCTAACCCATCAACAAAAGAAGAAGTTCTTCCACGATCTTAACCAATATTATTGGGATGAGCCTCTGCTATTCAAAAGATGCACCAATGGTATTTTCTGTCGATGTGTCCCCAAATATGAAATAGAATACATAATTTCCCAATGTCATGCTGCTCCCTATGGTGGACATGGGAGCACTTCAAAGACATGCGCTAAGATTTTACAAGCTGGTCTCTATTGGCCTAACTTATGGAAAGATGTTCACATTACAATTATAAACTGCGACCGATGCCAATGCACTGGTAACATCTCCAGATGCAACAAAATGTCTCAAAAGGGCATTTTAGAAGTAGAAGTCTTTGATGTGTGGGTGTAATATGGTGGGAGAACTAACTTGGTTTTGCATTTTATCATAAATGTTGCAGATAGCAAGAGTCGCCACTGACTTTTCTTTTATCCAATTAGGAAAGGGTGAAAAGAATAGGAAAGACCTTGAGATTTTTGAGTTCGGGGGGTAGGTTATGAAAAGGGAAAGTGTTAGCACCCATTTATCCGTAGTTATCTACGGGCTCTTAATCGCTTAGCTCACTTCTTGAAAATTAATTTGTATTGTGTATTTTAAAAAACATTTTGAAAAGTTGTCAATGTAAGGAAAAACTTTGTAATGATTCTTGTATTTGTCTTCGAGAATGCGTACAAAGTGTTTGTTTTAAATTTTTTGAAGAGTGTGTGAAATGTTTTGTTTTTTTGTGAGCAAGCGATTAAGATATACCTTAATCAAGGTCATTCTTGTATTTTTTTCTCCTTCTTTAGATAGTGCTATCCGTGCCATTAGTTAGTAGGAATCCCTATCGTTGGATGTAAAGGGACAAGTGAGGGTCATCGTACAGTCATCGAGGGCAACTGGTAAGGACGCTTTAGCAATTTTTCATAAGGGACTAGATCATTTACCGAAAGGCAACGTCGAAGGGTCATCGTGGGACTATGATCTTTGTATCGAGGGACTTTGCTAAAGCGTCCCCACATTCGAGGGACATGACTGTTTTCCGAAGGAGAAAAGGGGGATTACCCTAAAGGTGCGAGTGTGCAAGTGATTTGTATTTATTTATTTTAATCTTTGCGTTAGGGTTAGCTATCGATTCGTTTTAGTCTTTCCATGCAAACCTAATTACTAAGCAATAATATAACAAGTATAAAAAGTTGTAAAGGTGCAGAAAGTAAAAGCGGAAAGTAAATCTAAACCTATTACATCGCTTCGGGGCAGTTACATAAGTATAAATGCAGGAAAATAAACCCTAAGCTATTACGTACTCGAAACAATTACATAATAGTGAAAAAGAAAGCGGGAAATAAAGACCTAAGCAATTACATAGGAAGCGTGCGGCCTATATAATTGATCTATGAAATTAAAATAGGAAAATAAAAATAGAAAAGAATGTGAAAAGATTTTTTGGTGATTTTGTTATGAAAAATGATTTGTGATTAATTAATTAAAAAAATACTTAAAACCTAATTTATTTAAAAAAAAGTCAATTAATTTAATTAGAAAAACCTAATAATCTAATCAATTTTAATTAAGAAAATTAATTAGTTAAATTAATTATTTAAAAAGAAGGGTAATTAAAACTAAACCTAATTAATTAACCTAAAACTAATATTTTGATATTTTAATTAATAATTAAAACAAGTAAATAAAGAAAAAGAGAAAAATATAAAAAAAAGAAAGAGTTTGGGCCTAATTATAGTAAACAGGGGACGTGCTTTGTAATAGAGGCCCAGGCCTAAATGACTTAGTGCTGGATCTAGTGTGTTCAGCTCAAGAAGGTTCACCATATGCTTGCGGATCTGGAAACATTGGATCAGATCTATGAAGATCTGATAGTGAAACATAGCTGGGTGCATGATTGGCTGGTGAGACGTGCTGCATGTGATCAATAAAAATTAGAAAATATGAAAAATTTGCCAAAACCGGGGATCAAACCCACGCCCTGGCATAGTAAGGCTTTATCACACACGCTTCTACCACTAGGGTGATGATACATCCATTATTATCAGCGAAACAAAATAAATAAATAATAAACACATTGTATGGACCAGAGAAGCACCGAAGCCCTAGCTCCGGTCGTCTTCTCCGGCGGCTCTTTTTCTCATTCCTGCAAAATAAACAATGTTAGAGATCCAAGGGGATCCTACCCCACTAAATCAAGGCCTGCAAATTCAATGGGACCATTATGTTAGGCTAAAACGC
The DNA here is from genome assembly GCA_948472305.1 of Vicia faba. NCBI lineage: Eukaryota > Viridiplantae > Streptophyta > Magnoliopsida > Fabales > Fabaceae > Vicia > Vicia faba. The sequence goes on along the minus strand of CATIWC010000977.1, from coordinate 167,696 downwards.
GCTGGTTTAGGAGATATGAAGAAAATAACTCAGATTGGTATGAGTATGGCAAGCTTCGATTTAGCCATTATGGGGATCATGCTTTGGGTTATTCTTGCATTTGTATACCTCATGAACATGTTAGAAAAGTCAGTATGCATAAAATATAATGAAAGAAAAGATATGAAAATCATGCAACAATGCATATCAGTGATGCATATACGAGTGTTTCATGCTCTTGGGATCTTCAAAGATGCTCCATTCTTACCCTACAACGTTGCTGGAAGTGAATTGGATGTCTGGTTCGCGTGGAAAGAAGTTACAACTAGAGTTTACAAGTTGCCCTAGTTTTTGATATTTTTTGAGTTTTGGAAAAGGTTTGTTTTGTGCAAGAGTTCGTGTCAGGGTTTGTCTGAACAAGGAATATATATAATGCTTGCAATTAGGTCAAACCATTTGGGCTTGGACCTTGTATGAAAAAGCCTTATTTTTATCTTATTTATTTTGAATTAAAGATGAATAAAAATCAAAATAAATAAAATAAAAAGGTCAAGGGGTGCATGAATAAGATCTGAGGTTCATTATAAGTTGCACAACACGTTTGGACCTTGAATCACAAGCCCAATAGCCCAAAATTCTAAGTTTGATCACTTTTGGTTTCATGCATTTGCTCAAAATTTCCCAACTTGCACCAATCATAACTCTCTTAATTTTCATCATTTTAAGGTGATCTTGGACTTTTTGGAAAGTTCAAGATGTTCTATACAATCTATGTTTTGTTTATTTTTGCATTTGAAGAATTAATCTTGATGCAAATTGCCTTGACAAAAAGTGTCTTTTTGGACTTTTGAAATGACCTATAATGTATTGGCCCATATCTCTCAAATGAAGCATTTTTTGAAATTGAGCTTAGAGATACGAAGTTATAAAGAATTGAATTTACTTCAAAATGAGATTTAGTTTAGGAAAATATGATGAATCATGTGGAAGTTATGCTTGGTCAAAGTTCAGTTAACCTCTCCTAAAGAAAACCCTAATTTGGCAACTTTTGACTTTTGATGAATTGAGAGTTTTCTAGATGAATCATGATGAAACCTTGATAAAATGATGAATATGACTTCAAAATATTGATGTTGACCAAAAATCTTAAGGTTTTTCTCTATGTTGACCATAAATGACTTTTTGTCCAATACAATTGATTTTCAGTCATCAGAGCAATTGACTGAGCAAACTTATGATGCAAGGCTTGAAACTTAGTATGAGCATTATTGGAGATATATAAGAAACCATGAAATCCATTTGAGGCCTTAGAAACCCAAACTTCCTTGATACAAATGAATCCCTAGTTGTAAGTCCATTGCTTAGGAGGAGAATTTGTCTGATATATTCTTGAGCAACGTTGAGCGCTTGAGAACCTTAGGAGAATGTCTTGAATAAAAACGGGAGGGAAAATTTTGGGATACAACAGCTGCCCCTGTTCAATCTTCTTAAATCTGAGGAGTTAGATTGGCATGTCCGCCATTCGTGATCTGTAGGTGGAAGAGGATTGAACACTTAAGTGCCCAAAAATTTGCACTCGCATGCGCAGGAGGTAACGCTGTTGGTTGCTAATATTGCTTGAATGGGATTAAAGATGCCATTCAGAAAGATGAAAAAATATCGTCGGAGATGGGCTTATAGATGCCATCAAAATAATTGTCGATAGTAGTATCAGAATGAGTCTACGCTTGACTGTATCTGAAGAATGCTCTTCAAAATGAATCTCTGGGGAAAGTGCTTAAGTAGCTGCTTGTCAGATTTAGTCTCTGAGGGAAATGCTTGTCATGTAGATAGTCGCCCCGTCCTTCTTCGGGAACTGATCTACAGTCTATTTTTGTTGGTAAACCTATCCTGTTTCGGGAATTCATACCACCTGGTCAAATTGATAGTTTCCCCGGCCTTTTTTGGGAGTTAATCTTTGCCTGGTTATAAAGATAGTTGCCCCCGTCCTATTTTTGGAGTTAATCTTTGACCTGCTCTCTATTGGCGAACCCATCCTATTTCGGGAATTCATACCCCCTGGTCGTATAGATAGTTGCCCCATCTTGTTTCAAGAATTAATCTTGGACCTGGTCATATAGATTATTGCCCCGTCTTGTTTCAGGAATTAATCTTTGACCTGTTTGAAAATTGTTGATGATATTCGTCTGTTTGTGAACTTTACCTGAAAAGATAAAAGTTAGTTTTATACAATGTCATGATGTATGTAATGAGAGTGTGTTATATGCGTTTTGTATGCATATGCTATGTGTTGTACCCCAAAATTTGCCCTCCCATATTCTTCAAGATTTGCCAAGATCAATCTCCAGATGATTCAAAATCTCTCAAGAGTTGAACAGTCCAATAGCCTCCTAACACAGTCAAAATTAGGGTTTTGGTTATGGCAAAGAAATTGAGGTTTCCAAGGGTCCAATCAAAACCCATATGCCTACATACATTGTCAAGCATCCATATGCCAAGTTTCAAGACTCACAGCATCAAGTTGCACAGTCAAAAACCCTAATTGCTCCACAGTCAACTGCAGGGGCAAAATGGTCATTTGACAGTCAAAAGTCAAAATTTTTGGTTAACATCTTATTTTGAAGCCACGAACATCATTTGATCAATTCTTGATCATGATTTCTCAAAGCATGGCTCAAAAAGTCTCAAGATGCAAAAGTTTCTATTTTGGGACCGTTGAAAAAGTCAACTGCAAATTGACCAAGGCATAACTTCCTCATGGTTCATCAGAAAAATCCCATCCAAAGCTCATTTTGAAGAGAATGATATTTCCTACAACTCATCTTCACACTTCAAGTCCAAGAAATGCTCTCACAAAAAGTTATCAATTCCAACATTATAGGTCATTTTCAAAAGTCAACAAAAAGGCACTTTAAGTCAAAGACCATAACTTGAGATTGGTAAATCAAAATGACATGGGACCAAAGACATTGGTTAAAGGACTTCAAGAAATTTCCAAAATATCCAAGAACATGATCATAGCTTCAAAATTGAGCAAGATATGCCTTGGAGAAGTTGGGAAATTTTTGGGAATTTTGAAAAGTCAACTTTGCCTAAAACACTTTAAAAATGCTAATGGGCCTCAAATTCTTCCTTGAATAATTACCCAAAGCATATGCACGACCCATTGAGCTCAAAGGGATTTATTTTCTTATTTTTAATTAATTAATTGAATTTTTATTCTTATTAATTCATTTAATTAGATTTAATTATGAGAAAATATCAAATCATGCTTTTTAAATCTTTTTTGTGCAGCAAATCAAACTAGGGCAAGGTGGCAAATCGTTTCACATTCAAAAAGGGAATATTTTCCATGATTGGCAAGAGTTTCAATGGAAATAGATTGAAATTGATATGTTGAAAATCAAATCTTCAAATCATCAATTCATGGACCTTGGGCTTGTTTTTTTGACCTAATCACGTTCAGATACAAAGGCATAGTGAAACCCTATTAAAAGATACACGAAAAACTGCTCAAAAGCATAGAACCAATTTGCAAATTTTCACAAAAAAGCTTGAAACTGACTTCATATTTGCAGGGCGATTCAAGGCTTAAAACCTTGTCCATTACGTTCCTGACATTGCTAGGAGTCGATTGCAATCAAGAACAAGTCCCCATACTCCAAGAATTGGTAGAACTGAGTCACGTTTATCAAAAACTTTTCCATAATCGTTTTTTAATTTTCACGCATCATTCTTGTGTTTTAATTGTTGATTTATGTTACTAACATCATTCTGAAGCGATTGGTAATGTTTAATTGGACTAACACTGCCTGTAGCCAAATCCACTATTGATGAAACCTAGGGTTTTAGAAGCTTCAAAATAGGGCTTTCATGTAGAGGAAAAAATGGACCTTGAGACCTATGCCATTGAATTCAGGAGCTCCAGACGAAACGAACCAACACCTCGCGCCCTTTTTATATTAAGGCATATTCTATTCGCTATTTTTACAGGTTGCAGTTTGTGGGGGTTTAAAACCCCCGCTAATTGCTTTATGTTTGCAGAGAAAACGAAGAAGAAGCCTGGCGTGTCATCTTATGGTTGGACAGTTCAAATATTCAGCGCGTTTTTTGTTTTATACCATTAATGTTGTTGCTTTTTATTTAATCATTATTTTCCACTAACATTACAAACGCGTTGCTTGGTTCAGATGGTGGATGACACGCCTTGTAACCACTAGGACCTGGGTTCGATTCCCAGGTCCCCCCATACGCTTAATAATTTTTGTTTCAGTATCTTCTAGCGCAACACATCCTCAAAGGTTCACCATACGCACTCACGCTCAGGCTTGCCACATACTCATGATGATCAATCTGAAGGCTACAAAAGGAGGTCTATCATATACCTCAGTCAATGGATGAACACTCAAGCTGGAAAGTGAACAAAGGCCTTGTGTTCATGGGCCTGAATTTCTCAAATCATACCTCCATTCTGGGCCTGATACCCCCTATGTTTGTATTCTACTTTTTTTTGATTTTTCTTTTCTTTTCTTTTTAATTCTCTTTAAATTGTTTTAATTGTTTTTCTCAATTCACCATAAAATAATTTTCATAATAAAAAATCAGAAACTAAAAAATGTTTTTTTAATTAATATTTAATTTCACCATTTGAATATTTTTGTAAATAAATGTTAAGTAATTAATTTAGTTAAATTAGGTTTCAATTTTAACGCTTTTTCTTAATAAATAAAAAATATGTAGAAATTAGGTTTTTTGACATTTTTATCTTTTTCTTAATTAACTACTTGCCTCATTATTTATTATTATTATTAAATATTTTTGTAAATAAATATGTAAATTAACTAATTAGTGTAAATTAGGTTAACTTGTATATTTTTCATTAATAATTAAAAATAATTTAGAACTAGGGTTTCATTAACTTTAATTTTCTTTATTTCATTAAATACCAAAAAACATAAAAAACAATTTCTTTTCTTTAATTAAATAATTAATTAGCCTTTGATTCAATTTAATTTCAAAAGGGTCAAAACCCTCGGACGTTCGATTTCAATTTCTGTTTCGCGCATTATTTTCTTTTGAATAGCATGTAACTGCTCAAGGCTTGTAATAGTAATCAGGTCTTTTATTTTCCGCATTTTTATCAAACGGGTCTTTGTAATTTGGCGATGTATAGACCTGCGCCTTGTAATAGCGTAGGATTTATCTTTCCGCATTTAAAATTCCGCACTCTTAAATTCTAAATTGCATGAAAGAATGTATGGTTAATTAAAAAACAAGCGTAGCTCACAATGCTTTGATCAAAGATAAATTTAACATGAAAACAACATACAAATTCACACACCACTCTTAGGGTACGCCTCACCTGTTGCCTTCGAAATGTGGTCGTCAAGTATAGGACGTTTTAGTAAGTCCTTATGTCCATGATCCGGTTGCCTCGGAAAAGTTGCCTCGAAACGGTTGCCTCGAAATAGTTGTCTCGAAACGGTTGCCTCGGATTAAAAAAGGATCAAGGACATAAGGGTAGCTTCTAAGGTGTCCTAACTATTGCTTCGGTGACCACACTGTCCCTACACTCGAATTGACCCGAACACCTCCAACGGTGGTGCTACCTACCTCTCAATGGTGGGATGGTACTACCTTAAGGACATTTACATAGCCTAATTCCTTAGGGTAGGTAGATGACTCATAGATACTTGCTCTATTCAAAAACAATCAAAAATATTTTCACACCGACACTTTCAAAAAGCTTTCAAAATAATTTTTCAAACACTCTTGAGGACTGATACAAGAGTTATTCAGAAAATTTTAAACGAAACTTTTTCAAACCCACTCACATCTTGAAAAGCAAACGTTTTTTTGAAAACACAATGAGCAAGTACCTAAGAGCCCGTGGATAACCACGGATAGAAAGGGTGCTAACACCTTCCCTTTCTATAAATCTACCTCCCGAACCGAGAAACTATATCATAAGGAATTTTGCTGTGCTTTTGTCCTGTCCATGTTGGAAAAAATAAAAGACGGTGGCGACTCTTGCTTCCGCGACATTTCGCGATCCAGCGTTAAACAGTCAGTTCTAAATCCACCGATCACACTATGATATTCTCAAAGTAAATAAGAGTGTTATATGTGTTTTGTATGCATATGTTATGATATTTGTAAATGATGTATGGATGTAAGATATTGCTGATGGCGACGGTAGCTTCGTGTAACATCTTTGACTGAGAAAGTAAATCCCTGACTGTCCCTAGGGATTAAGGATATTTCCTTGCACTCTTGCTTAGAATGTATTCACTGGGGATTCCTGGAATGTTTGACTTCTGCTTGGGGATAGAAGAGTTCAAGAACATTGGTCGTTCATCGCTCTACTAGGGAATTTAGTTCTTATATACCCTGACTGGGGATAAAAGAGATGGATAACCTTCCGAGGTGCTGCATGACTGAGTTTTTGATATGGATGTCAACTCTTCTGGGGAGGACAATGTTAAATGATATCTGTCCTGGTTTTAGATTCCGTAGCAACTCTCTGGGGATAGCAAACTTGACCATACTTTGCTGGAGAAGAGAATCTTGTCAGGGCTTTGTAGTAATCAAAGAAATGAACTTTGTTGGGGAAATAAACCCTGTTGGGGAAATAAACCCCGCTGGAGAAATAAACCTTGTTGAGGAAATAAACCATGCTGGAGAAGAGAATTTTGTAGGGGACTTTGCAGTGTTAGAGAAATAAACTCAGCTGGAGAATTAAATTCTTGTAAACTGTGTTGAGGAAATAATCTCTGATGAGGATTGGAATTCTATAGGCTGTGTGGAGGAAGTTTCCATCATATGCTGGGGAAATGATCAGACCTCCTTATCTTCTAGGGGACCTACTAGGGGAGATGATCCGGTGAACTGCTGGAAGATGCCCGCACTCCTGTCTGAGGGCATATTAGACTTGTTGTGGAATGTATCTCCGTCGGGGGCGAGCTTGGCAAGGTAGCTCTGCAGGGATTTCTATGTGGAGATTCTCTCTGTGGGGATTTGTAGACGACTTGAAAGCTATCCCAACTCCTATAGTCTTTAGTAAATGCTTATCCATGTTTTTATACATATATTTGTTAACAGTAATCATATTCATATGCATATGTTTATTCAATTTAGTCATTGGATGTTTTTGCAAACAAAATAGAGAAAGTAAAACAACTTTAAATTTTGAAATTGACTTGCATTGATAATTTGCCTATAAACAAGAGGTTTTGTTCAAGGAGACAGAAATACTAGTAAGAGGAAATCGTTGAAAAATGAAAAGAGTACAAAGTAGAACAAAAACATATAGCTATGTGTAAACGATCTCATCCAGTTTCAACTCTTCTATTGCCCCTACGTCTTCGAGCATCTCATCCCTCGCTGTCGGAAGAAGCTGATTGAATTGATCTTGTACCATTCGAACTTGATGTCGGTAACAAAGCTTGATGTATGTAGGTGATTCAACGGGACATAGTCATACGCTTTAACCCCTAACTTTTTCCTGGGCCGCCCTTTCGGGTTTTTAGTCCACCGAGATACCCTTTTTTTCCCAAGTTGCCTTTTCAGGTTTTCGACTTGCCGGGTGTACAACCTTTATATGTATCCCTAATTTTTTCCCGAGCCCTTTTGGTTCATTGGGATGCCCTTATATTTTCCTAGGCCAGTCACCCTAGCGGGCCTCTTTTAGGCGTAATATTTTTTGACTATGTCCGCATTTACATGGTGAGGAAAATCTTCACCGTCTATGGTGGTAAGTATCATAGCACCGCCAGAAAATATCTTCTTGATTACAAATGGCCCTTCATAAGTGGGAGTCCATTTTCCCCAGGGATCACCTTGTGGTAGGATGATGCGTTTTATTACGAAGTCTCCATCCTGGTATACCCGATGTTTGAATTTCTTGTTGTAGGCTTTGCTCACACGCTTTTGATACATCTGACCATGGCAAACAACTGCAAGCCTTTTCTTGTCAATCAAATTTATCTGGTCTAACCTAGTCTGAATCCACTCGTCTTCGTCTAAACCTGCGTCTTTCATAATCCTTAGAGAAGGAATCTGGACTTCGATAGGTAGAATAACTTCCATACTGTAGACTTGGGAGAATGAGGTTGTCCCATTTGATGTTTGTACTGAAGTGAGATAACCATGAAGACAAAATGATAACATTTCATGTCAATATTTATATGTCACCATCATATTCTGTATAATCTTCTTGATATTCTTATTAGCAGCTTCCACTGCACCGTTCATCTTCAGTTAATACGGAGAAGAGTTGTGGTGCTTGATCTTGAACTATGTGCAACATTATGTGATCACGGTGTTGTTAATATTAGTACGATTGTCTGTGATAATGCTTTCGGGGATGTCATGTCGACAGATGAGGTTATATTTGATGAACCGAGCCACAACATTCTTGGTGACGGAGGCAAATGAGGCTGCTTCAACCCACTTCGTGAAGTAATCGATGGCGACGAGGATGAAACGATGTCCGTTAGAAGTAGTAGGGTTAATCTCACCAATCATATCAATGCCCCATATTGCAAATGGCCAAGGAGTGGTCAAAACATTTATAGGAATCAGAGGAACGTGTACTTTGTCAGCATAGTTCTGGCATTTGTGACAAGCTCTTGAGTGACGATGGCAATCAGTTTCCATGGTCGACCAATAATAACCTGCTCTCAGAATTTTCTTAGCCATCGTATGCCCACTTGAATCATTACCTAAGACCCATTCATGCATATATTCCATAATATTCTCAGCTTCCTTCTTGTCTACACAACGAAGCAGAGTCGAATCATGATTACACTTGTATAAAATTTTGTTGCTCAGGAAGAACTTAGCAGAGAACCTCCATAGGAATTTATTATCATTGATAGATGCCCCTTCAGGATACTCTTAAGCTTCGAGGTATATTTTTACTTCATGAAACCAAGGCTTCTCTTCTACTCCATTAGTATCAACCTTGTAGTAATGTGTCGGTTCATCCAGCCTCTCAATAGTAATTCGAGGAGCCTCACTGACCCATCTGACTTTGAACATAGATGACATGGTTGCTGTTATACCCCAATTTCCCCCCTAAGATTCCTCTATCATCTCATATCAACTCAATCATATCAAGATTACACTTGGGTTTGGTTCTTCTCCCTATCTCTAGGTTTGCTCATGAGGGATCACCAAGCACTTTGATTGGTATATGGTGATCATATATGTCTTGTGTTGATTAACTTTTAACTAAAAAATACAATAAATGTTTTCTCTAAATGATGATACTATAGGTGAGGGCACAACACATTTCATCAGGTTGATTCATAGGTTCATGAGTTTATTTCCATGCCTTCTTCAACAAAGATTCATTGAGATTCAAGCTTCATCATTGATAGTTCTTTAAAGTAATATCATGACAAGGTCTACTATGATTCATCATTCCTCAATTTGTCAAAAGAAGTCAAAAAATGCAAGAATTGATTGAAGAAGTTTGACCTATTTGGAAAAATTCTTGATTACTTGACAACAAGTACTTAACTTTTTCAATTTTCAACATTTGGAGGTGATTATTATTCCTACGAGTTCTTATTATCAGCCACAACAACTTCTATTCACATGGAAAAAGTGATTATACAAGAAAGATTGTCAAAAGTGAAAGGGATTTCCAAATCATTTTGGTGCTCTAGGAGCCAGGGTTTTGAACTACTAAGGGCTATATCTTGTTCATCTATTGAGATTTTTGAGTGATTCCAAATATATGCTTCTATTTAAATGGTTATAAACCAATCACTTCAAAAGTTTCAAGCAAATTTTGTGTGGAAGATTCCTAATGATGGAGAAAGGTTACAAGTCCTATAGATAGGCCATTAAATTCCCTTATGTGACTTCAAGGGATCATAACTTGGTAAATTTTTATCTCATTGAGCCCATTATTTTTCCATATTGATCTTAATAATGTGAACTTCAACTTTTCTTTTATGTGTAAAGCTTGAAAATGGTTAGAAGATGCCTCAAAAACTCAAAATACTATAGGTCACCTCATGGACTTTCACCAAATTCAAAGGATCATAACTTGTTCAATATTTGGAATTTTTGGGTGAAACAAGTTTCACAATACTCTTTAATGAGTCTATTTCAAGCTATCATCAATGATCAAAGATAAATTTTGAAGGAAGACCTTGTTTGGAGTCAAAAAATTATAGGACTTTTTTTTTTGAGAAAAACTTAGAATTTTTTGAAGTACAAAAAGTCACCGCAGTTTTTATGATTTTGACCAAACACAACTTCTAGATCAATCATTAAAATGATCTCTATCTTTCCATATTGTAAATATTGTGACCTTATCTTTCAAATGCTTCAAGAATTATGCCCCAAGACCTCTTGAGTTATGAACACCATGGATTCAAAGTTGGTACCTTGGAACTAAAGTTTCACTTGCAGTCAGATTACAATTTCCATAATGTGACTTCTAATCACCAAATTACCACGTGATTTTCACTTAAACATGATCAACAAAGATATTTGGATTATTTAGAGTGACAAAACCATCATTTAGATGAGTTTTGATGCACATGTGAGCACACTTTGCTTGTGAACACATGTGTGCACGAATTCGATTGAAATTGCATCATTCACCCTCCTCTTGATTCCATTCACTTATCCTATAAATACATACTCTATTCCACTCATTTTCTCAAGCTTGAACAACCAAAATCACCCTATCAAACTCCCTACATAACTCACTTTTCTGAGTTTTCGAATTCATCTTTTCTCCACTTTTCAATCCAATTTCTTCGTTGATTCTTCATCCTTGAACTTCACTGAGGCTAAGAGAAGAAGAACCAAGCCTTGAGGTGCCCTAAGTCGTACTAGCCAAGTCCAATTGCATATAAACTCATCTGACTTTGTTCAGGTAGTTTAAGGCACCGAATCTTCTAACTCAAATTACTGGAATGGTCTATGATGTTCACTGATGCTTGCTATCAACTCAACTTTGGTGAATTAATGCATTTGATGCTTATGTTTTTTGATTTCGACATTTTCAAAACTCTCTGGTTTTTTCCAAATCGATTACATTGTAATTTATATAAATTTTTCACGAGCATATGGTTGTGAACATCTCAAGTAGACGCATCTGATGGCACCACTGTGAACGCATAGATTTACAGATTGAAGGATTTGAGTTTTGCCCTATTTGCAGGAGGCTAGAGGTTGAAGACGACCTACATGTCGTTCTTCAACCAATGATATTCATCCATTTGTTTTATTTTGATTTTTTGGACTTTTTTGTGTTACATACGCGCGCATTGGCTTGGATTCATGATATAAGTGAGTTAGATCTATTAGATCTGTCAGTGTGTATAAGTAGTTAGATCCAACGCGTGTGGTTTTTTTTTGTGATATTAATTACAAAGTTATTTTTAAAATTCCTTTATCTTTAAAAATTCACAACTCTCTTACTTTTTATCCAACAATTATGAAAAAAAATACAAAAATACTTAATTTATTTCCGACTTTATGAATATTTTTTATTAATTTTATTTTGATGTTTGATGTTTTTCATAATTTTTGTTTTGTTTGCCTTATTTTAATTGTTTTAAAAATACTTTCTGGTCTTTTTAAATTCTGAAAATATTATGGAATGATCCAATGATCAGATAAATTTTGGTGACCTCATTTTATTTTTATTTCTGATTTTACTATTTTTTTACAAATTTTGGTTTATTTTTCTTATTTATTTACATTTAAAAAAAATAGTTTATGACTTAAAAAAACTCTAAAATTTTTTGTCAACTATTATTAACTCATGTTTGACCTCTCACTATTTTTTAGGATTTTTATTTGGTATTTTAATATACTTTGTGTATTTTACCAATTATTTTCCTTTTTATAACCATTTAAATATTGTTTTATTAATGTTATTTTATTATTTTTGTTTGGTCCTGACTTAGATTTCATTTGGTGACAAATTCTTCAACCTCATCGGATCTTGGGTGTTGATAGGTTGAGAAACCAAATCTATCAAAATGGATGAATGATTACGATATTTAAAACCCTAAATTCATTTAATACATCCCCCCTCTTCATCTTATCTCTTTCTTACTTGTGCTACACGTTGTTAGAGAATAATCTACATATCATTTCTCTAAACATATGGTACATAGATTACTATTGACCGACCTCAAAATAGGTGCGACTTCTACATAAGTCCACTTACGATTTCTTAACATAGTGCTAAATTTTGTCACGATTCGGGAAATGATCATTCGTGGACCAAACCTATGTTTGCAAGCCCAAGTATGTTTAATATGAAACTTTGATCCAATAACCTTGAGGTTCATTGTTAGGAGGCTTTGGTCTTATCAATCCTCTAATGAACCTTCATAAAATTTGGTCTAAGTGAATCATTTAGACATCGTTGATCATTTGTTGTTGCCTCGAGAGTAATGCTCTGGTCTATGTAACACGGGGAACATTTGAACTCATGTTTGTTTCGAGAGATGTTTTTTATACTCTCTTTATTTCTGATGTATTGAGATTATGTGATGAGTGACATTTAGTGCCTAATGTTTTATTATATAGTTGTCATTATGGGATTTCAATTATTAGTATCATCATGAAATATAATTATTCCGTTGTGATATACATATGTGTATGGGACATGATTTTAAATGCGTGTTATGAGCATGACCGGTGTATTTGTGTTGGTTTTTGAAATACATGTGACACCCTCTTTTGATATGCATGCTAATTTACTCTGATATGCCATATTATTTCTGTGGGGTTAAGGGGGTGTTACATTAGTAGTATCATAGCATGGTCGGCCAGGTTATTAATGTGTTTATTTCCTTTTTGTATTTGATATGTGTATATGACACAATTAGTATTGTTTGTCTGATGAGGATTGTTGGCTGTTTGGAATTTTAGGACGATGGTTACAGGAAGGAATGACGATGTTATTGCCGAGGTGTTGGCAATGTTGGCCAGTGCGATTGGGCAACAACCGCACACCAATGCTGGGAATAGGGAGGAGGATGAATTACATGCTTTTGGGAAGTTCCAGAGGAACAATCTGCCAATATTTGAAGGAGCTCATGAACATGAAAAAGCACAATTATGGCTGAAGGAGATTGAGAAGATTTTTCAGGTCATGAATTGTTCGGATACTCAGAGGGTGCAGTTTGGTAGCCATATGCTTGAGAAGGAAGATGAGGATTGGTGGAATAATACTGTTCAGATGTTTGATGAAGATGGGATGGAGGTTACTTGTGCACTTTTTAGAGATGCATTTCTGGAGAAATATTTTCCAGAGGATGTGCGTGGGAAGAAAGAGGTTGATTTTCTTGAGATGAAGCAAGGTAATGGAAATATGGCTGACTATGCTGCAAGGTTTGAGGAGTTAATTAAGTTTTATCCTCATTACAACACTGCTAATGCTGAGAGATCTAAGTGTCCTAAGTTTGTGAATGGCTTGAGATCTGAGATGAAGAAGGCCATGGGTTATCAGCGGATTAGGAGATTTTCTAAGTTGGTTAACAAGAGTAGGATCTATGATGAAAATAGTAGGGAGAGTGCTGCTCACTACCATTCTTTGAGTGAGAAGAAGGGAAAAGGCAAATTCAGAGGAAAGCCATATGCTGATAAGGGTAAGTAGAAACCTGGTTATGACAGGAAGTCAAGTGGGGGAGGAGCTCATACTTTGGTTAAGTGCTACACGTTTGGTGTTAAAGGATATCATGCTAATGAGTGCACATGTGCTGAAGTAAAATGTTTCGAGTGTGGAAAGCTAGTTCAAAAAGCTAATGACTGTAAAGGAGGTGCGAGTGTGACTTGTTACAATTGTGTTGAGCAAGGCACATTAATACCAATCTGATAAGCCGAAGAATGAACAAGCTAAAGGGAAAGTGTTTGCTTTATCTGGTTCTGAGACTGCTACTGAGGATAGACTAATCTGAGGTACATGCTTCATTAATGGTACACCTTTGATTATTATTATTGATACTAGTGTGACACATTCTCTCATTTATTTGGATTGTGTTAAGAGATTGAATCTTGAGTTATCTGATATGAATGGAAGTATGGTTATTGACACTCCTGCTATGGGTTCAGTGACTACTTCGTATGTGTGCTTGAATTGTTCGTTGAGTATTTTTGGTAAAGAATTTGGAGTTGATTTAGTGTGTCTCCTGTTAGATCAACTTGATGTTATTCTTAGAATGAAGTGGTTGAAATACAATCATGTTTATATCAACTATTTGATAAGACAATTATCTTTCTTGATTCTTGTTTCGAGAGAGATTTGTTTATGTTTGCCAAGCAAGTTAATGAGTCTGTGCAAGATGGTTCTATGTTGTTGGCTTTGATGTAAACATTAAATATCAAGGAAAAATGAATGATGGGTGAATTACCAATAATTCATGATTTTCCTAAGGTATTTCCTGAAGATGTAAGTGATTTACTACCAGAATGTGAAGGGAGTTTATGATCGACTTAGTTCCTAGAACTAGTCTGGTGTCGACAGCTCCATATTCGATATCAACATCTGAATTGAAAGAGTTGAAGGTTTAACCTGAGGATTTTCTTGAGAAGAGGTTTATTCGTCATAGTGTGTCATCGTGGGGTGCACCAATTTTGTTGGTTAAGAAGAAAAAAGGTACTATGAGATTGTGTGTGGATTATAGACAATTGAACAAGGTGACCATCAAGAATAAGTATCCACTTCTGAGGATTAATGATTTGATGGATCATTTGGTGGGTGCTTGTGTGTTCAGCAAGATATATTTGAGGTCTGGGTATCATCAGATTCGTGTGAAGGCTGAAGATATTCAGAAGACTGCTTTTAGAATAAGGTATGGTCATTATGAGTATTCTGTGATGTCGTTCTGTGTGACCAATACACCTGGTGTATTTATAGAATACATGAATATGATTTTTCATCAGTATTTGGATAAGTTTATTATTGTGTTCATTGATGATATTTTGATCTATTCGAAGAGTGAAGAAGATCATGCCGAGCATCTAAAGGTTATGTTATCTGTGTTAAAAGAGAAGAAACTATATGCTAAGTTTTCTAAGTGTGAGTTTTGGTTGGAGGAAGTGAGCTTCCTTGGTCATGTGATATCAAAAGGTGGTATTGTTGTTGATCTATCGAAGATTGAGGTTGTGTCTCAATGGGAAGCTCTGAAATATATTTCCGAGATTATAAATTTTCTTGGTTTAGCAGGTTATTATCAGAAGTTTATTGAAGGATTTTCCAAGCTAGCTTTGTCGTTGACGCAATTGACTAGGAAGGGTCAAGCTTTTATTTGGACTGCACAATGTGAAGCTGGTTTTCAAGAGCTTAAGAGAAGGTTGACAATCACTCCTATTTTGATTTTGCCTGATCCAGAAGAACCGTCTATTGTGTATTGTGACGCTTCATTGATGGGTTTAGGAGGTGTGTTGATGTAGAATCGACAAGTTGTAGCTTATGCTTCAAGGAGAATTAAAGAGCAGGAAAGGAATTATATGACTCATGATTTAGAGTTAGCTGCTGTTGTGTTTGTGTTGAAACTTTGGAGCCATTATTTGTTTGGATCAAGATTTGATGTGTTTATTGATCACAAGAGTTTGAAATATCTGTTTGATAAAAAAGAGTTGAATATGAGGCAAATAAGATGGTCGGAATTCTTGAAGGAATATGATTTTGGTTTGAATTACCATCCAGGTAAAGTGAATATTGTGGCTGATGCATTAAGTAGGAAGTCTTTTCATATGTCGATGTTGATGGTGCGAGAGTTGGAATTACTTGAGCAATTTCGAGATATGAGTTTTGTTTTTTAGGAGACTTGTTTTGGAGTTAAGCTTGGTATATTGAAGCTTACTAGTGGCATTCTTGATGAGATACGAGAAGGTCAAAAATCTGATTTGGTTTTGGTGGATAACTTGACATTGATCAATCAAGGTCGAGGTGGTGATTTTTAGATTGATGAGAATGGTATCGTGAGACGTCGTGATAGAGTTTGTGTTCTGGATATAGGTAATTTGAAGAAGAGGATTCTTGAGGAAGGGCATCATAGTGGATTGAGTATTCATCCTGGAGCTACAAAGATGTATCAGGATTTGAGGAAATTGTTTTGGTGGCCAGGTATGAAGAAAGAGATTGCAGAATTTGTGTATTCTTGTTTGACTTGTCAAAAGTCGAAGATTGAACATAAAAAACCGTCTAATTTGATGCAACCGTTATCTATTCCTGAATGGAAATATGATATTGTTTCTATGGATTTTGTTTATAGTTTACCTAGAACACCAAGTAATTGTGAAGCTATTTGGGTTATTGTGGACAGGTTGACGAAAACTGCTCACTTTATTTCGATGAGAATAGATTATCTGATGGAAAGCCTTGAAAAGTTGTACATTAAGAGGATTTTCAATTTGCATGGTATTCCGTCTAACATTGTGTCAGATAGAGATACAAGGTTTACTTCGAAATTTTGGGAAGGTTTGCAAAGTGCTTTGAGTACGAAGTTGCATTTGATTTATGCTTATCATCCACAAACAAATAGTCAGATTGAGAGGAAAATTCAGTCACTTGAGGATATTTTGAGAGCTTCTGTGTTGGAAAAAGAAGGTGCTTGGGATATTTACTTGCCTTTGCTTGAGTTTACTTATAAAAATATTTTCCATTCGAGTATTGGAATGATACAGTTTGAGGCTTTGTATGGTAGAAGGTGTAGAATGCCTTTGTGTTGGTATGAATCATGAGAGGGTGTTATGGTTGGATCTGAGATAGTTCAGTAGACTACAGATAAGGTTAAGATGATTCAGGAGAAGATGAAGGATTCTCAGAGTCATCAGAAGAGTTATCATGATAAGAGGAGGAAAGCACTTGAGTTTGAGAAGGGAGATCATGTGTTTCTTAGAGTTACTCTGGTAACAAGTGCTAGTTGAGCTTTGAACTCGCATAAGTTGACGCCGCGTTTTACTAGTCCTTATCATATTTTTGAGAGAGTAAGTGCAATGGCTTATTAGATTGATTTGCCACCGTCGCTTGCTAATCTTCATAATGTGTTTCATGTGTCTCAATTGAGGAGATACATTGTGGATCCCTCTCATGTGGTCCAATTAGATGATGTACATGCAAGAGATAACCTAACTATTGAGACATCACCTATACAACTAGAGGATCGAGAGTTGAAACAACTTCGTGGTAAATAGATTGCCTTGGTGAAGGTAGTTTGGGGAGGACCGGGGGTGGAAACGTAACTTGTGAACTCGAGAGTCAGATGAGGGAGTATTATCCTGAGTTGTTTGTTTAAGGTAATTTTCGAGGACGAAAATATTTTAAGTGGGGGAGAGTTTTAACACCGTAATTTTATTTACTATTTATTTTATTTAGCTATTTATTTTATTAAATATTATGTGATATAGTAATTAATTAAATTGTGTGATTTTGTGAATATATGAATTATTTGAATTAGTTTCATATATGTGTTATATGAGTAATTTGGTTAGTAGGTGGGAAAATAGAATTATTAAGTAACTGGTCCTTGGTGATGGTTAATGTGAGAAGAAAAGAGGAAAAGAGGAAAATACATGTCTCATAACACAAGAGAAATGGTTTAGACACTTACAATCACCCAACCCATGCTTGTACCTCCTCTTGAAACTTGTTTCCCACTTTTCTTCAAAATCAAGTAACCTAGCATTTAGCTTGAAACTTGTACTTCTGACTTGCCAAACCACTCAAGACTCTTTGCTTATAGATACACAAACCATTTTCCACAAAACACACGCATACTTGACCCCTAAAAAACACCAAGAGCTCAGAACTGTTTCATATACCTCCATTGTTGACCAACCTGACAAAAAGTTTGAAACTTACATCTCCCTCGTGCGTTTTCAAGCCTTTTGGTTCCTAAAGTTTCTAAACATCATTTAGAACTCATCTCACACCCTGTTTCAAGACTGTAACACCATTATCACCATCCTCCATTTTCAAAAATAGAGCTTTGCACTTGGACTTCTCCAGAACTCCTCAGGCATTTCCAGCTCAAGCTAAGCATCCCATTAGCTTCCTGGGAACTTGAGGAAGCTAACCCAATCATTGGAACCCACTGAAATTTGCTCAAACTCCAAACCCGATACCCTCTTGCAAGGTAAGTTTTCTAACTTTGGAACTTTCCATACAGGCATCATCAATGATTTATTTGTGAATGAAACATGTAGATATCATTGCCCTAAATCTAACCATGTCCATAGTTTCCATTAATTTTTCTTGAGCTTAGAGAATTTTAAGATTGAAGTTTATGAGATTTTAAGGGTTAAGAATAGGGACATTAAAATTCATGCTTATCTTTGATCTATAATTATTTTGCTTTGCATTTCTGAAATCGTGAGGAAATTTGCTACAAGTTTCATGTTTACAGTTTTCATTTTTGTTAAGATTTGAACAAGTTACAGAGGTTCTGGCTGGGCGTGAGGTTGAATATGAATTTGACCTCAGGAACATGTTTGCCATATATATTTATGGTTTGATTTATATAAATGGATGTATAGCCACCCCAATGGTAGAAGCGCGTGCCTATAACCTGAGGGACCTGGGTTCGAGCCCCAGTGGTACCCTTTTGATTTTTTTTACATTGTTTTGCATTCTGACTTCCTTTTTTAGCAGCGTTGGGCCTCCTTTGGGCCTTTTGTTTTTTTTCTTACCTCTAACCCCCCTTGTAGGCTATCCACACCCCTGGCCCATTTTATTTTTTATTTTTTCTTATTTTCATTTATTTGTTTTCTTAATTATTTTTCTAATACTAAAAAATCATAAAAAATATAAAAATAGTAGATTTACATTTTGACATAGTTTATTTATTTTTTTCTCACAAAAAATTATTTTATTTAATCATACTTTATTTATTTTACTAATTGTTTTGTGAATTTAATTAAAAATAGTTTTATTTATTTATTTTCTCTTACAACCATTTAAATATATATTTTAAAACATAAAAAGACCAAAAATATTTTATAATACTATAAATTATTTTTTAAGACAAAAAATACCAAAAATATTCCTTTTATAAACTTAACTTCTTTTAATCAATTAATAATTTAGGGTTTTATTAATTTCTTTTCCTATGTAAATTTAGGCTTGCCTTTTATTATTGTAATTAATTATTTTATTTTAATTAATTAGGTTAAACTTAAAACCCCTTTTCTCTAAAAAATTTCAAACAAAAACATCTATTTCTTTACATTCACATTGTTGTACATTTATTCATTTTGTACATTATATTCATTTAATTTCTTATACATTTATACCAATTCAATATGGTTGTAATAGATTAATTAGGTTTATTTTCTTGCAATCCCCATTTATAGTTTGTACTCCCCCCTCCCACAAGTATTGTAATAGCGTAGTAATTTTAAATTCCGCAATTTATCGCTTTATATACAAATGCTGATAATTAGGGTTTGTATAGAAAGACTAAAACCAATCAATTAGAAAACCCTAATCAAAGACAAAACCAAGCATGAAAACAATACACTTGCACACAAGCACCCCTAGGATAAATCCACTTGGTTGCCTTACAAAATGGCCATATTACTCATGTGAGGTATCTTAGCAAAAACAAGCAAAATACAAAGATCATAGTCCCTCGATGACGCTATCTAAGTTTCCTTTCAAATGATCTTAGTCCCTAAAAGAGAATGCTAAGATACCTTGCAACATTGCTAATCATGGTTATACGATGACCCACGCCAGTCCCGTTTACATCCAAAGATATGGTTACTTACCAAATCAATGGTAATATGACAATGTCAAAGGAAAAGGAAATGAACAAGAAAGACTTTTGAGTAGGTAGAAAGCTCCTAATTACTTGCTCTGTTTCAAAACAAACATCCTTGCTATTTTCAAAACAAACACCTACATTTTTAAAACATCTTACAAATTTGAAAACATTTTCAAAAGATCAACATCTTTGTATACATTCTTACGAACGAGAATCATTACAAAGATTGCCTAAACAATGGCCTCTTTACAAAATACTTTCAAAAACCACACAAAGCATAATTTCAAACAAAAGCAAGTGATCTAGCAAGTAACTAAGAGCCCATGGAAAACCATGAATGAAAAGGGTGCTAATACCTTCCCTTTTCATAATCTACCCCTCAAACTCAAGAAATAATCTCAAAGGTCTTTTCTGTGCTTTTTCACCTTTCCTTTTGGAGAAAAGAAAATTCGGTGGCGACTCTTGTTAACCGCAACATTTGCGATCAAACGCAAAACCTTCAAGTCAGTTCTCCCACCGTATCACACCTTCCCTTTGCATAACCAACCCTCGTACCTAGATTCTCTCCCCTTCTTTTTTGGGTTATTCGCTCTTTTCCCATTCCTTTGGAAACAATAAAGCGCGATGGAGATTTTTATTTGATCTATGCGACTCAAGTTGATCCAATGGCTTAGTCTCAACATTTCTACCGCTACAGTTGCCAATGCGTCTGCCAACTGATTCTCTTCTCGTGGGATGTGTTCAAAAGTAATTTCCTCGAAGTAAAGAATTAACGTCAACACATGCTCCTGATAAGGAATGAGATTCAGGTGCTTTGTATCCCATTCTCCTTTAATCTGACTGATCTCTAAGGCTGAGTCCCTGTACACACTCAAGAATTTGATTTTCTTATCAATAGCAGCCTTAATAACCATGATGCATGCTTCATATTTGGCCATGTTGTTGGTACATTCAAAGCAAATTCTAGCGGTGAAGGGCGTATGGCAACCCTTGAGGGAGATAATCATACATTGATTCCATTTCCCATCGCGTTAGAAGCTCCATCGAAAACCAAAGTCCATTGTGATCCCGACTAAGGTTCTTCATACGGTCTAGGTTCTTCGTAATTTGTAACTAGCATGATATTCTCATCCGGGAACTCGAAATTCATAGATTTATAGTCATCTACAGCTTGATGAGCCAAATAATCTTCCAGTACACTTCCTTTGATTGCCTTCTGAATGGTGTACTGAATGTCTTATTCTGTCAAGACCATTTGCCATCTTGCTATTCTTCTGGATAGAGCGGGCTTCTGGAATATGTATTTATAGGATCCATCTTACAGATCAACAAAGTGGTATGAGTCAACATATACTGTCTTAGTCGGCGAGCAGCCCATGCCAAAGCGCATCAAGTTTTTTCGAGCAGTGAGTAGCTTGTTTCACAGTCGGTAAACTTTTTGCTAAGGTAGTAAATTGCATGCTCTTTTCGACCAGACTCATCAAGTTGGCCCAGTACACACCCCATTGAGTTCTCTAAAACTGTTAGGTACATGATCAGAGGTCTTCCTTCAATTGGTGGCATCAGAATCAGAGGTTTTTAGAGATACTCCTTAATATTGTCAAAAGCTACATGGAAATCATCATTCCATTTCAATACTTGATCTTTCTTCAGCAACTTAAAGATTGGCTCACAAGTTGCGGTAAGATGGAAAAGAAACCTGGAAATATAATTTAGTCGTCCCAAGAAACCTCTGACTTTCTTCTCAGTACGGGGAGATGGAATTTCTTGAATGGCTTTGATATTGGCGGGATCAACTTCAATACCTTTACCATTGATGATGAAAACTAGGAGTTTATCGGATCTTACCCTAAAGGTGCACTTGTTCAGATTCAACCTCAGCTTGTACTTCTTCAGTCTCTCAAACAACTTGTGTAGATGATCAAGGTGTTCTTCTTCAGTCTGAGACCTGGCTATCATGTCGTCGACGTAAACCTCTATCTCGTGGTGAATCATGTCATGGAATAGAGCTACCATAGCATGCTGGTATGTTGTGCCGTCGTTCTTAAAACCGAAAGGCATAACCTTGTAACAGAAAGTGCCCTACTGTGTAACAAAAGTAGTCTTCTCCATGTCTCCAAGTGCCATCTTGATCTGATTATAACCCGAGAAACCATCCATGAAAGAAAATAATTTATGTTGAGCAGTGTTATCAACCAGAACATCAATATGCGACAATGGAAAGTCATCTTTGGGGCTTTCCCTGTTCAGATCCCTGTAGTCTACACACATACGCACTTTTCCATACTTCTTAGGTACTAGCACCACATCTTCAAACCACTGAGGATAGGATGTAACATCTAAGAAACCTGCGTTGAATTGCTTCATAACCTTAGCCTTGATCTTTTCTGATATCTCGGGACACATACGATGAACCTTCTGCTTTATTGGAGAATAACCCTCTTTCTTCGGCAGACGGTAACCACAACATCAGTATCAAGCCCTGGCATGTCTTTGTATGACCAAGCAAAGATCTCAACATAATCATGCAACATCTGAATTAACTTACTCTTGACACGGTCCTCTAGGTTGGCACCTATCTTGACTTTTTCCTGTCTACTTCAGTACCCAAGTTTACAACCTCAACTTTCTCTTCACGTGGTTGTATAGTCTTTTCCTCTTGTACTAACAGTCTGGAAAATTCTCCAGGTATTTCACAATATTCCTCACCTCCGTCCTCGGCTTGGTAGATAGGATTCTTGAAGTCATAAGTGGCAATAGAAAAATTGTTATCAACGGGATTCAGAATGGATGTGGATCTGCAATTTATTATGTTGGTGTGTGTAAGAACACATAACTATTTTGAGAGTGTAATAAAGTAAAAAGAAATACAAAGAGCGCAAAATTTGAATGCAAAATGTCCAATGTTTTTATTAAATAAAAATATGCAAATGAAATGACAACCTTTAACAAGTGGATCATTGTGCTTCGGGTAAGACACAAGGCTTAAAGTTATTATTTAAAGATTACATAACCAAAACTTTGAAAGAAACAGAAAATAATAATTACTACTGACTAAAGGAGATTGAGATAAGGTCTTCAGTCTTCCAGTTGTTGAGCCTGTTAATGGTAGGGAAGATCTAGCTATCTAGGTTGTAGTTATTATCCGTATCTTCTATAGCGTTAACTCTATTATTACTGACGCGGAATGGTGGTCTTCTAGTACGAGCCTGAGGAACAACCTTTTAAGCCTCTGCAGTAAAACTCAAACCAAATTTGTCAAATTTGTACAGAATGTGAGGAAGCTGACCCCAAGTAGTGAAACCATCTTCTTCTACAATAGCTCTAGTATCCTTCAAAGAAGCCATCCTGGGTGGGACCCTGGTAACCTTGGGAATAGCAGAAACGTCTTCAGTAGCAGAAGGAGTGATAACTTTAAAATTCTGGCAGGGAGTTTCGATGAATTCGTCGTCCATCTCAACATACTTGAATGAGTTTAAGTCACTCACCATGTACTCTTATTTTCCACAAACCGTAACAACCTTTCCTTTCACGGGATATTTCAGCTTTTGGTGTAGGGTTGAAGTAACAACACCTGCCCCATGAATCCAAGGGATTCCAATTAAACAAGAATAGGTCGGCCGAATATCCATTACATATAAGGTAGAATTAAAAACCTAAAAACCCACTTTAATCGGGATATCCACCTCTCCATGTACCATCCTCTTTGACCCGTCAAAGGCTCAGACTGTAATATCACTAGGTTTCAGCACAACCCCTTCATAATCAAGCATGTCGAGGGCACCCTTTGGCAGAACATTCAGCGAGGAACCCGTATCAACCAATACATGCGCTAAAGTAGTGCTCATGCATTTAGTAGAGACATACATGGCCTTGTTGTGGTTTCTTTCTTCAGGGGTCAAATCGGCATCAGAAAAGCGTAGCCCATTATCTGTAGTTAGGCTAACAACATAACTTCCAAATTGATCGGCAAAAAATTATTGTGGCACTGTTTACCTTGGGATTTGGTAAACAACCGCTGATCCTCCAAATGGTTACTTATTTGGTTACTCGCAGGATCGATCAGATTGATCCTAGGACATAGGTTGATTTTGAAGTTTTGATTAAATTGGATAAGGCTTTAAATAAAGAGGCTTTAAATGAAATAAAAAGGTTTCAAGTAAATTGCATGAAGAAAGGACTTGGTAAAATAAACAAGGCTTAAAGTAAAAGGCTTCGACATGAATGTAAAGAGGAAAGCAAGTAAATTTCTGGAAAAGTAAATGACTTTGATTAATAAAATTGGTGTTTCACACATACATTTCTCAACAATTCTTTCTCACACGCTGGGTACTCGAATCTATATGAGTGACTTTGTATAGAATTGTGAACACACGCGAGAAACTACATGACCACTATTATTTATACTAAAACATCCCAAGTAACCGTCGGGCAGTTACACTGCTTCGAGATCAATCCACTTGGCACGTTCTCCACGTTCGACGCTCCAGATCCTTGCACGTTTGCACGTGGTAACTGCTGGAAACCGTTTTCCCTCCAAGCGCTTGAATTTCAAACTGCTCCACTCTGAACCATCGAACACTTTCGTCGAGAGACATCTTCGACGAGAAACTCCTTCGACGTCGAAGGCAACCAACCTCTCCCTTGGAAGAAATCTTCTAAGTACTTTGCCATCTTTCGACGGGCATTTCGACAGACTTAGCCAGTCGAAAACATCCTTCAGCTTTAATGGCTGACATCAACAAAACAAAGGTGTCGAATTTAGGAGCCAACAAATTGCCCCCCAAGAATGCCTTATTTCGACTCTAAAAGAAAAAGGCATTCTTTGAAACGCCATTCGACACCTGTCTTTTCACGCTCAGTCACAAATTAACTTGTGCACTTTTTGTTGTTTTCCACCAACTATTGGCAATCCCAAGAAAACCATCATTTATCTGTACCTAGGACGTCACTTTCAGTACGGCGTGCAGTACCAAACGTCATTTCAGAATTTGTCATTATGACAATTCCCAAAAACGAGGACGCACGCTGCGTCCCTCTATTTCTGCAGAACGGCTAAAACGACAGGGGGCTGCCACGCGTCCCACTAACTCCTGCAGCATTAAATGGAATTTAATGTCCTCGTTTTTGGGGATTTTTTCCCACTACTATAAATAACAGTAAGTACCCCATTATGGGACTTTTTACGCCATCTAGCTTTCAAACTTCTCCGTTTTCATACAAGCTTGTTATCTTTGCAGAAACTCTTCCTCTTTCACTTCGTCTTCAACCTCAACTCTAACAATGGCATCTGCTTCCAATGCTCCTGGCGCTACTGTACCATCTGAAAATGCTAAACCCAAGGTTTTCGTCACTGCTCCGGTAGTAACTTCTACAGGCAAACGAAGGGTTCCTGAACCCTTGGACATCGCCGTTCGCGATGCCTACTCACGCCATCTTATGATCCCGGTTGGATACTCCAACCAGATCTTTGCAATGTCTGGCCCTATGTATCCAAGTATCTCTGAGGCTATGAAGATCAAGAGCTATTTCCCGGTAGTCGAGAAACTCAAACCAGTCGCATGCGCCAAGAAAGACGCAGAAGACAATGAAGACCCTGCACATGAAAAAATCGACCTCCGCTTCTTCAACAGAGGTGTTAGGGCCTTCAGGTCCTGTCCTAACCTTACCCCTGATTACGTTGCTTGGCTAGCAAAGATGGAGAAACACCAAACTTCGATCTGGAAGGATATGGGGATCTTCGACCTGGTGATGCTGTCGAAGACAGGTTTGAACTATTCTCCGGAGATGCTGATAGCTTCTCTGCTGTTCTGGGACTACTCCCACTTTACTTTCCATCTCCCCTGTGGGATGCTAACCCCCACACTCTTCGATGTGGCCGCTATTACTGGCCTTCGACCCACCGGAGATTACTTCGATCCGGAAGAGATGTTGGAAGATCAAATTGGCTTCTCTGACACCAAACCAACATACACCACTTTCATCAACCATTATCACGACAGGTCGACAGATGCTGTGTCGGACGTCGAACACATAGCGTTTTTAGCCTTATGGCTGACTCGCTTTGTATTTTGCTCGAAGTCTTTACAGGTGACCAAAAAGATGGTCACTCTTGCTACTCAACTGCATCATCGCCAAAACATCTGTTTGGCAGAACTGATTCTGGCTAGCCTCTATGATTCGATTAGCAATGGGGCAACTCTTCTAAAAATTGTCGAGAACAGGGCCAGCTTGCTACTTGCTGGGCCTTTTTGGCTGCTCCAACTGTGGCTCAATGCCACTTTCGAATCTTTCTTGCCCAAGAAGGTTCAGATAAATGAGCAGGCTCCAGCGATAGCGAACAGACGCGTCGAAGGAACCAGGCTGGCTCTGTTGACACCTATGGAAGATGGACTGGAGTTTCAGCAAACCTTCACCAACTTCGTTCTAATGTTTGCTCAAAGGAAGGAGTTTGTTTCAACTATGGCTCCATTTGCTCGACGGCAGGTAGGCCCAGCATGGTTCACAAGGCCACATCCAAGGATGTCGAGTGGTCCTAATGTTGACGAACATACAATACTGTGGGAGGCGTTCCTCACACCAAGGATCATGCCTCTTCGATTCAGGAGCTCTAAGACTCATTTGAGTCTGATTGCATACCAACCAAACCTGGTATCTCGCCAGTTTGGTATTATCCAAACCCTACCTTCTCCGATTTTTCCACGAGAGAAGTCAATGTTGTACTTCTGCAATGATTACACAGAAGAAGCTGCCATCAAGCATATCAGAAGATATGCTGGTCGAACAGTTCTCTCGTTGTTTGACTATCAGCTCAATTTTCTTTGTTCACCATCCTTCGAGGAGTGGTGGAAAAGCTATTATGCTGAGGAGTTCTTCGACGAGAAGGACTTCATGGATGAGCTGCAGAAGTCTTTTGTCCTTGTGTTGGACAAAATAAAGAAATGTAAGTTCATCCTGTCACATTACTTTATCTCTTTTTCGACTGTTAGCCTGTTAATTTTTTATTTGCTTTCAGTTGTTCGAAAGCCTGTAGCCAAGAAGGCTACAGAAGGCCAACAGGGAGGAGGCCCTTCAACAAAACCTCCACCGCCGGCGAAGACTACAGCGCCGGCGAAGACCACAAGCAACCAACAGGGGGAAGGCTCTTCGAAGAAGCCTTCTATATCGGTAACCAGACTTTCATTATTTCCTCCTGGCTTTCGATTTTTGACTTTCGATGTAATTATTAAATCGAATTCCCATTGGTTTTCTAGGCACCTTCGCCCAAGAAACGGCCAGCACTGGTGGTCGAATCTGGGAGCGATGAAGAAAGCGATTCCCCTCCTGCCCCTCTAAAAAGGCGAAAGTTGACGAAGGATGCTCCTGTTCCTGCTCCTGCTCCTGAAGGTCGAACCATCAGAATAAAAGTTGCTGGGAGAAAGCCTAGGCCACCTCCAGTGATCATTGAGGAGCCAACTGAGGAGGAACTAAACATTCTTCTTAACAAGCCTGTCGAAAGCGACAATTCCAGCCCTGGGGCTGAAGCTAATCCACAGGTAATCCCTTAGACCTTTTTATAATTTAGGTATAGATACCCATATTCGATTGTGTCTCTTTCGATCTCTGAAGATTTGTCTTCTTTCCTTTTTCAGGACACCACTGAAAGTTCTCCGCCAAGAACCTCTGAAACGCTGGAATCTGCTGAACTTAGCAGGCCTCAAGAAAAAGGCTTGGGAAATGACGAAGCCCATACTGAGAATGAGGCCAATGCTGAAACGGTAGAAAAACCAACAGAGGAACCTCTGGTGGAGGAACAACAGCCAGAAGCGGTTCAGGTGGTGGATCTGTCAGAAGAGAATCATGAAGAAAGGGACCAAGGCAATGCTGGCGAAGAAAATCAAGGTGCTGCTGACGAAGAGAACCAAGGTGGCACTGGCGAAGGGCACCAGGGTGACGCTAGCGAAGAGCACCAAGATGACGCTGGCGAAGGGCACCAGGGTGATGCTAGCGAAGAGCACCAAGGTGACGCTAGCGACGAGCCACAAGTCGACGCTGGTACTGCCCCAGTCCGAGTCGAAGAGCAACAAGTCGAGGCACCTAACATTCAACAGCCTCAAACCCAAGACAATACTGTTGCAAGGGTTACCTCCACGAAGCATAGGTCAAAAGAGGACTTAGAACTCTTGAAACAAACTGACCCTGTTAGCTATCTCAACGCAATCATCGAGAGCAAGAGTTCGTCTGATGCTAGTCAGGAGATTCCTACCCTGTCGGGGAAGTCTACTGAAACCTCTCCTCTCGATGACGCTTTGGCGAAGGTTAAGGCCCAGTTCTTCAAGAGGGACTTGGTGAAGGCTTTAGAGGGGGACCCCACTGCTCCATCATGTTTGAAGGATGTCTTAAATGCTGTCGACTTGTTAGCTGTAGCCCCAGAAGTCTCAGGCTTGATCATGGAGTTACACTCTATGATTGATCAAGTCTCAGCAGATTACAGGCGCCAAAGGGGGTTTAACAGTCAGCTTGAGGTGTTGTATGGCAAAAGCTCCTCTGCGTGGACTGCTGTCTCGGATACGACTTCTTGAATTGCGGAGTTGTCGAAACAAAAAGCATCTACGCAGGAAGAAGTCGATGCCATTGATCGAGAGAATGCTTCCTTCCGGGCACAAATCACAGAGATAGAAGCGAAGATAAATGCTAACACTATACGCAAGGAGGAACTTCTTTCGACCATCTCAGACACCGAGAGCCAAACTGAAATCAAACAAGGCCTGGAATTCGCTGAGAGGGCCCAAGGCTTCGACGCTCAGATTTCCAAAATAGTGCAGGAGAACGCCTGGTGCAAGAAAAGGTTGGAGCTGCAGCAAGCCAAGTACCTTCGACTCAAGGACTCTATTTCCTTTTGATTGATTCTCTTTTGTAACCATATTTTGTAATCTACATTCGACAACAATGCCATCTTGGCTGAAATTTATAAAATTTCCATTTTTGCATTTTTATGGTTAATTTAGTCTTGTTCTTTTATTATTTTATTTTTATCTCTTGAAGTATAGGTTTGTATTTTTTCAAATATTTACCATTTACTCTCAAGAGCCTTTTATCTCCACCTAACTCTTCGACTTCATAGGCTCCACCAGAAAAAGTTTGGATAACTCTGAAGGGTCCTTCCCATTTGGGTGACCATTTCCCCATGCTTCGATCCCTTCGATCCATGGGAAGAATTACCTTCCAAACTAGTTCTTCAGGCAAAAATACCTTAGGTTTTACCTTTTTATTATAAGAGTCTTCTACTCTTTTCTTCTGAAGCCTGAGTAGGTCGAGAGCGCGTAATCTCTCTTTGTCCAAATCCACCAGTTCGTCCAACATCATGTTCCAATAAACTTCAGAAGGAATATCATAATGCCTCTGAACCCTTGCAGATTGAAGACAAATTTCTGCTGGTAACACTGCATCATGGCCAAAAGTTAGCCTATACGGTGTTGTACCAGTGGCTTCTTTTGGGGACGTTCGACAAGCCCACAGAATCTGGTCTAACGTCTTATGCCAATTCTTCGGTTTCTTCCCCACATGTTTCTTTATCAAGCCAATCACCACTTTGTTGGCTGCTTCGACTTGACCATTCGCCTGTGCATAATAAGGCGTGGATGTTAGGAGTTTGAAACCTGTTTCCTGAGCAAATTCTTGCATCTTTCGACCAGTAAAAACTGATCCTTGATCAGTTGTTATTGTCTCAGGAATTCCATACCTAAAGATAATGTTCTTTTGAATAAATTCAATGACATTTTCTTGGTCTACATTGACTAAAGGGACAGCTTCGATCCACTTAGTAAAATAATCAATGCCTACCAATATGTATTTCTGACTCTTTGATGATGCTGGTCGAATCTCTCCAATGAGGTCCAACGCCCATCCTCTAAAAGGCCAAGGCTTCACTATCGAGTGAAGTTCGCTTGCTGGTACATGTTGGATGCCTGTATGGACTTGACACTCTTGACAACCCTTGGCGAACTCAACACAATCTTTCAGCATAGTGGGCCAATATAGTCCTTGTCGAAACAACAACCATTTCATCTTATGGCCTGCTTGGTGAGCCCCACATGCCCCAGCATGCATAGTCGAAAGGGCTATGTATGCTTCAGTCTCACTTAAACATTTCAGCAACACCCCTTCAGGCGTCTTCTTGAATAACTCATTACCCATGAGTACATAACTCAACGCCCTGTATTTTGTTTTTCGTTCTGTCGAAGCTCCGGGATTTTGAAGATAGTCCACAATGGGTTTCCTCCAATCTTGCTCTGACAAATTATCAATGAACGAAATCTCGAAGTTACTGTGATCAGCATATCCTAGTCTCGTCGATTCCAAGTCTGATGGTGATAGACAAGTTGCTTTTATCTTTTCTCGAACTTCGATTGCTCTTTGTAATCTCGTTTTTGAAATCTTATACCCAGATGCAATTTGTGCCAAGTCATTGGCTATTTGATTTTCGACTCTGGGTATGTGTCGAATATTGATCGTTTCAAATTTTTTCAATAAACGATTTGCTATCACAAAGTACATAATGAGATTCTCTCTTATGCATTTATATTCCTTTGCGACTTGCTTAATGACTAACTCTGAGTCTCCCATTATTTCGACTCGAGTTGCCCCCAATTCCAACAATATCTCAAGGCCAGTAATTAGAGCTTCATACTCAGCCTCATTGTTCGAACAAGAACCTGATATTTTGTACTTGAATGTTGTTGGAATTTTATCTGGAGAAATAATCAAGACTCCTACCCCTGTTCCATCTTTATGGCTGGAACCATCGAAGTAGAATTTCCAAGGCTCTATCTCCACATAATTAATATCCTCAACTTGAATTGAGTGGTCGACTATAAAGTCTGCCACCACTTGTCCTTTTACTGCCTTAAGAGGCATAAAGGTCAAGGAATATTCAGTTAATGCTAATGCCCACTTGCCAATTCGACTATGCAAGATAGGTTTCGACAACATATATTTGAAAACATCAAAATGAGACGAAACATAAACATCAACTGGTTTTATATACTGCTTGAGTTTTGTACAAGAGAAATACAGACATAGACACAATTTTTCAACTTCACTATATCTAGTTTCTGCATCGTTCAAAACTCTACTGAGATAATAAATGGGTCTTTCGACTCCATTCTCATCCTCTTGGGCTAACATGCTTCCCAGAGTTTTGTCGGATGCAGCTATGTACAATCTCATACTCCTATTGCTACAAGGAGGCACCAAAATAGGTGGCTTAGTGAGGTACCCTTTGATTTTGTCGAAGGCTTCTTGTTGCTCTTGCCCCCATTCGAACCCCTCTTTATTCAGTCGAAGTAAGGGTGAAAAGGCCTGAGCCTTCCCACTTAGATTAGATATAAACCTCCTTAAGAAATTTATCTTGCCTAAGAGAGATTGCAATTCCTTCTTATTCGATGGCGCTTTCGCTTCCAGAATTGCCTTCGTCTTGTTCTGGTTGATTTCGATTCCTTTCTTGTGGACAACGAAGCCCAAGAAATCTCCAGCTTTCACGCAGAACGCACACTTCAAAGGGTTCATCTTCAGACCATGTTCTCTCATTCTTTCGAATGATTGTCGAAGGTGGTCGATATGATTCTTCCTGGAAACAGATTTTATAACAATATCATCAATATATACTTGCATAAAAGTGTTAATAAAATCATGGAAGATAGTATTCATTGCTCGCTGGTACGTTGCCACAACGTTTTTTAGGCCAAAAGGCATCACTACCCATTCGTAAGTGCCTAAGGCCCCAGGGCATCGAAAAGATGTTTTCGACACATCCTCTTCAGCAATGAATATTTGATTATATCCTGAATAACCATCGAGCATACTCAGGTATTCATAGCCAGCGGCAGAATCGACTAGCATTTCCGCCACAGGCATAGGATATTCATCTTTGGGTGTAGCAGCATTCAAATCTCTGAAATCTATGCATACCCTTAACGTACCATTTTTCTTAATTACTGGCACAATGTTTGCAATCCATTCGACATACCTTGTAACACGGATGAATTTGCATTTCAGAAGTCTTTCGACCTCCGTTTTGATCTTCGACAGTATTTCTGGAGCGAAGCGCCTTGGATTTTGCTTGATTGGCTTCTTCCCAGGTTTGATTGGCAACTGAAGTTCTACCAATCCTCTGTCGAGACCAGGCATTTCGTCATAATCCCATGCAAAAAAGTCTTTAAACTCTTTCAGCAATTGGATTATTTCCAACCTAAGTTCTGGATCGATTTTGGCGCTGATGTAAGTTGGCCTTTTCTCTGATCCTTCGCCTAAGTTGATTTCTTCTAAAGGGTCTTGCGCTAACATTTTAATGTTGTTCGCCAAGGGGTCCTTTTCGAAGCCCAAAGGCTCATCGTCATAGATGGCGTCGAGCCTCTGTTCCTGCCTTTCTTCTGGCATGATATCAGGAGGTTTTGGATCGAAATCCTTTCCTGGGCCTACAGCAGATAATTGTTGATCATTGGCCTGTGTGGCCATGTACTTTACTTCGGCTTCGAGAGCCGTTATCATCTTGGTTTCGGCTACATAAGCCGAAATTTGCTTCAAAGATTGCGACTCAGTCATTATCACTGAATTCGCTTCCCCAACCAGTTGGTTGGATATCAGTTAACCCACTGAAGTCTATGTGGGACAAGTCTTCTCTGTCCCATTGGAAACCATGCTCAGGATGCAGGTATAGGGAACAAAAAGTGTTTGGCGCTGGCGCCATGTCGAAGTCAGGTGTTGGACATGGCCCTATGTGAGCCAAGTTCTTGTCGAAATCTGCCAAACCCAGGTGATTCACTTCGCCAAGGTAATAGCTTTGATCTGCCTCTATGTTTTCGACCATCCCATCTGGACGCCATAACAGCAGCCTTTGGTGCATCGATGAAGGCACAACGCCAACCCCATGAATCCATTCACGGCCCAACAAAAGATTGTAGTTAGGTTTGGCCGATATGACCATGAACATCGTTGGTCGAAGGATCGACCCTACTTTGATATCTAGCTGGATCACTCCCATAGTGGTCCCTATGCCGCCCTCATAGTTCGACAGGACCATGTTGTGAGGCTTAATGTCCTCATCCCTTTTGCCAATTTTCCTTAGCATAGAGTGAGGAATAATGTTGATGGTTGCCCCACAATCCACCAATATTTTATTCACAGTAGTTTCTTCGAGTTTAGCCCTTATGAATAAAGGCTTGAGGTGATTTTTCATCGCCTCTGTAGGTGGCTCGAAGAAGCCATTTTGTTCCTCAGTAGTGCCATTGTCCATGACAAAATAGCACACTGGCCTATGTTTGGCCATTTCTTGCTCCACTTCCCAGTCACTTGCTTCGACTTCTACCTGTCGATTGAATTCTCTGGGCAGCACTGAAACTATATTCACCATTATGTCCAAAGTATCATCAGACTCAGCATCGTCTTCGCCTTCGACTTCACTTTGGTTAGGCCAAACTAGCCTGTTGGTTACTGGCTCTCTCTCTAGAGGTTTCCTTTGCTTCCTTTGAGGAACATTCGAACTGGTTTCTGCCTTTGGTTCGTTGGCAGCCTCTCTTTCAGCTTTTCGTCTCCTTTGATATCTCCTCCATTGAGATCGAGACATGGGATTTTTACCCTTGTAGTTGCTGGACACTTGTGCAACCTTAGGTGCAGCAACTTGAGGCTCTTTCTTTTGAGTCAAAGAGGAACCTCTTGGCACTTCGAAAGAATGCCATTTCTCCTCATTTGGCCTTTTCCGACCAGAGGTTTTGTACCAAGTATCTACTGGCACATTTGTCGGAGGCCTAAAAGTCAATGGCCTCTTGTCTTGGTTAGAACCTCTTCTGGGATCATGTCGAAGGTCAACATTCTCCCTTCTCTTATTCGCTGCTCTTACGCCTTGAATGTGCTCAGCAGCTTTTTTATCAAAGATCGAACTGCATCTTGGACACAGCATCACCTCTGATTTCTTTTTCTGGCATCTTTGTAGAAAATCTGCCAAGTTTTCATTTTCCCGAGGGAAAGCAGTCTTATTAGCTTGTTCTTGCCTCATGGCCTCTTCTGATGCTTTTGGGTCAGAAAGTTCGACCATGTTGATATTCATTGTATCTTTGTTAGCAAGAGTTAACTGCTTCATTTGTATCTCCAGATTCTCCGTCTGGCCTTGAACGGTGGCCAAGTGGGAACTGGGCTTTGATCCAGTTTTTTGTGCTTCGGCGGTCTCCGACTTCGGGTTTTCGACCGCTTTCTGGACAGCTTCAATTGTCTTCCTGGATAAATTTCCAGAAAAACTGCCAAAGATTGGCATGTTGATGTGGTCCTTTGAGACTTCGACCATGGTAATTCCTGGCTTCTTCGACTGGATCCTGGTTGCCTCTATCACGTTCACCTCAGAGGGTTCTGCATAGTGGGCTTCAGCCTGCAGTGGATTGGAGTCGACAGCCATGGGGGATTTGTCAGCAAATTTCAATCTCCCTTCTTCGGTAGCGTCTTGCACAAGATTCCTGAAAAGAAAACATTGAGAAGTTTTATGGCCCAAAAAATTATGATATTTGCAAAAACCTCTCTACTTTCTTTGATCAAGAGGAGGCACTTTTACCCCTGGGGGTACTATCATTTGGCCATCTTTAACCAGCAAGTCGAATATTTCATCACATTTTGTGATGTCAAAACTATAAGTCTTTTTTGGGAACCTATCGTTGGTCCTTTCTGGACCAATGGGATTTTTCCCATTTGAGGGGACTAACAGTTTACAAGAGTATGGTGGCCCTTGTTTCTGTTCTGCTAAATCGACTTCTCCTTCTTCGACAGTTAAAGTATCGTCGAAGGATTCTTGATCTTCGTCATCCATCTCAACGTACGCTATCCTCTCTCTCTTGTGAGTTTTCGTTGCCTTAGCTTTTTCAGCTTTAAGGCGTTCTACCTGTCGAACTCTATCGGCCAGTTGGGCCATGTCTCTTAGGTACTGGGTGTCTAGCTTCTTCCTAATGGAATAATCTAAACCGCCTGCGGCTATTTCGACCAACTCATGTTCTGGCACTTGTGTAAAACATCTCGCCTTGAGCAACCTAAACCTGTTCAGATATTCATCTATAGGTTCAGTGACACGTCTCTTCACACTGGCCAGTTCTTTCAGGCTTATCTTGGTTTGCCCCATGTAGAATTGTTCATGGAACAATCTTTCCAACTGGGTCCAATGATGGATCGAATTGGGGGGGAGAGTTGTAAACCAAGTAAAAGCGTTCTTTGTTAAAGAACTTGGGAAGTACTTGATCCTTAGGTTTTCGTTATTCGAAATGTCACCCGCTTCGATCAAATATCTCGCCACATGCTCGACAGTAGATTCTGTCGTGTCCCCAGAGAACTTGGTAAATTTGGGGACTTTGCATCTAGGAGGTAAGTCCGTCTGTAACACGTATTCTGACAATGGAGATGTAAAGTTGGGCCTTCTAAAGCCCATGTTCAATCCATTCTGAGTCATGATCCTTTCAATCATGGTTGCCAGATTGTTTTCCAAACCCATGTTTTGGTATTGGATATGCTGAACCACTTCGTCAGCATTTTGGTTTCTGTTAACTAACCTTACCTCTGGGGTTATTACCCTAGGTTCCTCGACAGGTTGTTCCAATCGTGCCCTAAGGTTTTCTTCGACAGGCTGTTGAGCCTGGTTAATGGTGGTTTCTTCCTCTAAAAATATCCCCTGATTTCCCCTTATTTGCGCCCTTTGGGGCTGTCGAATAGGTTGGGGTACTCCAAAGAAGTCAGCCAAACGCGTCATTTGCACTGTCACTTGCTGATTCGATTGAGTAGTGTTTTGTATTAGAGGGTTTAGCACTGTACTCAAAGTTTGTGCCAACATTTGCACCATATCATGGTTGCTTTCGTCCATTTGTTGCCTCAAGACTGCTGTCGAGGCATTTGTAAGGTCATGGGCTACTTGGGACGTTCCTCCTAAGAGTTGGGTCCTATTTCTATTCGCCATGCCTACTCCAGAGCCTTGGAGTGGCGAAGAGGCACTCACTAAAGGGTCTGAAAAAGTGGACGCAGCATTGGTCAGGCTTGCCACTTCAGAAGTTGGCATACCATAGAATGGAATAAATCCTGGGGGAACCAAAGGCCTTGTGCCTAAATTTCCCCTTGGTGGGGGAGTTCCCAAAGGCATCCTGGGGCCTGTTAACGAAGGTATTGGCCCCGTGGTTGTGACCGATACTGCTGGTGTCGAACCAACATTTGTCGCTTCACTTACGGTCATACTAACCGTTGCTCCCACATTCGTTTGTGGGATTTCGTTATTGTTTGGCGGATTCGCCATCGCTTCCCTTCTTCTGGCAGTATTGTTATCGTTAGTGTATATTCTACCACTTTTCAATAACATACAACTCGAAAAGATGAGATTATTTTCAACAATCAACACACAGTCCCATCAGGTGTGCCAATTTGTTTACCTTGGGATTTGGTAAACAACCGCTGATCCTCCAAATGGTTACTTATTTGGTTACTCGCAGGATCGATCAGATTGATCCTAGGACATAGGTTGATTTTGAAGTTTTAATTAAATTGGATAAGGCTTTAAATAAAGAGGCTTTAAATGAAATAAAAAGGTTTCAAGTAAATTGCATGAAGAAAGGACTTGGTAAAATAAACAAGGCTTAAAGTAAAAGGCTTCAACAGGAATGTAAAGAGGAAAGCAAGTAAATTTCTAGAAAAGTAAATGACTTTGATTAATAAAATTGGTGTTTCACACATACATTTCTCAACAATTCTTTCTCACACGCTGGGTACTCGAATCTATATGAGTGACTTTGTATAGAATTGTGAACACACGCGAGAAACTACATGACCACTATTGTTTATACTAAAACATCCCAAGTAACCGTCGGGCAGTTACACTGCTTCGAGATCAATCCACTTGGCACGTTCTCCACGTTCGACGCTCCAGATCCTTGCACGTTTGCACGTGGTAACTGCTGGAAACCGTTTTCCCTCCAAGCGCTTGAATTTCAAACTGCTCCACTCTGAACCATCGAACACTTTCGTCGAGAGACATCTTCGACGAGAAACTCCTTCGACGTCGAAGGCAACCAACCTCTCCCTTGGAAGAAATCTTCTAAGTACTTTGCCATCTTTCGACGGGCATTTCGACAGACTTAGCCAGTCGAAAACATCCTTCAGCTTTAATGGCTGACATCAACAAAACAAAGGTGTCGAATTTAGGAGCCAACAGGCACGTGAGAGGATTTTAAGAACATCACCAAAGCATGTGTATGGGCTTCTGAACACAGTAACATGGATAACATGGATATTTCATAGGGAGTCTGTCCCAGTTGTTCAACAATCTTGTAATAACTTTTTGGATAATTTTCAATACTTCCTCCAACTCCTTCCTGGAGGTATCTTTAGCTATAACTTCTTTAGGTTCCTCCGTCTGGGTAAGCTCCATTATTTTCTCTTTTCCCTGATTCTCAGTAATTGAATCGGTAGTAGTAACATGAACTGGTGTGGCGATAGTCTTCAGAGATATTTCCGGAGAGAAAACCCTTCCATTTCTAGTAACCTTACTGGTCCCAGCAATATTGTCAATGTTGGGATCAACAACTTCAGTACCTTCATTCTCAACAATCAATGGCTTTAGCTTGACGCCATGGTAGTAGATGTCGTCTACATAGTTCCAAGGGACAACTTTGTCCGAGGAATATGGAATAGGTCTGGGTGTAGTGATTATCAGAGGAGCAATTCTGGGTTCAACTTTAATCTTCACAGGGACTTTGGCAGTGATCCTGATAGGAGTGCTAGAAATTACAGATAAGTCTTGAAACAAATTCTCAATAGAAGGAATCTTCTCAACTATAATGATATGGTTGTTCATCAGATGCTGAATACCTTCTTTCAGCAGTTTGTAGCCATTGGGTTGGGCTGCACAGCAGTAACATCTTTCAATACAACCCGAAAATAAACCGGCCTGCAACATATTCTTCTTGATAATTAGGAGGGGAATGGTCAATTCACTTACAATAGAAACAAAAATAACATCATCAATAACACTAATGCGTTTGTCGTGCTTAGGCATAGGTGCAATAATTACATTGGGGGTCTTATGGGGATCAAACTCAATTTCTTTATTGTTGATCATGTCTTGAATTTTGTTCTTCAAGGCCCAACAACTATTGGTGTCATGCCCGGGGCTATTGGAATGGTAGGACATTTCACATCAGGATTATAACGAGGAGAGGAGGTGTTAGGATTCTGAGGAGGATTCCTTAATGTTATTAACTCCGCCTTCAAAAGATGTTGCAATTCCTGAGACAATGGCATGCTGATTATGGTAAACCGTCTTCTTGGTGCGTCAGTCCTACGCTGATTTCCCTGTCGATGTTGTTTCACATGCGTAGGATTAGAAATTAACAATGCTTCTACAGACTGATTGTGGTCACCTCTAACATGACCCTTCATGGTATACTCAACATTTGTTTCCTTCTTACTGTTGAACGTATTCTTTACAATACTTGAAGATGCAACCACTTGAATCTTTCCACTTCTGATACCACTTTCAACACGTTCTTCTGTTAGTATCAACTCGGTAAAACTAGATGAAAAGCTTCCGATCAGATGATTAAATAAAGGTCCTGTTAGAGTTCCCATGAACATATCAACCAGATCCCTATCAAACAGAGGAAGTTGAACTCTTCCAGCCATATCTCTCCACTTTTGGGCATATTCTTTAAATCCTACATTCGAACCCATAGTCATACTCTGTAATTGCACACGAGTTGGTGCAAGATCAACATTGTATTGGTATTGTTTGTAAAAGGCAGCAACCAGGTCTTCCCAAGTATGTATACTGGTTCCTTCCAGCTGATAGAACCATTCCAGTTGTGTCCCAGATAAGCTCTCTTGAAAGAAGTGAACCCATAACTTTCTGACAGCAGTATGAGGTTGAATCTCCCGGACATAAGACCTCAGATGAAGCTTAGGACAAGAAACACCATCATATTTGGCAAAAGTAGGGACCTTGAACTTGTTAGGGATAATAAGGTTGCTTCCCCCCTCAACTTTAATACTTCGTCCGTCTTCTTCTTGATTGTCATCTTCATCTGATGGGAATGAGCACCATCAGTTCTTTCTTCCCCTTGGCTAAGTTCAGGAGCGTCTCTTGGAATTGGGAGTTTTGAGCTTGAAGGTCTTTCATGGTTTGTTCAAGAGCCATCTTTTACTGAAATAAATAGCAAAAAGATGAGAAAACCTATCTTGGGAAATGGATGTTATGTAATGACATGCATGATATGTCGATGTAATGTTTTCAAGGATCTCATGGGATAAACAAAAGGAAATATTAGAAGTTGAGTTTGGCTGCAGATTTGAAAAAAGAACTTTGCGTCTTTGAACTTCCTTCTATGAGAATCAAGTGCACCATGTCGAGTGAGTCCTAGCCTTTGACTCAAGCGAAAGTACTTTGATTTTTGACGGCATTTGATTAGAGGAAAATAAATCCCCTTTTCCCTTTCTAGATGCCTGGTTCATGATAAACTTGCATCACAGGCCCTTGAGACCCTTGAAATGATCATTGAAAATGATATAGTATTATGTCATGATGTCATGTTTGAACAGATAACAAACACAAACAAAGCACACAGGAGCCTTAGGTTTAAGGCTTGCATGGGGTTCGTAGGTAAGTACCCTCTTGAAGTTTAGTTGGCTCAACCTGTCCTAAGAATAGTAACCAGGTTCTAGGAATATCATATCACCGATATTTCTCACATGCTTTAACAGAGCAACTGACTTGCCACCGAAATATCCTGAGAGTCGAATCTCAATGAGTGTAGCATCGAGTATAAACCAACTTTAGAGTGCACCAAAGCCGACCATTTCACTACCTTCTAATGGCTAAGTTGGGTCAATTAAGGTTTTAAAGGTCAGTTACTGCTTATGATACAACGCGGTAGCCTAGTGTTATCCTCTTCTGACTCAAGGAACACCAGTACAAACCAATGTGTCACACTAACGTAGCCATCACTTCAACCATATCCGTCTATGCCGTATAGTTTCCATGATCTATATCTACTTACCTAAGGTGTCCCCAGATTGCAGGTATAGGATCTTTGCAAGAAATTTACCCAAGCAACCCTCAATTATAAAGCAAACAAGGCAAAATTTTTTAAGTAAAAGTTATCTAACTCTAAGGTAACCCCTCTTTTTTAAAATTCCCCAGTAGAGTCGTCAGTTCTGTAATACGGTGGGAGAACTGACTTGGTTTTGTGTTTTATCGAAAATGTTGCAGATAGCAAGAGTCGACACCGACTTTTCTTTTTTCCAATAAGGAAGGGGTGAAATGAACAGGAAAGACCTTGTGATTTTTGAGTTCGGGGGGTAGGTTATGAAAAGGGAAGGTGTTAGCACCCTTTTCATCCATAGTTATCTACGGGCTCTTAATCGCTTAGCTCACTTCTTGAAAATTGCTTTATGTTGTGTATTTGAAAAAACTTTTTGAAAAGTTGCCAATGTAAGGCAAAACTTTGTAATAATTCTCGTATCTGTCCTCGAGAATGCGTACAAAGTGTTTGTTTGAAAATATTTTGAAGAGTGTGTGAAATGTTTTATTTTTTTGTGAGCAAGCGATTAAGATCTACCTTACTCAAGGTCGTTTTTATATTTTACTCCTCCTTTAGATAGTTCTATTAGTACCATTAGTTAGTAGGAATCTCTATCGTTGAATGTGAAGGGACAATCGAGGGTCACCGTACAATCATCGAGGGCAACTAGTAAGGACACTTTAGTAATTTTTCGTAAGGGACTAGATCATTTACCGAAAGGTAACATTGAAGGGTCATCGAGGTACTATGATCTTTGTATCGAGGGACTTTGCTAAAGCATCCCCACATTCGAGGGACATGGCTGTTTTTCGTAGGCGACAAGGGGGATTACCCTAAAGGTGCGAGTGTGCAAGTGATTTATATTCAATTATTTTAATCTTTGTGTTAGGGTTAGCTATCGATTCTTTTTAGTATTTCCATGCAAACCTAATTACTAAGCAATAATATAGCAAGTATAAAAAACTGTAAAGGTGCAGAAAGTAAAAGCAGAAAGTAAACCTAAACCTATTACATTGCTTCGGGGCAGTTACATAAGTATAGATGTAGGAAAATAAACCCTAAGCTATTACATACTCGAAACAATTAGATAATAGTGAAAAAGAAAGCGGGAAATAAAGACCTAAGCTATTACATAGGAAACGCACAACCTATATAATTGATCTATGAAATTAAAATAGGAAAATAAAAATAGAAAAGAATGTGAAAATATTTTTTGGTGATTTTGTTATGAAAAATTATTTGTGATTAATTAATTAAAAAAAGCCTTAAAACCTAATTTATTTTTAAAAAAGTAAATTAATTTAATTAGAAAAACCTAAGAATCTAATCAATTTTAATTAAGAAAATTAATTAGTTAAATTAATTAATTAAAAAGAAGGGTGATTAAAACTAAACCTAATTAATTAACCTAAAAATAATATTTTGATATTTTAAATAAT
This sequence comes from Vicia faba, assembly GCA_948472305.1. Lineage (NCBI taxonomy): Eukaryota > Viridiplantae > Streptophyta > Magnoliopsida > Fabales > Fabaceae > Vicia > Vicia faba. Next base: position 126,458 of record CATIWC010000977.1, on the reverse strand, counting down.
AATTAAAATAAGTAAATAAAGAAAAAGAGAAAAATATTAATAAAAAAAAAGAGTTTGGGCCTGATTATAATAAACAGGGGGGTGTGCTTTGCAATGGAGGCCTAAGCCCAAATGACTTAACGCTGGATCCAGTGTGTTCAGCCCCAGGAGGTTCACCATATGCTTGCGGATCTGGGAACATTGAATCAGATCTATGAAGATCTGATGGTGAGACATGGATGGGTGCATGGTTGGCTGGTGATACGCGCTGCATGTGATCAATAAAAATCATAAAATATGAAAATTTTGCCAAAACCAAGGATCGAACCCACGCCTTGGCATAGTAAGGCTTTATCGCACACACTTCTACCATTAGGGCGGCGATACATCCATTATTATCATAGAAACAAAATAAATAAATAATAAACACATTGTATGGACTGGAGCAGCGCCGAGGCCCTAGCTCCGGTCGTCTTCTCCGGTGGCTCTTTTTTTTATTCTTGCAAAATAAAAATTGTTAGAAATCCAAGGGGACCCTACCCCCTAAATCAAGGCATGGAAATTCACTGGGACCATTATCTTGGGCTAAAATGCGTTAGTTTATGAGATACGAAGAAAATAAATCAGATTGGTATGAGTATGGCAAGCTCCGATTTAGCCATTATAAGGATCGTGCTTTGGGTTATTTCTTCATTTGTACACCTCATGAACATGTTAGAGAAGTCGTTATGCATAAAAATACAGTGAAAGAAAAGATATGGAAATCATGAAATGATGGAGACCGATGATACATATACGAGCATTTTATGCTCTTGGGATCTTCAAAGATGCTCCATTCTTATCCTACAACGTTGCTGGAAGTGAATTGGGTGGATGGTTCGCGTGGAAAGAAGCTACAACTAGGGTTTACAAGTTGCCATAGTTTTTGATATTTTTTGAGTTTTTTAAGAGGTTTCTTTTGTGCAAGAGTTCGTGTTAGGGTTTGTCTGAACAAGGAAGATATATAATGCTTGCAATTAGGTCAAACCATTTGGGCTTGGACCTTGTATGAAAAAGCCTTATTTTTATCTTATTTATTTTAAATAAAAGACGAATAAAAATCAAAATAAATAAAAAGGTTAAGGGATGCATGAATAAGATCTGAGGTTCATTATAAGTTTCACAACACGTTTGGACCTTGAATCACAAGACCAATAGCCCAAATTCCAAGTTTGATCACTTTTGGTTTTATGCATTTGCTCAAAATTTCCCAAATTGCAGCAATCATAACTCTCTCAATTTTCATCATTTTAAGGTGATCTTGAACTTTTTATAAAGCTCAAGATGTGCTCTACAATCTATTTTATTTTCATTTGTGCATTTAAAGACTTGATCTTGATGTAAATTTCCTTGACAAAAAGTGTCTTTTTGTTGACTTTTAATATGACCTATAATGTATTGGCCCATATCTCTCAAATGAAGCATTTTTTGGACTGAGCATAAAGATACTGATGTAGAGAGTTGAATTTCCTTCAAAATGATTGTTGGTTGAGGAAAATATGATGAAGCATGTGGAAGTTATGCTTGTTCAAAGTTCAGTTGACTTCTCCTAAATAAAATCCTAATTTGGCAACTTTTGACTTTTGATGAATTGAGAGTTTTCTTGATGAATCATGATGAACCCTTGATCAAATGATGAATATGACTTCAAAATATTGATTTTGACCAAAAATCTTGAGGTTTGCCTGTATGTTGACCATAATTGACTTTTTGTCCAATATAATTGATTTTCAGTCATCTGAGCAATTGACTGAGCAAACTTGTGATGCAAGGTTGAAACTTAGTATGAGCATTATTAGAGATATATAAGAAACCATGAAATCCATTTGAGGCCTTATAAACTAAAATTCCTTGAGACAAATGGAACCCTAGTTGTAAGTCCATTGCTTAGGAGGATAATTTGTCTGATTAATTCTTGAGCAACCTTGAGCATTTGAGAACCCTAGGAGAATGTCTTGAATAAAAATGGGAGGCCAAGTCTTGGGGTACAACAGTGGGGAATTGATTTCATGGTACCTTTCCCATCCTATTTTGAAAATAAATATATACTTGTTGTTGTTGATTACATATCAAAATGGATTAAGGATGTAACTTCTACAACAAATGACGCACGAGTAGTAATCAGGCTTTTTAAAAATATAATTTTCCCCAAATTCGGTGTGCCAAGACTTGTCATCAACAATGGTGGTTCTCATTTCATTTCAAAAATCTTTGAAAAACTATTAGTGAAATATGAAGTCCGACACTGTGTAGCAACACCATATCATCCCCAAACAAGTGTACAAGTAGAAGTCTCCAACAGAGAAATTAAGCAAATATTAGAAAAAACGGTTGCCACTTCTAGGAAAGGTTTGTCGTCCAGATTATAGGAAGCGTTGTGGGCATATAGAACAGCCTATAAGGCACCCATAGGAACCACACCTTTCAAACTAGTTTATGAAAAATCATGTCATCTGCCGATAGAACTAGAGCATAAAGCTTATTGGGAAATCAAAACCCTAAACTTAAGTTACACTGCCATAGGAGAAAAGCGAATATTGGATATCCATGAGCACTAAGAACTTAGACTAGATGCGTTTGAAAATTCCATGATCTATAAAGAAAGAACAAAGAATTGGCACGACAAGTGCATTTCTATAAAAAGGTTCGATGAGGGCAACATAGTGCTCCTATTTAATTCTAGACTTAAATTATTCCCAGGAAAACTTCGTTCTAGGTGGTACGTCCCGTTTGAAATAACTAATGTTTTTCCAAATGGAGCTATTGAAATTAAGGGTAAATCTAGCGAACCATTTATCGTGAACGGGCAGCGCTAAAAGCACTATCATTGCATAGAAAACAAGGACTATTCCGCTAGTTTCCATATTGCAGAGCTACCCGCTCACTCACGGATCTAATCATCTATTAAAATTATGTCGAGCTTATAACATAAAACAAAGCGCTTGGTGGGAGAAAACCCATTTTTATAGTTTTTATTTTGATTTACTGTTTTATTTTGTTTGCATTTTCTTATTTTTATTTCTTTCCTTTCCATCATAGTATTGCAGTATTGATCTCTAATGTTATTCACTACTGACTTAATTCTAATCGTCAACTTACTTACAGGCTAACTTAAATTTTAGCTAACATTACTAACTTAAGATGCAAGAAGTTGACACGATGGACATAGTTTTCAGAGGAAGAGCCCAGAGGAGGCGCTTCGAAGCACTGACTGTAAGGGAAATGACACTGACCTTTTATCCTGATGGCCCTGCCATGACCACTTTAGGTATTAGAGATAGTGTAATGTTTTTGCTAAACCAAGTAGGTTGGGATGCTTCTCCTTTAAGGAGAAGATTTAGCTCTTATATAAAGCTGACCTTAGAATTCCTAAGCTCACTATTTTTTTTACCTGACCATGATTTAGGATTCAATAGAGGCCTAACCAATTTTAAAGTGTTCAGGATAACATACCTCTATAATAACCATGAACTTGCTAACCTATTAGGATTTTCTAGTGGCCCACATGTTTTCAACTATACCCAAGAGGACCTTCTTATGGACCGTGAACAAGGATACTTCTGGGATAGTATAACCAGAAATAGAAACCCTGAGTCTGACTATGATACGGTGGGAGAATTGACTTGATTGTTTTGCGTTTGTGTTTGCAAATGTTGCAGTTTATCAAGAGTCGCCACCGACTTTTCTTTTATCCAATAAGGAAAGGTGAAAAAGCACAGGAAAGACCTTTAGAGATGTTTTCTTGAGTTCGGGGGGTAGATTATGAAAAGGGAAGGTATTAGCACCCTTTTCATTCATGGTTTTACATGGGATCTTAGTTGCTTTCTAGATCACTTGCTTTTGTTTGAATATGCTTGTGATGTGGGTTTTGAAAGTATTTTGAAAATGTAACTCTGTAATGATTCTCGTTTCTATAAGAACGCATACAAAGTGTTTGTTTCGAAAATGTTTTCAAGAAAGTGTTTGTGAGATGTGTTTTTTAAAAGTGATTTTTGAAAAGGGTTTCCTTTGTAATGCCTCTCGTCTCTATAAGAACGCGTACAAAGTGTTGTCTTTCGAAAATGTTTTCAAAATGAAAGTGTTGGTGTATAAAATATATTTTTGTTATGAGAAAGCGAGTAACTGAGAGTGAACCTACCTACTCAAAAGGTCTTAGATGTGATTTTCCTCCTCCTTTAGATGTTTCTATCTTACCATTGATTTGGTAAGAAGCCCCATCGTTGGATGTGAAGGGACGGACGTTGGGACGTTTTGTATAGTCATAGAAAGCAATGTTGCAAGGTATCTTAGCATTTTTCTTTTAGGGACTAAGATCATTTGTAAGACAACTTTGAATAGCATCATCGAGGGACTATGATCTTGTATTTCGATTGGTTTTGCTAAGACACCCCGCATGCGTAACATGACCACTTTTAGGCAACAAGTGGAGTTAACCTTAAGGGTTCTAGTGTGCAAGTGTGTTTGATTACATGCATTTTAGTTTTGATTAGGGTGATCTATTTGTTGATTTTATCTTGCCATACATACCCTAATTACTAGCATTTATATTCGAAAGCGATAAATTGCAGAAATGTAAAGTCCCACGCTATTACAATATTTAGGGGATGGGGGTACATATTTACGAATGGGGATTGCAAATAAAATTAAATCCTAAATTATTATTACAACCATATCGAATGGATAAGAATGTACAAAAGATGTAAAATGGAGTTATTTTATTTTAAGAAAATATTTTTGATCTTTTGTTTTAAGAAATAAAATAAAGCATGTAAAAAATAAAAAAATGTTTTTGGTGTCTTTTTGATTAATGAAATAGAAAGTAATATAAAAAATAGTGAGAAAAAGAAAAATAGAATCAACGTATTGCTGACTAAAGGAGGTCAGAAAATCTGACTCTGGCCTGCTGCAAAACAGATATCCCGTTAGTGAAAAAATGGGTGAAGTCAGAAGTTCTGGGTTCACTGGGAACAAGGTAGTTTTCAGAAGTTTTGATACCACCGAAAACAAAGTAGATTTCAGAAGTTCTGATACCACTGGCAGAACTTGGTCTCCCTCTCCATGCTAGTCAGAACATCTGCAACTTGGTCATTTCTCAACAAAATAGAAGATGTGCTTATGACAGTTATAGCAGGTGTCATAGTGTTTCAGAAACAAGAAATATCAGAACTATAAATCAGAGGCCAGTATGAATTTGCTAATCCTAATTCTGAGTTCTAATTTCTTCAAGAAGTTCTGAACTGATTTATTCCCTACTTAGGCAGGCAGATGCATGAGATATCAGAATATGTACAACATCAGAAACATGATATCTACATTGTATTTTTGAACATGAAAATATGGTAATGCTTAAGTAATGTGATGAGAGTCAGCAGAAACTTACCTTACAACTGGAATAGATTCTGTGAACCGGAGTTAACCTCAACTCTGATGATGTTCTGAGCAGCTTCTTCACGTACTCAGCAGGCTGGAAGTTTTCAACTTCTGGAACAACAAATGGGTGATATTCTGATTTCTTTGAGGTGGAGGTGGATGAAGAGTGTATAGCAGTATGAACACAGAAATTAGGATAACTTCTAATATGTGAATCAACAACTGCATGGATGGTTTCAGTCAAGAAGCACTTGAGGACAAATGAAGTTTGAATGCAAGGAATCAAAAGTTAACAGTTTTTGTATGTTGTGTTTACAGTTTTTGGAACTCTTGGAATTTTGGCAGGGGTTCAAGGCTTTTATTTTCTCAAATTTTCGACCCTTTTACCGCTGCCAATGGCTCTCAATTTAGAGGCAAAAATCTTGTAGCTTGGAGAAATCAAAAATATAGCCATCATATGCTAGGCGTTGACGTGTTCTTGCAGCTAGTTCAAACAAGTATGGTTCAAGGCACAAATTTAGGTTGTTAACAAATTTCAGCCGTGCCTATGCTGGGTTTGTAAGCAGGAATTAAGTAAAAGTAACTTCCAAAGCAAAAGTAACGCATGGGCCCAGCATGCTCTTGTACAAGAGTTTGCTTTTCCAAGACATCAATGGTAATTTTATGCTGGACGTGGGGAAATCCTTTGGATAAAGACTCAAAAGTGGTTGTGAGCATTAAATGAGTATTAAATGATGATGAGATTTATCAAATCAGAAATCCTTCCATGTGAAACTCTGCCTCATTGTTTGATTATGAGTCAGAAGTTCAGCTTCAACATCATTTAGAGTGAACATCCAACTTCTTATCTTTGTATCTTCTGGCTCCAACATGTTCTGAAGGAGCTCTCAGATTTTCTAGGAAGCTTGCAGCATGTTGTGTAACCTTCTTTGAATTTCCTCTTGCAAACTCTGAATGAACCTTTATAAAAACTGGCCCAGAAGTTATGACCCAATTCTGTCTTAAAAATGTCCAGAATTTGTTGAGTGTTATGGTGATAATCTGGTCAGAAGATCAGAAACGTAACCTCCAAATGCTGAAGGGGCATGTTCTGACTGGAGCATTGAACATAACCTCCATATGCTGAAGTATTATGTTCTGACTGAAGCATCATGTTCTGACCAAAGAGCATCGCTTCTGCATGTTCTGATTGAAGTGTCATGTTCTGAACCGTGTTTGCAACTTCTGACTTTACTTGCATAGAGTCTGGCTCAGAAGTTCTGAAGTATCATATTCTCTAGACACTTAGAATATTTTCTAAACATTTAGAAAATTTGATTTTCAAAGTAACACCTGACTTTTGATTTTTGATGAACCAATTTTATGCCTTAATGAAACATGATTCTTGGAGCTTGATTTTTGATTCAAAAGTCATAGTTTGACTACTTTGGTGTGCTAATGACCATTTTGCCCTTGTGAGTGATTTTCTTGAAAAGTTGTAAATTCAAGACTTGGAACTTGATAGAAACAAACCTGAGAGTCCATGATGATCCTTTGAGAAATGGGAGGGAAAATTTTGGGGTACAACACTGACAATATGTTTTCTAAAAGTATTCATAACCCTGCTATCCGCTACTTCCATAAGTTGCTAGCCCACACCCTTTTTGGAAAACCGCAAAATATAACTTGTGTCCAGAGATGAGCTCTTCATTATGTATTCTGCCTCTAGAAACTGCCCTGTTAACTCCGATATCTTTATGATGGCCAATTTTGACGGTATTTCCAAAATCGACCATGCAACTATCTTGGTGGGAGGTGTAGTAACCATGATAGAAAAATGCTACCGAAATGCGAAAACCACAGTTAGGACTCCACCCTTTAGGTAAACTCAGACCCATGGATATTCGGTTTTGTTTCAATACTGGCATAATCAGAAATCTAGGCCCTAGTGAATTTGAGCTTCTAATCAACAATCAGGTTATGCAAATTTTCACTCTACCTAATCCAAGAACATGTATTCATAACCGAAACAATTGGCTTTTTGATCTGAAACCGCAACCAACTTCACCTCCCATTTCTCCCGAAACACCTCAAATTTACGACCATAATGATGCCTTCCTCTCTGACAACGAAACTGATCCTGAAACCCCACCTTTCTATCACCATTTTCCACCCATTGAGCAACCTTCCCTTTCGTGTGCTTCCTTTGCTCCAGTTGCCTTGGCACCTCACTCTTCTGATAGTGGTACTGCCTTACTTGCTGCGGAAAACGAGTTAACCTGCTTAAGAGAAGAATTCACCAAATTGTGCGTCGAGTTTCATGGTTTTATGGACTTAGTAACTGAACAAGTGGGCCATATTTTCCAACATATCCATTCCTCAACACTCAATATTAACAGTAGTGGCTGGCATAGTTTGAAAATATGCAATTTCTAGTTTTTTTTTTGTCTTACATTATGTTTACATTTTGTTTCTGTCTTTTCTTTTATTTCTTAGACTACTGTTTGGAAGAATTTAAAGTTTATGGATTTTATTAAAATGTATGGGATGAGACATTTACGTTTCTGATATGTTTTAAATGTTATACTATTAATCTGCTTACTGATATAAATCATCTCTATATGCCTGAAAGAATGAATCTGGAAGATTTTGTTCTTAGCTCTGCTAAAATATTATAAATATTTATAATGTGCCATCCGTCACACATTCTTTGACGACCACCAACCATTTACATAATGTGCCGCTCGACACACATTTTGCTCCCCTCGGCACAGACTTTATTACAACGCCACTTATCGGTTCAAACAGAAATCAGTTTCATTCCTTTCTTTTCATCTTCTTCCAAGCGATTAAACCCCATTTAAACCCTTTTCCATATTCCTCACTGTTGTACCCCAAAATTTTCTCTCCCATTTTCTTCAAGACATTCTCATGAGGTCCCCATTTGCTCAAAACTACTCAAGAGTTGACTGGTCAAACCTCCTCCTAAGCAAAGGTCTTCAACTAGGGTTTGGTGTTTCTTAAAGAAGATTGGACTGCAAGGGTCTCAAATGAATTTCATGGTTCATCATAGATCCTCAATAACGCTTATGTCAAGTTTCAAGTCTTGCATCACATGTTTGCTCAGTCAATGGGTCAGAAGATTGAAAGTCAACTGTATTAGGTAAAAAGTCAACTATGGTCGATATACAGTCAAACTTCAAGATTTTTTGTCAACATCAACATTTTTAGGTGAAATTCATCATTTTATCAAGGGTTGATCATGATTCCTCAAGGAAAACCCTCAAATCCTTAAAGGTAAAAAATTGTCAAATTAGGGTTTTGATTGAAGATGACTGATCATTGACTTTTGGCCTAATGCATGACCTAATAGCTTAAAGCATAATCTCAAGGGCTCAAATAAAACATCTTAACCTAATTACATGGCTCAAGACATTTATAAAGATGCAAGTTATTGATAGTTGAAGAATTGAATCAATTGATGAAAATTCAACAGTCACACAAACGTTAAACTTTGACTTTTTTGGTCAATATTGGAATTCAAAAATCAAGAATCATTAAGATATTCAAAACTAACAAACTTTATCATCAAGAATCAAGAAAGTCAACAAAAGTCAAAAGCTGGAAAATTTTCCAACACTTAGAAAAATTCTAAGTGTTTTGTTCTTAACAAAGTCACTACTTCATGGCCATTTTTCACTAAGATACAAGCTGATTTAAGGAACACTTTCAACATGGAAGTTGTAGGAATTAATGAATTTTATAACTTTGTTAATGTGGGACGATCCTCAAAAAGTTCTTAAATTAAGAGATATGAACCCATGAAGTTTTGATATTTTTATCTAACACTTAGAAAAAATTTCAAAAAGTTTTGATCAGTTTTTCATCTCAACTTCTTGGAAAATTTTCACCAATTTCCATTTTGTTTTATCCAAAATGGTCAAAATGAAAGTTGAAGATCTTGATTCAATATTTTCAAAATGTCCAAGAGCCTGAAAATATTATACTTGAGCCAGAAGTTTCGAAGACATGAAGTTGGCATTTCATTCTTGAATTAAAGGTCATTGCTTTGAGCCATACGATTAAATATGCAAACATGCCTTAAAGATCTCACTTTGCAGGCCTCTAAACCTCTAAATCTATCCATAATGATAAGATTACACAAAATTTTGAGCCATTATCCAAGTGATTCAAGCTGTGTCCAAGTTAACTTGCCATTTTTGGAACTAAAGCTAACACTTCCATTCTTGTAAAGTGACTTTAATCACAAAGTCCACCCTTCTTGAGCCTCTAACTTGTTTCCTATGCACACACTCAACATAAAATCCAGAAGCAACATGTCTAAAGCCTATAACCACTTTAGATTATCTTTTACTTCACATTGGAACTATGGAATGACCATGTACCTTCACTTACCATCCAACTAAGCCGACTTTTGTTCTACAACTCCAATTGAACCAATTCCTTTTCATAATAATCCCTCTAACCCTTGCATATAAATATAGAGTTTATTTGCAACCCAAGACATGAATTGAAAATCTCTCAAACTCTCCCAAACCAGAATTTGCTCAAAAACCACCATTATTGCACATTTGAAGCTTCCAACACCCAACTTCAAATCGACTCATGCGTTTTCCTCTTTTATCATTCAAACACCATCTCCACATCATACCTAAGCTTCTGTATACATTATCTTGTCATTGAAAAATCCCCAACACTTCATCCAAACTAAGCAAAAAAACCTATGCAACTTAACTTGTCTAGAAGATTTGAGGCACTCTCAATCCAAGGTAGGTGTTGCAAAAGCTTCCTGGGAGTTCAGTCAAGCTATCTAGATCATCTTAACACCTCAAGAAGTGCTCTAACTTCAAACTCGATTCTCACTTCAAGAGGTAAGTTTCTCCAACTTTGAAATCTTTATACAAGCATCATTATCATATACTTTCTTAAGATAGAATATGGATATCATGTCTATGAAGCTAATCATGTCCTTAAATCTCAATTTAATTAACTGTGCAATGAGAATTTTGGAACTGAGTTTTCTGAAATATTAGGTTTTCAGTCTGGTACCAAACAAAATTCGTGCTCATCTTTAACCTATAGCTTTTTTAATTTACATGGTTGAGTTCGTGATTAAATTTCCAACAAGTTTGGTTTTGGAAGTTTTCAAAATGGTTGTGAAATGAAGGTTTTACAAAATTTAAAAATGTTGTTGTTGTCTGGCGTGAGGAAGACGAAAAAGTGGGAATTCCATTTTTGAAAATTAAGTTTATAATATATTTAGTGGTTGTTGTATAATGACCGGATGTAACAGCCACCCCAATGGCAGCGCCTTGCTCTTAAGTCATACCTATGCCTGGTCCTTGGTTCGATCCAGGCGCGGGGCATTTTATTTTCTAACATTTTCAGTGCAGATCCAATGTGAACCAAGCATACACACTCATCATGTACCCCCTCATTAACACCATCAGATCATCATACAATCAGATCCCACGCTCCAGATCAGCACCCTCACCATGAGCCTTCATGGGTCTCCCTCACTAGATTCACCGTAACGCTTGGACTCTCTTGTTATTGGGCCTGAAGTTTTTGCTTTCTAACACCCCCAAATTTCTTCTGCAACTCAGGCCCGTTTAGTTTTTTTCTTTATTTTATTTAATTAACATTTTATTTAAAAAAAAACCAGTTTTATTTAATAAATAAAATCATAAAATCATAAAAAAATTTAGATTTAGTTTTTTTAAAATTAATTGATTTAATTTTCATAAATTAAAATTAATTAACTTAATCATAGTTTATTTATTAATTAACTAATAAATTAGAAATAGGGTTTATTTTTATTTTACACTTTAATTATTTTTTCTAAACAAAAGAACACCAAAAATATTTTCTTAAACACTTAGAAATATTTTAGGGTTTTTAAACATCTTTCCCCTTTTCACCACCTTCGCGCACTTTATTTTCGCATTAATATTTTCCAATATTGTAACTGCTAACGGTCTGTAATAGATAATTAGGTTTACTTTACTTTTCATCCCCACTCATAAACTTGTAACCCCATCCCCGAAGCGATGTAATAGTGTAGATTTATTTCCCACATTTTTCAACACTTGTATATATTTAACTGCTAGATTAATTAAGCGTGCATGACAAGACATAAAAAACAAACGTTAGAAAACCTAATCTCAAGACAAATACTTGAAATAGAAAAACTTCACACACGCACACCTCTAGGGTGACCCTCACTTGTTGCCTTCAGATAAAATATTCATGTCTCTCGATCGTGGGATGCTTTAGCAAAGACCCTCGATTAAAAGATCGTAGTCCCTCGATGACCCTGCGATGCTGCCTTCGATAAACAATCTTAGTCCCTTGTGAAAAATGCTAAAGCATCCTACAAGTTGCCTTTTATGACTGTATGATGACCCACGCCTGTCCTCACATCAAATGATATGGCCTCCTACTAACTAATAGTAGGGTAGCACTATCTAAAGGAGGAGGAAAAGAACAAAGACTTTTTTGAGTAGGTAGACCGCTCGTAATCGCTTGCTCACAAACTAAAACAACTTTCACACCTCACACTTTCTTTCAATAAATATTTTCAAAACAAACATTTTGTATACATTCTCAACGATATGAGAATCATTACAAAATTGCCGTACTTAGGCATTTTCAAAATTTTTTCAAACATACACAAACACAAAGCATTTCAAAAATGAGATTTCCCTTTTCATAACCTACCCTCCTTACTCAGAAAATTCTCAAAAGATATTTCCTGTTCTTTTCGCCCTTTCTTTTATTGGATAAAAGAAAAGTCAGTGGTCACTCTTGCTATCCGTAACATTTGTGATAAAACGCAAAACCCAAAAGTCAGTTCTCCTACCGTATTAGAGAATTTGCGACTCTGCTGGGGAAATAACTAAAAGTGGGGTTACCTTAAGAGCTAGATCACCTTTATTGCTTTACTTGTTTGCCTTGTATGCTTTATATTTCGGGATATGCTTGGGTTATTTCTTGTATAGATCCTATACCCGGATCTGGGGGGCATTTTAGATAAGTAACAATTGATTGTGGAAATTGTATGGCGTAGGCCGATATGGTTGAAGTGATGGCTATGTTAGTGCGGCACATTGGTTTTTGCTGGTATCCCTTGAGTCAGTCAAGGAGAATGCTGGGCAGCTGCGTGGTGTCATAAAGCACTAGCTGACTGTAGAACCTTAGTTGACACAACTTATCCATTAGAAAGTAGTGAGATATCCGGATTTGGTGTAGACCGAAGTTGGTTGATACTCGATAGTACACTCAATGAGATTGGACTTTCGGGATATTGCGGTCACAACTCAGATGCTTGAGCTGAAACAATGCTTGAGAGAAAGATCTGTGATTTTAGATTCCTAGAACCCGATTACTTCTTTTAGGACAGGTTAAGCCAACTAAAACTTCAAGAGGGTACTTACCTATAAACTACATACAAGCCTGAACCTAAGGCCTGATGTGTCTTGTTTATGTTTGACTAAATTTTTTCGAACATGACATCATGACATCATTTCACATATCATTTTCACTAACCATTTCAAGGATCTAGGGATTTATCTTTATTTTGTTTTGTAGGTTATTGCCTCCGCTCACAGAAACACTATCCAGATCAGTTTTGTGAGGATACCTTTTTAACTTAAGGAGTTAGTCTTAAAAGTTCCTGAAAGCTCTCAATTCACTAAAAGGCATGGTCATTTACTCAGTCTGGTTACTTTGGCTTTTGAAGAAGATATGATGTGTTTTCTATTCCAGTTCTTTGACCCTGCACATCACTACTTCACCTTTCCCGATTATCAGTTGGTACCCATAATGGAGGAGTTTTCTTAATTACTGGGGGTACTTGTTCTCAATCAAATACCTTTCACCGGTTTAGAAAAAGATCCACAACCTGAAGAAAATGCAGCAGCCTTACATCTGAAGCGGTCCGACATTGTATCTAATTTGGAAACAAGAAGCGGAGTCAATGGTTTTCTTGCTAAATTTTTGTTAGAGAAGGCTCAGATTTTTCTGGATGCTATGAGTTTTCAAGCTTTTGAAGAAATCTTGGTTTTATTGATCTACGGTTTGGTTCTATTCCCTAATCCAGACCAACTCATAGATGTGAACACCATCAAAATATTTCATTCTCGTAAACTTGTGCCTACTTTGCTCGGAGACATTCTACATTCTCTTCACACTCGTACTATGAGGAAGCAAGGGACTTTTATGTGTTGCATACCTTTTCTATCCAGGTGGTTTATTTTGCACCTTCCCGGATCAGTAATGAAGAATGAACAAGGTTTGAGGTGGTCTCAAAGGATGATGTCACTCTCTCATTCAAATATCTATTGGTGTTCCCGATCTCTGGAAGATGTTACCATTATTGACCGCTCCGAGGAATTCTCTAATGTTCCACTCCTTGGAATTAGGGGAGGTATTACCTATAACCCTTCTCTAGCTTTATGCCAATTTGGTTGTGCTCGAAGGGATGGTCCTCGTGACATGCTTATCCAGGGTATAGTATTCGATTATGAGAATGATTTTCAAGGTTATCGTCAAAAGTTTATACGTGCTTGGGGCATGGTAAACAAGATTCATAGCAAGACTTTAGGACGAAAGAATTCCACCCCTTTAAATCCCTACCTCAAATGGGTTCAATCTCGTGCTCAAAACCTTATGATTCCATATCCCGCTGTCTTACCAGTAATTGTGGAGCCTGTTGCTGAGGGGGATATTCCTTATACCATTATTCATCCAGACATGCCCACTAACCTCGAAGAATTGCAGAAGTCCTGGATTCAACTCAAGGAAGAACGGGACACCTTTAAAGATCAATTCTATGCAAGTAAAAATAAAGTGTTGGAGCTCACAAAGAAAATTCACGAGGATCAAAGCCTTAATGCATACATCGACACGAAGAGGGAGCGTCTGTGGGAGACTTGAGTCTTAGGTTTTATAAGTTCATATTGTTGTCTCTTCGAGACCCTTTTGCCTTTCATTGTAATCCTAAGAGGCAATTGTAATTTTGAACTTACTAATGAAGTCTCTATTTCTGTTTCCTTTTGATTAATGAATTTAAATCTCCTAAGGTCCTTGAAAACATTCAATCTACATAACATGCATAATTTCATAAACATGTTTTCCAATACATGTATTCTCATCTACTTACTGTTTATTTTAGTATAAGATGGCCCTCGAGCAAACTGTCAAGGATCTGCAAACTCAACATGCACAATTTCAAGAGACTCTTCTGAATCTGGCCAAAGGGTAACAAGAGATGATGATACTCCTAACCAAGAAAAAGAAGACTAAGAAGCTGGCTATTATCCTCAATATGGGGAGAAGATTCAAAGGTCTTGCTTGACTGGTTCAAGAGGATGATGTTTCCTCTGAGGAAGACGATAACCAAGAGGAGGATGGTAGAAGTGTCAGGGGTGAAGAAAATATTCATGAAGATGAAGATTACTCAGACGAATAGTACCCTCCTGCAAATGACAAGTATAAGCAGTTAGAAGACCGTCTCAAAGCTATGGAAACCCAGAAAGTACCTGGATTAGATTTTGGAGAGCTAAGTCTGATCCCGGGGGTGGTCATCCCTCACAAATTCAAGGTCCCTATATTTTCTAAATATGATGAGGTCTCTTGTCCCAAACTTCATCTGAGGTCGTATGTTCAAAAAATCCAACCTCATACTGCTGACAGGAAATTATGGGTCCATTTCTTTCAAGAATGTTTGTCCGGTACTCAACTTGAATGGTTCTACCAGCTGGAAGGAACCAACATTCACACATGGGAAGACTTGGCTGCTGTTTTTTACAAGAAGTATCAATATAATGCTAACCTCACACCGACTCGTGTAAAATCGCAAAACATGTCCATGGGCTCGAATGAAGGTTCAAAGAATATGCATAGAAATGGAGGGACTTGGCTAGAAGGGTGAAACCTCATTTGACTGATAGGGAAATGGTAGATATGTTCATGGTCAATTTGACAGGCCTGTTCTTTAATCTGTTGATTGGAAGCTCGTCATTTGGTTTTACGGAGCTAATTTTGACCGGAGAAAGAGTTGAAAGTGGTATTAAGAGTGGGAAGATTCCGATGGATACAACTTCTAATGCTGTGAAGAAGTCATTCAGTGGTAAGAAAGAAACCAACATTGTCTATGGCCAGAAGGGTTATAGTAAAAATGATCGCCATCAGTCTGTGGGAGCGGTGTTGATCTTTAATCCGGCTCCTGTTCAAAAATAACAACATGGCAACCAGCGTAGGTCAGACGCTCCAAGGAGGAAGTTCACCAGGATTAATATGCCATTTGCTCAAGCATTACAACATTTGTTAAAAGCTAAACTCATTTCACTATGGGATCCTCCTCCTAATCCCAACACATCCTCTCTAAAGTACAACCCAAATGTGAGGTGTGCCTATCATTCAAACAGTCCTGGGCATGACACCAACAACTGCTGGGCCCTGAAAAACAAAATTCAGGACATGATTGGTGTGATATGGTGGTAAAACTGACTTGGGTGTTTTGTGTTTTATCGTAATTATTGCGGATAGCAAGAGTTGCCACCGACTTTTCTTTTATCCAATATAGGAAAGGGTGAAAAGAACAGGAAAGACCTTTTAAGAATTTTCTTGAGTTCTGGGGGTAGGTTTATGAAAAGGGAATGTGTTAGCACCCTTTTCATCCGTAGTTATCTATGGGCTCTTAGTTTCAGGGCTATGATGTATATATTTTGTCTTTGAAATTGGAAGCCAAATGATGCCTTAATGAAGAGTTATAAAATCAGAAAACTCACCTCGCAAGTGGTTATCGTGTTTTGAGTTTGAGCAACTTTCAAGGTGTTGTAATGATCCAGTTAGCTTCCTTGAACCTTTAGGAAGCTAATGCAATGTTTATCTTGAGCTGAGAGTGTATGGAATGTTCTGGAGAAGTCAAGTTGCAGACCTCTGTTTTGGAGTTTGGAAAGGGATGAAGGTGGAGTTACAGTTGTGGAACAAGGACAAGGATGAACTATATTTGATGTATGGAAGCTTTGAAAATGATTTTGAGGGAAAACACAAGATGGAAATGGGATATACAAGTTTAAGGGCATAACTGTATACAAATGGAGTTTTTGTGTGCAATTTATAGCTAGAGGGAGTTTGGGAGAGTTTCAGGGGTTGTTAATTTGTGTCTTGCTTGTATATAACATCCTCTATTTATAGGGAAAGGTTTTGGAAGCTTGCAGTAACCAGAAATTGGATATCACATGTTATGGTTTGGTTAAAAATGAGAAATCAAGTTGAATGGATTTTCATGATTCCAAAGTTCAAGTACAAGCATGATCTGATGTTTGTTGGATGAAGAGTACTTGATTCACACTTTTGATCTTGCTTCCAATCAGAGATATAAGTTACCAGGCTCAATTCATTGACAATTTGCATAAAGCTTACTTTTCCAAAATGGAAGTGTGACCTTTCTTCCTTAAATGGCAAGTCAACTTGGACAAAGCTTGAATCACTTGGACAATGGATCTATCATTTGCGTAAACATTAAATTATTGAGTGATTTGTAAGTTAGAATGTCTACAAAGCAAGATTATGCAGCATGCTTGAAGATTGGATTAAATGTTCATCAAGAAAATGACCTATAATTCAAGCTTATGAGGCCATCTTCATCTCTTTGAAACTTCCAGCTCAAGCATGATCTCTTCAAGTTCTTGGAAATTTTTGAAAGCTTGAAACATCCTCTACAACTTTCATGTTTTCTATTTTGACAAAATCATCTTGGAGCTTGGTGAAAATTGGCCAAGAAGTTAGGTCAAAAATCTGCCTAAACTAGGTGAAAATTTCTCTAAGTGTTTAAGAAAAAGTACATGACTTCATGGGCTTATAACTCAAAATCTAAGCATTTTTTGGATATGAGCCCTCTAATAAAAAGTTGTAGATCTCATAAAGATCTAAAAATTTCATGTTGAAAGTTTCATTTGAATCATCTAGCATCTTGGTGAAAAATTGGAATGAAGTAGTGAAATTATCATGTACAAAACACCTTCCCTTTCCATAAACCTACCCCCCGAACTCAAGAAATTTCTCAAAAGGTCTTTCCTATTATTTTCACCATTTCCTATATTGGATAAAAGAAAATTCGGTGGAGACTCTTGCTATCCGCAACAATTGCAATAAGACGCAAAACACCCAAGTCAGTTCTCCCATCGTATCATAGAACAGGTGACTCTACTGAGGAGAAACTTAAAAATGGGGTTACCTTAGAGAATAAATCATATTTAAATGCTTTCATTGTTTGACTTGCTTGCTTTACATTTGTGGGTTATGCTTGGGTTTTACTTATAAAAATCCTACATCCGGATTGGGGGAATTTTAGGTAAGTAGGAATAGATCGTGGGGACTGTGGGTGGTATACCGACATGGTTGAAGTAATGGCTATGTTAGTGTGACACTTTTGTTGGTACCGGTGTCCCTTGAGTCCAGTCAAGGAGAATACGGGGCCGTTGTATGGTGTCATGAAGCACTAATTGACCATAGAACCTTAGTTGAACAACTTGGCCATTGGAAAGTAGTGAGGTAGCCAACTTTGGTACAAACTGAAGTTGGTTGATACTCGATACTACACTCATTGGGATCATAATTTTGGGATATATTGGCCACAATTTATGCTTGAGATAAAATAATGCCCGACGAAGAAAGAATAGTGATATTGAGGCTCCTAGAACTCGTTTACTTTTTAGGACAGGTTGAACTAACTAAACTTGAAGAGGGTACTTACCAATAAACCCCATGCAAGCCTAAACCTAAGGCCTTGTATGCTTTGTATGTGTGTGATTATTTGCTCATGACATCATAACATCATGCCATAGCATTTTACTAACCATTTCAAATACCTATGGATTTATCTTTGTTCTGTTTTGTAGGATATGGCTTCCGCTCGCAGGAATACCATCCAAATCCACTTTGTAAGAGTGCCTCCTAAACTTAAAGAGTTAGCATCAAGGGTTCCTGAAAATTCTTCGTTCACCAAAAGATATGGTCGACTTCTCAATCTGCTTACCTCAAGCTTTGAAGAAGACACAATGAAGGTGCTTTTTTAGTTCTTCAACCCTATACACCAATGTTTCACCTTTCCCAATTATCAATTAGTTCCCACAATGGAAGAATTCTCTCAACTATTGGGAATACCAGTCCTTGACCAAATACCATTCACCAGTTTAGAGGAAACTCCAAAGCCTGAAGTTATTACCAAGGCCTTACAGTTGAAGAGTTCTGACATCATAGCTAATTGGGAAACAAGAAGCGGGGTCAAAGGCTTGTTGGCTAAATTTGTGATGGATAAGGCTCGTTCGTTTTTGGATGTTTTGGATTTATAAGCTTTTGAAGAAATCTTGGCCCTTCTAATATATGGTTTGGTTCTCTTTCCGAACCATGACCAACTCATAAATGTGAACGCTGTCAAAATATTCTTTACTCGCAACCCGATGCCTACATTGCTTGTGGATATTTTACACTCTCTTTATATTCTCACTATGAGGAAGCGAGGGACCCTCATATGTTGCTTGCCTTTGCTGTCTAGGTGGTTTATTTCGCACCTTCCTTGATCAATATTGAAGAATGAGAAAGGCTTAAGATGGTCTCAAAGGTTGATGTCACCTTCTCATTCGGATATCCATTGGTGCTCTCGATCTCAAGAAGACTTTACTATCATTTATTGTTTTGGGGAGTTCCCTAATGTTCCACTCTTGGGCATTAGGGGAGGTGTCACTTATAATCCTTCATTAGCCCTATGACAGTTTGGCTATGCTCGAAGAGATGGTCCCCACGATGCACTCATTCAAGGTTTTATTTTCGACTATGAGAATGATCACCAAGGTTATCATCAAAGGTTTGTGCATGCTTGGGGAATGGTAAGTAAGGTTGATAGCAAGACTTTGGGGCATAAAAATTCCATCCCTCTTGAGCCTTACCTCAAGTGAGTATGAACTCGTGCTCAAAGCCTCCTGATGCCTTACCCAGCCATCCTACCTATGTTTGTAGAGCCTGTTGTTGAGGGAGACACCGCTTACACTCTTCTTCATCCTAACATGCCTACCGACTTCGAGGAATTGCAAAGATCGTGGATTCAACTCAAAGGGGAACGAGACACCTTTGAATCACAGTTCTATGCAAGCGAGAAGAAGGTTTTGGAGCTCACGAGGAAACTTTATGAAGAGTAAAGCATGCATGCTTATATTGCACCAAATAGGATGCGCCCATGGGAAACTTGAGCCTTTCTTTTTTGTTTTAGGAGTTTATTTTGTAACCTTTGTAAGCCCAAGAGGTATTTGTAATTCATGAACTTATTAATGCAATTAATATTTGTTGTCTTCTCTTTGTCTAGAAAATTTAAATTCCATAAAATCCTTGAAAACATTGCATTCTCATAACATGCATCATGTCATAAGAAGGTTTTCCGACACAAGTTTCCTCATCCTTTTACTGTTTATTTTAGTATAAAATGGATCTCGAGAAAACTGTCAAGGACTTTCAAACTCAACACTCTCAATTCCAAGAGACTCTGCTCAACTTAGCAAAGGGGCAGCAAGAAATGATGACACTTCTTGTCACAAAGAAGAAGACCAAGAAGAAAAGTTGTAATCAACATGGGGAAGAGGTTTAAACGGCCCGATAGACAAGTCCAAGTTAAAGAGGATTCCTCCGAAGAGGATGAAAATCAAGATAAAGATGCTAGGAGCAACCATGCTATGGTGGAAACAATCAAATCTCTGAAGAAGAGGATTATTTTGACGAGTAATATCCATCGGCCGATGACAAGTATGAGCAACTAGAAGACAAATTGAAGGCTGTAGAAATCCAAGTTGTGCCTGGCTTGGACTTCGGTGAGGGTTTGGTTCTTGGGGTAGTCATTCCCCAAAAATTCAAGATCCCCGTTTTTACCAAGTACGATGGTGTCTCATGTCCGAAGCTTCACCTAAGATCTTACGTCTGCAAAATTCAGCCGCATAACACTGATAAGAAACTGTGGGTCCACTTTTTTCAAGAAAGTCTAACTGAAACGCAGTTGGAGTGGTTTTACCAATTGGAAGGGACTAACATCCATACTTGGGAGGATTTGGCCACTGCCTTTTACTACCAATATCAATATAACCCTGATCTGGCGCCAACTAGGGTGCAATTGCAAGGAATGACCATGGGATCAAATGAGGGCTTCAAAGAATACACTAAAAAATAGAGAGATCTGGATGGCAGAGTGAAACCACCATTGACTGATAGGGAATTGGTAGATATGTGTTGTACCCCAAAATTTGCCCTCCCATAATCTTCAAAGTTTTGACAAGAATCATCCACAATTGGTTCAAGTTTACTCAAGGGCCACACAGTCAAACCATCCTCCTAAGCCAGTCAAACTAGGGTTTTGGTTCTTGCAAGGAAGTTGAAGTTTTCAAGAGCTCAATCAAGTCTCCTATGCCTATAAACATTGTCAAGCACCTACATGTCAAGTTTCAAGGCTCACAAGGTCAAGTTGCACAGTCAAAAACCCTAATTGCTCAACAGTCAACTGTAGGGGCAAAATGGTCATTTGGCAGTCAAAAGTCAAAATTTTTGGTCAACATCTTATTTTGAGGCCACAAACATCATTCGATCAATGCTTGATCATGATTCTCAAAAGTATGGCTCAAAAAGTCTCAAGATGCAAAAGTTTCTATTTTTGGACAGTTGAAAAGTCAACTGTAACTTGACCATGGCATAACTTTTTCATGGTTCATCAGAAAAATCCCATCCAATGCTCATCTTGAAGGGGAAGACATTTCCTACAACTCATCTTCACACTCCAAGTCCAAGAAATGCTCTCACAAAAAGTTATCAATTTCAACATTATAGGTCATTTTCAAAAGTCAACAAAAAGGGACTTTAAGTCAAAGACCATAACTTGAGATTGGTAAATCAAAATGACATTGGACCAAAGACATTGGTTATAGGACTTCAATACCTTTCCAAAATGTCCAAGAACATGATCAAAGCTTAAAAATTGAGCAAGATATGCATTGGAGAAGTTGGGAAATTTTTGTGAAATGGCCAAAATCATTTATCCTTGAAACTTCATTTTTGGCAAAAGGGGCCCACTTTTTCCACTTGAATTAGCTTGGCCATGCTTCCCACGTGTCCCACCTTTTATTTCAAATTTTTAAATTAATTTTTTCATTTTTTATTGATTTTATTGGATTTAATTAATTTTAAATCTTTTAAAATCAAAAGAAAATCAAAAAGGTTAATTAAGGAGGATATCTGACTTTGATGGACCTTGAATCACCATTATGCATATGCCAAATTCGTGCAAAAGGCCAAATGGAGCAAGAATTCAAAAAATGGTTCAAAAATGGAAGTTTGTTAATGGAGGTTTATGGAGAATCTTGAACATGAAGGCAAGGCATTATGAGGCCACAATTCCTATCAATACATGTTACATAATGCCTATGCAAGGGATCAGACACAACATGGAGACCTAAGCTGCGCCCAAAACACATAAGCAAACTCACATTTTTGCCAAGAATTTTCAAAACTGAAAACTGCCTTAGAGCATTTGTTGAGCCCCCATTCTGATCCAAACACCTTCCTCAGGTCCCAAGGAAACTCTAGCAATCAAAACCACATTCAAACGTGCAAAGAACCAGTCCCACAAAGCTACACGGTTTGTTCTTTTTTTCAGAAATGCATAGCACGATTCATCCATTTTCATTGATTTTTATTGCTTGATTTGTACTAATAAGAGTTCTCTGAAGCTTTTGGTGCCTTCCAATTGAGTTATAGGCATCTAAATCCGAATCTACCATGAACAAAAACTAGGGTTCCTGAAACTTAAAATTGGGGCTTTAGATATATGGTAAAATTGGACTCTAAAACCAGTATGAACAAGATCGTGGCAACATGAGGATTCCAAATCAATGGTCGCGCCTAATTTATGATTGAATATGGCCTATTCGCTATTTTCAAAAGGCTTGTGTTTGGGGGGGGGGGTTTAAAACCCCCGCTATTTCATTTTCATTACAGGTACATTGGGGACGAAGGCTAGCGTGGCACGACGTGAGTGGCTGGTTTGAATCCAACGCCTTTTTTTTAATTTTATTTCATAACACTTATTCTTGTTTTACATTATAATGTTTATTTTCTATTTCATGAACAAAGCGCGCAATTGGCTCACTTGGCAAAGCACTTCATTGGTAAATACTGGGGCCTGGGTTCGAATCCCAGGCCCCCTTCACATTACTTCTATTATTTTGCTTAACCCGTTCCTGTGCAGTATACCATCCAGCAGTCTATCATACATCCAGCGTTTGCGCTTGTCATGTGTCTCCAATGATCCATCCAATGGCCAGGAACCAGGAGTCCATGGAATATTCCAGTCAACGCATAGGCATGTGATCCAAAAAGTCCAAGAAGGCCTCCAGCGTTTGGGCTTTGCTTTGCCATCCACACCCCCCATTTTGCTACAAAATACAGGCCCATTTCCTTTTTCCCTTGAATTTATTTTCTTTTCTATTTTATTTTAATTCATTTAATGTGCTTTTTATTAACAAAATTAATTTTCTCTTTATTTCAAAAAAAATCACAAAATATTCTTACCCAAATAAATCTTAGACTTTCCTTTTTTTTTCTAAATTTAATTAATTAATTAGTTTTTTTATTTATTTTAGGAAACTCTAAATTATTTTGCAATATTAAAATTGATTAGACCTAATTAGGTTCTAAATACTAATTTAATTAGTTTTATTTCTTAAAATAATAAAAAAAATCAGAAATTATAAAAAATAAAAAAAATATTTTTATTTAATTTAATTTATTAATAGTTTTCTTTTTGTAAATACTTGTAATTAAATAATTAAGTAAATTAGGTCAAAACTTGGATTTATTTCTTTAATAATTAAAAATACTTAGAATTAGGATTTTAATTCCAATTAATTTTCTTCATTTCTATAAAAAATACAAAAAAATAAGAAAATAAGTTCTTTCTTTTTATTTAATTTAATTAATTTAATAATTTCATTTTAATTTCTTTAAAGGGTCCAACGCCCTCGCACTCGATTCTTATTTCCATTCGCGCATTTATTTTTCATTTCTTTTGTGAATATAATGTACTTGTTCCAAAGCCCTGTAATAGTTAATTAGGCATTTATTTTCTGCATTTTATTTTAAATCGGGTTTTGTATTAATTTGGCGATGTAGACCCGCGCCTTTGTAATAGCGTAGGACCTTTATCTTTTCCGCACTTTAAATTCCCGCACCTTTAAACTGTTAAGAATCACATGAAAGAATGAATGCCCAAAAATAAAATCAAAACGTAGATCACCAATGCATGACAAGACAAATAATAAACTGAAAATGACACACAATTCACACACCACTCCTAGGGTACGCCTCACTGTTGCCTTGCCCCTCGAAAAGTGGTCATCGAGTATAGGACGTCTTAGTAAGTCCTTATGTCCATGAACATGGCATAAGGGTAGCTTCTAAGGTATCCTACTGTTGCTCTGGTGATCACATTGTTTCCTTGCCCCTCGAAAAGTGGTCATCGAGTATAGGACGTCTTAGTAAGTCCTTATGTCCATGAACATGGCATAAGGGTAGCTTCTAAGGTATCCTACTGTTGCTCTGGTGATCACATTGTTGCCTTGCCCCTCGAAACGTGGTCGTCGAGTACAGGACGTCTTAGTGAGTCCTTATGTTCCATTGATCTAGTTGCCTCGAAACGGTTGCCTCGAAACAAGTTGCCTCGAAACGGTTGCCTCGGAATAAAAAGATCAATGGCATAAGGGTAGCTTCTAAGGTATCTTACTATTGCTCGGTGACCACACTGTCCCTAACCCTCGAATTGACCCGAACACCTCCAACGGTGGTGCTACCTACCTCTCAATGGTGGGAATGCACTACCTTAAGGACATTTACACAGCCTAATTCCTTAGGGTAGGTAGATGACTCATAGATACTTGCTCTAATTCAAAACAAATCAAAAACTTCTTTTCACACCGACACTTTGCAAAAAGCTTTCAAAAACAACTTTTCAAACACTCTTGAGGACTGATACAAGAGTCGAACTGAAATTTTAAACGAAACTTTTTTTAAAACCCACAATTGAAAAGCAAACAAACAATTTTGAAAACACAAATGAGCAAGTATCTAAGAGCCCATGGATAACCATGGATAGAAAGGGTGCTAACACCTTCCCTTTCTATAATCTACCTCCCGAACCGAGAGCAATCTCTGTAAGGAATTTTTCTGTGCTTTTGTCCTTTCCATTTGGAGAAAATAAAAGACGGTGGCGACTCTTGCTTCTGCGACATTTTGCGAACCAGCGTTAAACAGTCAGTTCCAGATCCACCGATCACAGAACTGGCGACTCTGCTGGGGACGATCTTAAAGTGAGGTGTACCTTAGGATAGTTCATAACTGTGTTTTCAATTGCTTTGACTTGTTTGCTTTATTATTGTGGGACTGTCTTGGGAGTTCTATAGATCCTAACCCGAATCTGGGGACACCTTCTTAGAAAGTAGCAACAAGGCTGTAAGGGAACTGGTGCGGGGTATACCGACATGGTTGAAGCAGTCTGCTACGTTGATGTGGCACTTTGGTGTGTACCGGTAACCCTTGAGTCAATCAAGGAGAGTACGGGGCCTCCGCGTGGTGTCGTGAAGCATCAACAGACCTTAGGAACCTTAATTGAACCATCTTGGCCTCTTTAGGGTAGTGAGATAACTACTTTGGTGTACTCCGAAGTCGGTTGATACTCGATACTACACTCAATTGAGGGTTATTTTCTTGGGATATTTTGATCGCCAGTCAGTGGCTAAATCGAAACGATGAACAATGAAAGCAATCCAATGATATTGAGATCCTTAGAACCCGGTTACTTTGATAGGACAGGTTTGAGCCCACCAACTTCAAGAGGGTAATACCCAGACCCCATGCTGGCCTAAACTCTAAGGGCTTGTCTTGTGTGACTTGTGTGCCTTACATGTTTGCCTTTGTAAATATTTGTGGTGTGTTTAATCATAGCATCATAACATCATACAACATCATACGCATCCACTAACCATTTCAGGGGTTCGAATCTTCATCTTTGTTCTTGTTTTGTAGGACATGGAGACTATCCGCAAAAAGACAATTCAGATCAACCTTGTAAGGGTCCCTCCTCGGCTTAAGGAGCTTACATCCAGGATTCCCGAGAACTCGTCATTCAGTGAAAGGCATGGTAGACTCATCAGCCTGGTCAATACCAATATTGAGGAAGAGATGGTAAAGGTCCTCTTCCAATTCTTTGACCCTCTACATCACTTTTTTACTTTCCCGGATTATCAGCTGGTGCCTACTTTAGAAGAGTTTTCCCAGCTTCTGAAGATTCCCATTCTCAATCAACTACCCTACAACGGTACGGAAAGGGAACCAAAACTTGAAGAAGTAGCTAAAGCATTATGCCTACAACCATCTGACATAAGGGGCATTGGGAAGCCAGAAATGGTATCAAAGGGTTCTTGGCAAAGTTTCTGTTTGAGAAGGCCCAAGAGTGTTGGAACTCCCTTGACCTACAAGCCTTTGAAGAAGTTGTAGCCCTCCTTGTCTATGGGTTGGTGCTGTTCCCTAAGCCAGATCAACTTATAGATATCAGTGCTGTCAAGGTCTTCATGTCCAGGAATCCTGTACCTACGTTGCTGGGGGACATTCTTCACTCATGTTACACTCGAACCATGAGAAAAAGGGGTGTTCTTATGTGCTGCACTCCCCTCCTGGGAAGGTGGTTTATTTCGCACCTTCCACAATCAGTTTTGAAGAACGAGCGGGGTTTGAGGTGGTCACAACAATTGATGACTCTTACACATGCAGATATACATTGGTGCTCTCGGTCCAGAGAGGATGTCACTATCATTGATCGTTGCGGGGAGTACCCTAATGTTCCTTTACTTGGAATCAGAGGAGGTATTACTTACAACCCGTGCCTAGCTTGGAGACAGTTTGGTTATGCTCGGAGGGACGGCCCACATGACATGTTAATTCCTGACATAGTTTTTGACTTCGACAACGATGCACAAGGACTTCGCCAGAAATTTATCAGAGCTTGGAGGATGCCCAACAAGATAGACAGCAAGACCCTGGGGCACAGGAACTCCATCCCATTGGAGCCTTACCTCAAGTGGGTACGAGCCCGCCCCCAGAAGCTGGTGATGCCATATCCTCATGTTCTCCCCGTGATCAAAGAACCAGACTTGGAAGGAGAGGTGTCCTACACCATTCAACATCCTGACATGCCCACGTCCTGGGAAGAGATGCAGAAGAGCTGGATCCAGCTTAAGGAAGAACGGAATTCTCTGGAGACCATTCTACATGCCAGTGAGAAGAAGGTCCTGGAGCTCACCCGCCTACTGCACGAGGAAAGGAATCTCAATACCTATATTGCTCCGAAGAGGATGCGTAGTGTCTTTTGGGATTGATCTGCTTTGTAATGTTTGCCCATGAGGCTTTGATGTATCAAACAATTATTTCCTTAATGATAACGTGTGTTCCTTTTTGTCTACAACAAATTTGAATTCTCGAACCCTTGAATGCATTGCATAAACACATATCATTCATCATGTGCATCACAGGTACTCTTCTTTTCAGGTTGCTTACTGTTCTTCACTGTTTATTTCAGCATCATGAACCCTGAATCATCTATCGAGACGTCTATCAAGGCCCTTCAGGCGCAGAACGCCCAATTTCAGGAGCTGATCATGGGTTTGGCTCAAGGTCAAAAAGAGCTGAAGGCTATGCTCCTGAAGAAGAGTAAGAAGAAGAAGAGGACTGTGCTATTCAACACTGGGCGCAGACTCGGGAATACTTTACAAAATGAAGCTGAGAGGACTACTCCATCTGTGGGGGAAGGTAGTCACCAAGAAAGGGAGGTCCCTACTCCTGTGGTCTCTGATACGGAGACAGACTTCAACGACGAACAATACCCTCCTTCTGAGGACCGGTACAAGCAGCCGGATGACAGATTAAATGCTATGGAAATTCAGCGGGTGCCTGGACTGGATTTCGGAGACTTGGGGTTATCTACTGGGGTGGTGATCCCACACAAGTTCAAGGCGCCTGCCTTTGTGAAGTATGACGGGGCTTCCTGTCCCAAGATGCACCTCCGTTCTTATGTAAGGAAGATTCAGCCTTACACAGCAGACAGGAACTTATGGATCCACTTCTTCCAGGAGAGTCTTTCAGGGACTCATCTCGAATGGTTCTATCAGCTGGATGGAACCAACATTCGTAACTGGGAGGATCTGGCCACTGCTTTTTACAAGTAGTATCAATATAATTCCGACCTCGCTCCTACGCGTACCCAACTCCAGGGTATGTCGTTAGGATCGGGTGAAGGTTTTAAGGAGTACACACAGAAATGGAGAGATCTGGCTGGCAGGGTGCAGCCACCATTGACGGACCGGGAGCTGGTGGATATGTTCTTGGGGACCCTTTCTGGTCCATTTTTCAATCATCTCATTGGTAATTCCTCTGCTGGGTTTACTGATCTGATCCTGACTGGTGAGAGGATCGAGGCTGGTATAAAATCGGGGAAGATACAGAAGGTTGCCTCCTCAAATGCTGAAAAGAAGCCCTTCAAGAAAGAGGCTAGTGCTGTGTATGGCCCAAGAAGGCAAGACAAACCTGAACGCCGCCAAGCTGTCAACGCGGTGGTAATCTCTAAGCCTGCTACTGCTCCACAACAGTACAACCTACCCAGAGCTGAGAGGCCCAAACGGCAGTATACTCGACTCAGCATGACTCTCTCTCAGATCCTGCCGCAACTGTTATCAGCCAGCTTGGTGACTGTTAGAGAGGCCCCGAAGGTTGTGAATACTACATCCCCCAGGTTCAACCCCAACGCCCGTTGCGCTTATCACTCTGATAGCCCGGGGCATAACACAAATGACTGTTGGGCCCTAAAGAATAAGGTTCAGGACCTTATTGATGCAAAGGAGGTACAGTTTGAGGCACCTGAAAAGCCCAATGTGGTGACTGCTCCCATGCCTAACCATGGAGTGAATGCTATCAGGGAAGATGATGAAGTAGATGAAGCTGAGTTTGACAGCTGGATTTACCCGGCAACCAACGGTGGACCTAGCAATTGGACTACCAAAGACTGCATGCCTGTTACTCTTGTCACGAAGTAATGAACTTCTTTGTTTTGGATTTGTAATAAACAATAATTTGAACTTTATGGCCCGGTGTCTTACCCGGGGCATCATGGTTTTATTTGTGAGGGCTTTTGTTTGTCATTGTCATATATCATGAATAAAAGCATTGGACGTTTTTCACATTACAAATCTTGCGCTCCTTTTCCTTCTTTCTTTACATATATTGCAAAACAGCTGTATTTACACACACTCACTCATACAGGTTTCAATCCACTCTGGATCTCACTGGTAACGACTCTGCTACTGCCAG
Organism: Vicia faba; assembly: GCA_948472305.1. NCBI lineage: Eukaryota > Viridiplantae > Streptophyta > Magnoliopsida > Fabales > Fabaceae > Vicia > Vicia faba. The sequence goes on along the minus strand of CATIWC010000977.1, from coordinate 97,619 downwards.
TTATGACTTTGAAAATCCGATCAACTTAGCCGAAGACGAAGGTGAAGATGATTGCGAAGTGCCTGGAGAACTTGCAAGACTGTTACAACAGGAAGAGAGGGCAATTCAACCACACGAAGAGCCGGTGGAAACAATAAATCTGGGTACTGATACGGATAGGAAGGAAGTTAAGATTGGTGCCAACCTGGAGCACAGCGTGAAGCAACGGTTGATCCAGATGCTGCATGACTACATGGAAATCTTTGCCTGGTCTTACGAAGACATGCCTGGGTTGGATACCGACATTGTGGTCCATCACTTGCCTACTAAGGAAGACTGCCCTCCGGTTAAGCAAAAGGTCCGCCGTATGCGTCCAGAGATGTCTGAAAAGATCAAAGCCGAGGTTATGAAACAGTTTGATGCCGGGTTTCTTGCAGTAACCTCTTACCCTCAGTGGGTTGCTAATGTGGTTCCGGTACCGAAGAAGGATGGTAAGGTCAGAATGTGTGTTGATTACAGGGATCTGAATAGGGCCAGCCCCAAAGATGACTTCCCCCTACCTCACATTGATGTCCTTGTTGACAATACTGCTCAGCATAAGGTGTTCTCTTTCATGGATGGTTTTTCGGGCTATAATCAGATCAAGATGGCACCTGAAGACATGGAGAAGACTACCTTTGTTACTCAGTGAGGCACCTTCTGCTACAAGGTCATGCCTTTCGGACTGAAAAACGTTGGGGCAACCTACCAACGCGCCATGGTTGCTTTATTTCATGACATGATCCATCATGAGATAGAAGTATATGTTGACGACATGATTGCAAGGTCCCAAACTGAGGAAGAACACCTTGATCATCTGCAGAAATTGTTTGACCGTCTGAAACTGTACAAGCTGAGGTTGAACCCGAACAAGTGCACCTTCGGGGTTAGATCTGGAAAGCTGCTAGGTTTCGTTGTAAGTGATAAGGGTATTCAAGTGGACCCTGCCAAGGTTAAAGCTATTCAAGAAATGCCAGCTCCTAAGACAGAGAAAGAGGTCAGAGGCTTTCTAGGACGCCTGAATTACATTGCTCGATTCATCTCGCACCTAACTGCTACCTGTGAGCCAATCTTCAAGCTGCTGAAGAAAGATCAGGTAGTACGTTGGAATGATGAATGTCAGGCTGCTTTTGACAGAATCAAGGAGTATCTCCAAGAACCACCCATCCTTATGCCACCGGTTGAAGGGAGACCTCTAATATTATACCTGACAGTACTTGACAACTCAATGGGGTGTGTGCTGGGGCAGCATGACGAGTCAGGCCGAAAAGAGCATGCCATTTATTACCTTAGCAAAAAGTTTACCGACTGTGAGACCCGATACTCACTGCTTGAGAAAACTTGCTGCGCTTTGGTATGGGTTGCTAGCCGGCTGAGACAATATATGCTGACTCATACTACCTTGTTGATTTCAAAGATGGATCCGATAAAGTACATATTTGAAAAGCCTGCTCTGTCTGGGAGAATAGCAAGATGGCAAATGATCTTGACAGAATACGACATCCAGTACACGACTCAGAAAGCTATCAAGGGAAGTGTATTGGCAGACCACTTGGCGCATCAGGCAGTAGACGACTATCAGTCAATGAACTTTGAATTTCCTGACGAGAGTATCATGATAGTGACTGATTGTGAAGTACCTGGACCTGATGAAAGACCTGAGGAAGGGTCCCGATGGTCTATGCACTTTGACGGAGCATCCAATGCTTTGGGTAACGATATCGGCACTGTGATCATATCCCCTCAAGGCACTCATACTCCACTCACTGCCCGGCTATGTTTCAACTGCACCAACAACATGGCGGAGTATGAGGCGTGCATCATGGGACTCAAAGATGCAATTGACTTAAGGATCAAGTTTCTGAGTGTCTTCGGAGATTCCGCTCTCGTGATCAACCAGATCAAAGGCGAGTGGGATATGAAACATCTGAATCTTATTCCTTACAAAGAATGTGTGTTGACAATGATCCCCCACTTCACAGAGATAACCTTTGAACATTTCCCGAGAGAGGAGAATCAGTTAGCGGACGCGTTAGCTACGATGTCTTCTATGTTTAAAGTCAAGTGGGACAATGAGGCTCCCCGGGTCATCATCTGGAAACTAGACGAGCCGGCATACTGTTGTGATCTTGAGAGTGAATTAGTGACTGAGAAGCCTTGGTACCATGAGGTGAAGAGATACTTGGAAGCTCAGGAATACCCTGAAGGTGCATCTGTCAATGATAAAAAGTTTCTAAGAAGATTCGCAGCCAAGTTCTTCCTTAGCAACGACATTCTGTATAAGCGAAACCATGATTCGACCTTACTGCGTTGTGTGGATAAGACTGAAGCAGAAAGGATTATGGCGGAGTTACATGAAGGGACCTTCGGAACACATTCCAGTGGACACACCATGGCTAAGAAGATCCTTCGGGCAGGGTATTTCTGGTCCACAATGGAAGCTGACTGTTACCAACACTCTCGGACATGTCATAAATGCCAGATTTATGCAGATAAGGTGCACGTTCCTCCAGTTCCTCTTAATGTCTTGACAGCACCTTGGCCTTTTGCAATGTGGGGCATTGATATGATCGGTGAGATCAGACCTACGACATCTAACAGGCATTGCTTCATCCTTGTAGCGATTGATTACTTTACAAAGTGGGTTGAAGCAGCTTCCTACGCTTCGGTAACCAAGAATGTCGTGGCACGGTTCATTCGGCATAATCTGATCTGTCGATACGGGGTCCCAGAAAGAATCATTACAGACAACGGTACCAATCTCAATAACAAGATGATCACTAAGCTCTGTGAGCAGTTTAAGATACAGCACCACAACTCTTCTCCTTACAGACCGAAGATGAATGGGGCTGTAGAAGCAGCAAATAAGAACATTAAGAAAATTGTGCAGAAGATGACAGTGACCTATAAAGATTGGCACGAGATGTTACCTTTTGCTCTACATGGGTACCGAACCTCAGCAAGGACGTCAACCGGGGCAACTCCTTTCTCCTTGGTCTACGGTATGGAGGCAGTCTTATCGATCGAAGTGCAGATACCCTCTCTCCGGATAATGAAGGATGCAGACCTGAGTGAAGATGATTGGATCCAGACACGACTTGATCAGCTAAACCTAATTGACGAAAAGAGACTTGCTGCTATTTGTCATGGTCAGATGTATCAAAAACGGATGATCAGGGCATTTAACAAAAAGGTCAGACCACAAGAGTATCAAGTTGGGGATCTGGTAATCAAACGTATCATCCTCCCTTAGAGTGATCCAAGGGGAAAATGGACCCCTACGTACGAAGGGCCATTTGTGGTTAAACATGTGTTCTCAGGAGGAGCCATGATTCTGACCACCATGGATGGTGACGACCTTCCTCACCCCGCCAATGCAGACATAGTAAAAAGATACTACGCATAATAAAGACCCACTAGGTTGACATACCTAGGCAAAAATTAGGGCTTCCCGGCGAACCAAAAGGGTTCGGGCAAAATGAAGGGATGAAATGAAAAAAAATCTGTACACCCGGCAAGTCGAAAACCTGAAAAGGCGGCTTGGGCAAAAATGGGTATCCCGGTGGACTGAAAACCCGAAAGGGAAGTCCAGGCAAAAGTTAGGGATAAAGCGTAATACTATGTCTCATTGGATCACTTTGCATCCAGAGTCCGATATCAACATCAAGTTCAGATGGCATCGATCGATCAACTTCATCCTCGAACTAGGTCATCAAGTGATGAGACGCTCGAAGATATAAAGGCGATAGCAGAGTTGAAGCCCAGTGGGATTATTCTTTTCACATAGCTGTTTTGTTTTCCCTTTGTACAAATTTGTATAAACTCTTTTATTCGGTGGCGTTCTCTTACTAGGACGTCAGCCTCTTGTACATAAACGCCTATTTGCAGGCAAATTCAAAAATCAATATAAATTCACTTTTCAGATCAATTGCCAATTGTTTTTCCTTTTTCTGTTTTGATTTGCGAAGAACGTCCAAGGTTCAATTTGTGATATATGCATTTGACAGTAACTGCTAACTCATAAATATTTGCATACAAAACAAAGGATTAATTATTAGGTAACATTAGAAACAAGGGCAATAATGATTTGTCTAAGCGATCTAATTGCTATATTCACCAAGGTACCAAGGTAACTTCAGCTGAAGAACAGAACCAAGATATCTTAATTCCCCAGAGAGTGAGCCAGCAAGTCAGTACACTCTCCCCAAGCAGAGCTACAGTCATCCTTAAGGAAGTTGGGTACCCTCCAGCAGATCTCAACATTCCTCAGCGTAATATACAAACATTCTTAACAAGCATCCCCGGCAGTCTTGATCTAAGATTGTTCCCCGGCGGTATACCAGACGTTCAGTGGAGCCACTTCCCCGTACAGTTCAAAAATTTCCCCAGGAGAGTCCAGTCCCATCTGAAAAGATTTCCCCAGGAAAGCTGAATCCATCTCCCCAAGCAGTAAGCTTATCCCCAGTAGATTCTGGAAGCTTATCCCCTACAAAGCACGAACGCGTCTCCCGGCTTTATTCAAAGGTTATGCTCCACCAGAGTTTATAACTGGGTTATCCTCAGCCAAAAGCCACAGAAAGATCCTCCTCGGCGAAGTCTTCTTATCCCCAGCGGAGTCTATAACAACGGTATCCCCAGCGGAGTTATCATCAACATCTCAGCAGAGTACCCCTCTTCCCACAGAATATTGTTCCCCAGTAAGATCACTAGAATAATTTTCTCCCCGCAGAGCAATCCATTCGCCAAGCTTATTCCCCAACGGAGTCATCTTCTCCTACCGGTTTATTCTTGCAACCATTATCCCCAGCGGAAACAAGAAGCTCTTTTCTTCCACATCAGCCCAGGATGTGACTTCCCGGCACCCGTCAAGGATTTATTTTCCTAGACGAAAACATACATTCATAAACAACACATCTTCATACATTATGGCATGCATATACGCATCATGAACATACAATCCCATTCATTCTGAGAACACCTCGCATGTCATACATCATGACATCACATACAACTAACGTTTTGTCTTTACAGGACAAAAGTTAATACAATGATAATTGCTATCAACTTTCGTGATTCTAGATCCGATTCCTGAATCTTGCCAGGGAGTATCTGTTGACAACTACAGTACCAGACTCGATTCCTGTATCTTGACAGGGCACGTCTGAAGAGTTCGAAGATCCGATTCCTGTATCTTGCCAGGGAGTATCTGTTGACAACTACAGTACCAGACTTGATTCCTGTATCTTGACAGGGCACGTCTGAAGAGTTCGAAGATCCGATTCCTGAATCTTGCCAGGGAGTATCTGTTGACAACTACAGTAGCAGACTCGATTCCTGTATCTTGACAGGGCACGTTTGAAGAGTTCGAAGATCCGATTCCTGTATCTTGCCAGGGAGTATCTGTTGACGACTACAGTACCAGACTCGATTCCTATATCTTGACAGGGCACGTCTGAAGGGTTCGAAGATCCGATTCCTGTATCTTGCCAGGGAGTATCTGTTGACGACTACAGTACCAGACTCGATTCATGTATCTTGACAGGGCACGTCTGAAGGGTTCGAAGATCCGATTCCTGTATCTTGCCAGGGAGTATCTGTTGACGACTACAGTACCAGACTCGATTCCTGTATCTTGACAGGGCACGTCTGAAGAGTTCGAAGATCCGATTCCTGAATCTTGCCAGGGAGTATCTGTTGACAACTACAGTACCAGACTCGATTCCTGTATCTTGACAGGGCACGTCTGAAGAGTTCGAAGATCCGATTCCTGTATCTTGCCAGGGAGTACCTGTTGACGACTACAGTACCAGACTCGTTTCCTGTATCTTGACAGGGCACGTCTGAAGAGTTTAAAGATTCGACTCCTGCACCCAGCCAGGGCACATCTACATAAAGAATTTAAAATATCAACTCCTGCAACAGACCAGGTAATTTTCTTTCTTTCTCAAGTACGCAAGTTCTCGCTAAGGAATCTCTTACGCGATCGACACCTCCAGATGGCATCTATAAGCCCATCCTCCTATCCACCACCTCTCCAAATGGCATCTGTAAGCCCATTCCCGCTATCACACTGCTGATACTCTACTATGTGAGTGCAAATTTCTGGGCACTCTAGTGTTCAATCATCTTCCACCTTTGGATCACGAAAGGCACACACGCCAATCTACATCCTCAGGTCTAAGAAGATTGAACAGGGGCAACTGTTGTACCCCAAAATTTTCCCTCCCATAATCTTCAAAGTTTTGACAAGAATCATCCACAATTGGTTCAAGTTTACTCAAGGGCCACACAGTCAAACCATCCTCCTAAGCCAGTCAAACTAGGGTTTTGGTTCTTGCAAGGAAGTTGAAGTTTTCAAGAGCTCAATCAAGTCTCCTATGCCTATAAACATTGTCAAGCACCTACATGTCAAGTTTCAAGGCTCACAAGGTCAAGTTGCACAATCAAAAACCCTAATTGCTCAACAGTCAACTGTAGGGGCAAAATGGTCATTTGGCAGTCAAAAGTCAAATTTTTTGGTCAACATCTTATTTTGAGGCCACAAACATCATTTGATCAATGCTTGATCATGATTCTCAAAAGTATGGCTCAAAAAGTCTCAAGATGCAAAAGTTTTTATTTTTGGACAGCTGAAAAGTCAACTGTAACTTGACCATGGTGTTGCACCCCAAAATTTGCCCTCCCATTTCTCATTGCTTTCTCATCACAAAGCCTTTGAAGATCAGGATCCAGTTAAGGTTTCATCTGCTCAAGACTTCTCCCTGCACTGCTGACCCAAATTAGGGTTTGTGTTTGCACAAAGATGTTTTGACCTAAAATGCCTAAGATGACTTTCATGCTTCATATTGGACTCCCAAGTTTATCCTCATCAAGTTTCAAGTTTTGATTCCAAGTTTTGCCCAGTCAATTGGACAGTTGACCTAGAAATCAACTGTATTGGGGAAAAAGTCAACTGTGGCCAATTGACAGTCAAACCTCATGAAAATTGACCCACATCAACATTATGAACTCATATGGACCATTTGATCAAGTTTGGATCACAATTCCATAAGAAATTTGATCAGATCACCAAAAGGGCAAAATGGTCATTTTTAGGGTTTTGACTGAACAAAGGCAATTTTTGACTGTTTGACCTAGCCAATGGCAAACCAAGCTCACATATGGACTCAAGGACCCCATGGAATTATCTTGACATGCTCAACAAACTCAAAAGATCCCAAGTACACAAGATTGACAGTTGAATTTCCCAGTCAATTGATCAATTTTGACTGTATACTGAAAAGTCAAACTTTGACTTTTTGGTCAAAATCAAGAGTCAAGATTCATTTTTCATAAAAACATGCCAAATCATGAAACTTGTTCACCAAGAAACCAAAAATTGCAAATTAGGGTCTGAAATGGGAATTTTTCATTACTTAGAATTTTTCTAAGTTATGAAAAACCCTAATTTTTTCCCAACTTTGCCCCACTTTCTCACCAAGATTCATTTGGATTCAAACAAAAGTCAAAACATGAAAGTTGTAGCTTGTTGCATAATCTACAACTTTGATTCACAAAGTTTTCCCATTTGAGGCTTGTATCTCAAGTTACAAATTTTTGAATAAGGGCACTAAACCATTCTTAACTTAGTGAAATTTTAACCTATTTTGACAAGGTTTTCTACCCAACTTCAAGGCCATTTTCCATACACTTCCACTTAGAATTTCAATTTGTATTTCAAAGATGGATTGTAGTACACATTCCAAGCTTTCCAAAATGTCCAAGAACTTCTAAAACAACCTCATAACTTGAGAGAATCGAATTTCACAATTTGGCAAAAACTCACTTTTGAATTGATCATGAAGATGTTCATAACTTAAGCCATTTTCAAGTCAGCATAGTTTGTGCTAAATTACAGGTCCTAAAACCCTTTGACACTCAATAATTCAATGCAAAACCTTTGTGCCAATGCCTTGTTTCATGAGTTCAAGCATTGCCTAAAGGATTAATCCATTTATAGATAAAGCATTTCTTCCATTTTTGCAAAAGGTAACTTTATGTCCAATTGAAAATCCAAGCAGTACAAATGAGATCTAATTGGCACAGGATTATGAGCAAAACACTCTGATCAAAGAGAGATTATGCAGCTCATTAGGGGGCCTCTACTGACCTAGAACACAACTTGGGCATTTGTTGCTTAAAGTGTAAGTAACTTGGCATATTGTAACACAACTCTCATATCAGCTTACAAACACTTAAGCAAACTTGTCAAACAGATCCAGGACATCATAACCAAGCTAGTACACGACCCTAACATCTCTCATACACTCCCAATCTCAGAATCACCTTAAAACTGCAAAAACAGGGCCAGGCCTACAGTTTGAGTGCCATCTTCCATTTCCCTCAAGCTCTCTTGCCCAAACCAGTTCACACACATTCCCTAGCATCTATGCAAGCTGACCATGACTTGAAACACGACCTGTAACTCCTCTAACAAGTTCCACCATTTTCATTTTTCCATTTTGCAGTTGAAGTTCTACAGCTCAGTTCAAGGTGTCTCAAGGCAAAGTAAATATTGGAACATCATCACCACACCTCAAGGAAGCTATAACAACCATTATCTTGCACTGAAAGCTCCCCATTTGCCAGATAGAACTTCAACTGAACATGTACTTTGGTGAACTTCTATCTCTCTCATTAGGCATCATTAGCTCTAAGTTTGTGAATAAGCAATGTTCTACTCATGCCACTGAACCTGTACATGCTTTTACTTTTCATTTCTTTTGCTTGAGCTGTGAGAATTTAAGGTTTGAAAATGGCAGAAAACTTAGGTTAGGATTTGGGATTGTTAAAATTCTCTCTCATTTCTGAGAGTTAGGAGATGTTCTTTATATATTTGGAATCGTGGTTCCATGCTTAACATTTTTTGTGTTGAAAGTTTGTGCAAAAGATCAAAGAATCAGGATGTTGGGATGGAAGAACAGGGCGCGCGTTTTTTTGAATATTGTTGTTCAGAGGTTGAAGAAAGGTCTTCATGGGCTGGGCTTATGTTGACTTTCCTTTTTGCACCATATAATTTGTTCTGAACCCCCTGAGCCCATTTACTTTATTTTTAATGTTTTTTGACTTTTTCTTTTTTTTATTGACTCATTTATTTTTTCTCAGCATATTAAAAATATAAAAATATTTTTTCTCATCATTTTTGAATTTATTAGGTATTTATTTGATTTTTTCTTTCAGTTTGTACATAAATAAATAAATATATACTTTTTGTTTAAAATACTAAAATAGCACAAATATATTTTATACACTTTTATCTTATTTTTACTTCCTGAAAATATTTTATAGAAAAATACTTTTTTTTATTTAAATATTAAATATTATTAATTAATATATATAATACATATTTTGTAAATAATATAAATAAATAGGTATATATTAATACACTTAGGATATAAATACAAAAAAATGTACATATTTTATTTTTTAATATTTAATACTAAAAAATACATTTTTTTACAAATATACTTCATTTTTATTTTATTTTTTGTACATAAATAGTAAATAATATATATATTAAATAATTAATCCCCTTTTGATTAAAATTAGGGTTTTGCCCTAAACATGAGAATACTCAAAAAATAATACCCTTTTTTTATTATCTCTTTTTATTTTTACATAAATAATACTTTTTTTTCATACACATAAAAATTCCTTTTTTACATTTTGCATATTCATTTCATTTCCATTTAATTATGCAATTATTTGTATTGTAAATATTCAAAGAAAATGATGTAATAGCTAGGTTTAATTTCTTGTCTAAATATACCCCATTTGAAACATTGTACCCCCTCCCCATATTATTGTGTTGTAATAGTGTAGGAATTTAAATTTCACACTTTAATGCTTTCTAAACATACCATGCTAGAATTAGGGTTTGTATGCGAATAAAACGAACAAAATAGTTTGACCTAATTTCAAGATAAATAAGCATGAAAATGGACAACACATTTCACACTTGCACCCCTAGGGTATCCCACTTTGTTGCCTTCAAATAATTGGGCCATGTTGCATGTTAGGTTTCTTTGGGTAAAACAAACAATCAAATGATCATAAGTCCCTCGATGACGCTTTCAAAAAAGGTTGCCTAAAATGATCAAATCCCTTTCAAAGAAAAATTGCCCAAAGACATTTAACACTATTGCAATTATGGTCTAAACGATGACCCACACCTGTCCCTTTCACCTCCTAATACAAGATTGTCCACCAAATGCAATGGTGGAACAAAATTGTCAAAAGGTTTAAAACATAACAAAAATCTTTGAGAAAACTTTAGGGTAGATAACTCTTAAGTACTTGTCAATTTACCAAAAAAACACTTGCCTAATTTCAAACCACACTTCACAAACACTTTCAAAACCAACTTTCAAAAAACCTTGAAACATCTTTTCTAAAGACAAAACACCTTTTGTAAAACATTCGAGTAAAGAATTGTTACAAGGGTAGCCTATACAAGGCATCTTTTCAAAACATTTTCAAAAACCACACACCAAGCACCATTTCAAACAATTGAAAACCAAGGCAAGTTGATCTAAGCAAGTACCTAAGAGCCCATGGATAACCATGGATAGAAAGGGTGCTAATACCTTCTCTTTCTATAATCTACTCCCCGAACCCAAGAAAAATCTCAAAGGTTTTTGCTGTGCTTTTTAAAACCTTTCCTTAGGATAAAATAAAAAGTCGGTGGTGACTCTTGCTCGACCGAAACATTTGCGAAAATAAACGCAAAACCCTAGTCAGTTCTCCCACCGTATCACAGAACTGGCGACTCTGCTGGGGATATTTTTAAAAGTGGAGTAACCTTAGGGATTAGATCACCCTCTTGCATGACAAATTGTTTGAATTGATTGCTTTATATCTTGGCTCTATTGTTAGGGTTTACAATCCTACGCCCGGATTTTGGGAAACATTAAAAAATAGCAATACGTTGTGGAAACTGTGCGGGGTATACCGACACGGTCGAAGCAATAACTATATTAGTGCGACATATTTGTGAGTACCGGTAACCCTTGAGTTCAATCAAGGATAGTACGGGGCCGCTGAGTGATGTCACTAAGCACTAATGACCTAGAACCTTACTTGACCATCTTGGCCTTTTATTAGGGGTAGTGAGATGACCGGCTTTGGTGCAGTCCGAAGTTGGTAGATACTCGATACTACACTCATTGAGGGTTGTTTTCTTGGAATATTTTGGTCGCTAGTTAAGTGGCTAAACCAAAACAATGAACATTGAAAACAATCCAATGATATTGAGCTCCTTAGAACCCGGTTACTATTTATAGGACAAGTTTTTAAGCCAACTACACTCAAGAGGGTACTTACCTATGAAACCCCATGCAAGCCTGAAACTAGGGTTTGGTGTGATTTGCTTGTACATATGTTTTGTGCATACATCATAAACATCATAAACATCATAAAACATCATATGCATTCACTAACCATTTCAAGGGTTTTGGATCTTCATCTTTGTTCTTGTTTTGTAGGACATGGAAATTCCTCGCAGAAACACCATTCAAGTCAACCTTCTGAGAATCTCTCCTCAACTCAAGGAGATCACCTCAAGAATCCCGGAAAACTCATCCTTCAATGAAAGACATGGTAGACTGCTCAGCCTAGTCAGCACCAACATTGAAGAAGACATGATGAAAGTGCTATTCCAGTTCTTTGACCCTCTTCACCACTGTTTCACTTTCCCTGATTATCAGTTGGTACCCACTTTGGAGGAGTTTTCTCAACTCCTGAGAATTCCTATCCTTAATCAACTACCCTTCAACGGTACGGAAAAGGAACCAAAGCCGGAAGATGTTGCTCGAGCGTTACATCTACAACCATCCGACATCAAGGGGCATTGGGAAACCAGAAGCGGCGTCAAGGGATTCTTAGCAAAATTCTTGTTTGAGAAGGCACAAGAATGTTGGAATTCATTGGACCTACAAGCTTTCAAAGAGATTGTGGCACTCCTTATCTATGGGTTGGTCTTGTTCCCAAATCCTGACCAATTGGTAGATGTCAACACCGTCAAAATCTTTTTGTCCAGAAATCCAATACCAACATTGCTTGGGGACATCCTTCACTCATTTTACACACGAACAATGAGAAAGAGGGGTGTTCTCATGTGCTGTACTCCTATCCTTGCAAGGTGGTTTATTTCGCACCTTCCGCAATCTGTCTTGAAGAATGACCAAGGCTCGAGGTGGTCCCAACGGTTGATGACTCTTACTCATTCTGATGTGCATTGGTGTTCTCGGTCCAGAGAAAATGTCATCATCGTCGATCGTTGCGGAGAGTTTCCTAATGTTCCTTTACTTGGAATTAGGGGAGGTATCACCTACAACCCTTGCCTAGCTTTGAGGCAATTTGGATATGCACGGAGGGATGGCCCTCATGATATGTTGATTCCTAACCTAGTTTTTGACTTCGACAACGATGCACAAGGACTTCGCCAAAGATTCATTAGAGCTTGGGGAAAACTCAACAAGGTTGATAGCAAGACTCTGGGACACAAGAACTCCATCCCTCTTGAGCCCTATCTCAAGTGGGTACGAGCCCGAGCCCAAAGTCTAATGATGCCTTATCCTCATGTACTCCCAGTGATTAAAGAGCCCGTCAATGAAGGAGAGGTCCCCTACACCATCCTACATCCAGACATGCCTACATCGTGGGAGGAAATGCAGAAAAGTTGGATTCAGCTCAAGGAGGAACGGAATACTTTTGAAGCTAGCTTCTACGCCAGTGAAAAGAAGGTTCTAGAGCTTACCCGCCGACTCCACGAGCAAGAGGCCCTCAACACCTACATCGCACCAAAGAGGATGCGCAATGTCTTTCTGTCTTAAGAAGTTTATTTTGTAATATTTGGCCCATGGGGCATTTATGTACTAACAAATTTCTTCTTATTAATATGACGTGCGTTCTTCTTTGTCTAAAACAATTTTGAATGTTCTAAATCCTTGAATGCATTGCATACATAAGCATACCATTCATCATGTGCATAAGCAGGTCTCACTCCAGGTTTCCTTATCTGTCTGCTGTTTATTTCAGTAGGATGGATCTCGAGCAAACAGTCAAAGACCTACAAGCTCAGAATGCACAGTTCCAGCAACTCCTGATGACCTTGGCTAAGGGTCAGGAGGATATCAAAACTCAATTGGGGAATAAGGACCCAGTGAAAAAGAAGAAAAAGAGGATTGGGGTGGCTACTTTGGGGAGAAGATTTGACGGAGAAGCTCGGAGAGTGCTTGAATTTCCTCCTACTTCTGATGAAGGGACTAGTAAAAGAGATGGAGTTGCGGTGCCTTCCGAGTTTGATGCGGAGGAAGAAGAGGTTGAAGAGGATGAAGATTATTCTGACCAGCAATAACCTCCAGCTGATGATAAATACAAGGGTTTAGAAGACAGATTGGCCGCCATGGAACTACAAAGAGTACCGGGTTTGGATTTTGAAGACTTGGGCTTGGTTGCCGGGATTATGATTCCCCCAAAACTCAAAGTGCCAGTGTTTGTGAGGTATGATGGGCTGTCCTGCCCCAAAATGCATCTCAGGTCCTACGTGAGAAAGATTCAACCCTATACGGCAGATAAAAATCTCTGGATTCATTTCTTTCAAGACAGCCTTTCGGGAGCTCAGTTGGAGTGGTTTTATCAGCTAGAAGGAACCAGTGTCAGAAATTGGGAAGATTTGGCCACCGCTTTCTACAAACAATACCAGTATAATTCTGATCTTGCTCCTACTCGTACCCAACTTCAGGGTATGTCACTAGGAACAAGCGAGGGATTCAAAGAATATGCACAAAAATAGAGGGATTTGGCTGGCAGGGTGCAGCCTCCTTTAACCGACCGTGAACTCGTTGATATGTTTCTTGGGACCCTATCTGGGCCATTTTTCAACCATCTAATTGGTAACTCTTCCGCGGGGTTTACCGATTTGATCTTAACAGGCGAAAGAATAGAAGCTGGCATCAAGTCAGGGAAGATTCAGAAGGGTGTTGCTGCAAGTATTGAGAAGAAGCCTTTTAAGAAGGAGACATCTATGGTATATTCTCAGAGAAGAGCAGGGAAGATGGAGCGTCGGCCAACTGTGGGGGCCGTAATGATTCAAAACACTCCAAGTGAGCAGCCTCGCTATAACCAGTCCAGACCAAATCAACAACGAGTGGAACGGCCACAACGGCAGTTCACCCGTATTAATATGACTCCAGCGCAAGTGCTTCCCCATCTGTTGAAGTTGAATCTTGCCACCATCAAGGAGGCACCAAAGAATGTGAATACGTCCTCTCCGCATTATCATGCCAATGCTAAATGCGCCTACCATTTAGACAGTGTGGGACACGACACCAATGATTGTTGGGCACTCAAGCATAAAATCCAAGACCTGATAGAGGCTAAGGAGGTAGAGTTTGACGCTCCAGAGAAGCCTAATGTGATATCTGCACCCATGCCGAAGCACGGCCGAAATGTCAATGCCATTGAAGAAGATTTGTATGTTGCTGATGTCAGTGATCTGACTACTCCATTGCTAACCATTAAGTTGAATCTGTTGAGGGCCGGGATCTTCCCGGGATGTAAAGAAGACTGCTATTGTTGTTACTCTCTGCCGTTTGATTGTCTGTTACTGAAGAAAGGCATCCAAGGCCTTATGGATAGTCGACAAATTTTGTTTGAAAAAGTTTCTGCTGTTCCAGTTCATACTGAAGATGTCTCAATCATAACCATTCACGCCAATCTTTCAAAGGCCGTCAAAAAGCCTGTTAAGATTACGCCAGCTATGAAATCTGTTCCTTTGAAGATAACAATGCCAGGGCCTGTTCCCTATGTTTCTGAGAAGTCGATACCTTGGAACTATGGCGGTGACATCTACTACCATGGTATCAAGCAAATCGAAATAATTGAAGAAAGTTCAGATGATGAAGGAGCCAACATTAGTAACATTGCGGGCACTAGCAAAATCACCAGGAGCGGGAGAATATTTTCTCCAGAGATTGCCCCTCCAAGAGCAGTCTTTGGACCCTCATCAGCTGGCAAGGTCGTCCCTGCACCAATAAAACTTTCTGCTAGAACTCCTTTGATTGAAGAGGTTGTTGTTCCTAGTACTGTCTCTCCTACCGCTGCTGACAAAGGTAAGGGAATCCAAGATGAGCCCGTCGGGATGAGGGCTCAGCCCTTGGTTATCCCGGAAACCTCCAAGAAGGAAATGGATGAGATTTTGAGGATAATCAAAAGAAGTGATTACGATGTAGCAGAGCAGCTGGGGCAAACCCCCTCCAAGATTTCCATGCTGGCACTACTACTTTGCTCGGAAGCACACGCTAAAGCTCTGATAAAATTCCTGAAGGCAGCCCACGTGCCCCAGGAAACCTCTGCGGATCAATTTCAAAATTGCGTGGCTAGCCTGACTGCGGACAATGGATTAGGTTTTTCTGACGCCGACCTAACTCCTAAAGGAAGAAACCACAATGATGCTTTGCACATTTCAGTCGAGTGTCGCGGAACTACTCCCGCACACGTCTTGGTCGACACTGGTTCGTCGCTGAATGTTTTACCTAAGAAGGCCTTGGACCGACTAGATTGTGAAGGGTTGGAATTGAAGCCGAGCGATATTGTTGTCAGAGCTTTCGATGGTTCGAAGAGAATGGTCCATGGAGAGGTTGAAATTCCCATCAAGATAGGCACTGAGGTATTTAAATCCACTTTCTATGTGATGGACATCCGTCCGTCATACTCTTGCTTGCTGGGTAGGCCTTGGATACACCATGCTGGGGCAGTCACCTCCTCCTTACATCAGATGTTGAAGTATCCTGTCAAGGGAAAGATCATCACTGTCCATGGCGAAGAAGAGTACATGATTAGCCACTTAAATTCTTTCTGGTATGTGGAGGTTGAAGGAGAGTTCATTGAGACACCGTTTCAACATTTCGAAGAAGTCCTTCCTGAAATAGCAGTAGCAAAGTTGGCAGCTGAGACACCGAGGCAGATGGCCAGGATGGCATCTCTAGAGGACGCAAGAGCCGCAATCAAAGAAGGGAAGAATTCAGCATGGGGGCAGTTACCTGACATTCCACATAAGACAGACAAATTTGGATTAGGATTCACAGCCGCAGGCCAGAAAGCTATGCGCCGTTCGAAGATTGAAAGAGCGCCAATCAAAATTTCTCCCTACGGAATCAACGCCTTGGAGGATGAAGACAAGGAGAGCAACATTGAAGAGTGGATTTATCCAACTGTCAAAGAAGGATTGAGCAACTGGGAGGCAAAAGACTTTGTCCCTATCACTTTTATTCATCAGTAATTTATCTGTTAAACATTTCTTATTTGGTCTGTAATATTTATTTTCAAACAATCCGTACACTATCTTTTCACCTCCTGCCTTGCCCGGGGCATGTAGGTCCACTTGTAAGGGTTTTGACTATTTTTCATATCCATATGCCATGTTTAATGATTAATTGGACGTTTTTCATTTGATAAACTACTTGTGTTCATTTTCTTTCCTTTTGCATTTTTTTTGTTTAAGGATGGCTATCCCTTACACACACCCACACTCACCAATGCAGGTACCCATCCACTCCGGATTCCATAGGTGACTATTCTGCTATATCTTTCAATAACTCTGAAGATTTGGTCAATCTAGCCGAGTATGAAGATGACGAAGGTTGTGAAGTACCCAGGGAACTAGCCAGACTTCTGCAACAAGAGGAAAGGGTCATCTTACCGCATGAAGAGCCATTAGAAACTGTCAACTTAGGGACCAAGGAAGACCGGAAGGAGGTGCAAGTGGGTGCCAATTTGAAACCGAATGTCAAGGAAAGCCTGATACAGTTGTTGAATCAGTATGTTGAAATCTTCGCTTGGTCTTATGAAGACATGCCGGGTTTAGACACAGACATCGTGGTTCACCGTCTCCCCACAAGAGAAGACTGTCCACCGATCAAGCAAAAAGTTCGCCGAATGAGGCCTGACATGTCCGAAAAGATCAAAGCAGAAGTAATGAAACAATTCGATGCTGGTTTTCTGGATGTTACGTCCTATCCTCAATGGGTCGCTAACATTGTGCCAGTACCTAAGAAAGATGGCAAAGTCAGGATGTGTGTGGACTACCGGGATTTGAATAGGGCCAGCCCTAAAGATGATTTCCCGCTTCCACATATTAACATCTTGATCGACAATACAGCTCATCACAAAGTGTTTTCCTTCATGGATGGATTCTCAGGCTACAATAAAATCAAAATGGCCCCCGAGGACATGGAGAAAACTACTTTCGTCACACAATGGGGCACTTTCTGTTACAAGGTGATGCCGTTCGGGCTGAAGAACGCAGGGGAAACCTATCAACGCACCATGATAGCTTTATTTCATGATATGATACATCATGAGATTGAAGTTTACGTAGACGATATGATAGCTCGGTCACAAACAGAGGAAGAGCACCTTGAACATCTGGAGAAGCTGTTTTCCAGGTTGAAAGAATACAAGCTCAGGCTGAATCCAAGTAAATGCACTTTTGGAGTTAGGTCTGGTAAACTCCTGGGATTCATTGTAAGCAACAAAGGCATTGAAATCGATCCGGAAAAAGTAAAAGCAATACAAGAGATGCCTGCTCCCCGTACTGAAAAGGAGGTTAGAGGATTCTTGGGGCGCTTGAACTATATTGCCAGATTCATCTCACATCTGACTTCTACCTGTGAGCCAATTTTCAAACTCTTGAAAAAAGATCAGGCAGTCGAATGGAACGACGATTGTCAAGCTGCTTTTGATAGAATCAAGGAGTATTTGCTAGAACCTCCTATTCTGATGCCACCCGTCGAAGGAAGACCATTGATCATGTATTTGACCGTCTTGGATAACTCAATGGGGTGTGTTTTGGGCCAGCATGACGAGTCTGGTCGAAAAGAGCATGCTATTTATTACCTTAGCAAAAAGTTTACCGACTGTGAGACCCGCTACTCACTGCTCGAGAAAACTTGCTGCGCTTTGGTATGGGCTGCTCGCCGACTAAGACAGTATATGTTGACTCATACTACCTTATTGATTTCCAAAATGGACCCTATCAAGTATATCTTCGAAAAACCCGCTTTATCTGGAAGGATAGCTAGATGGCAAATGATCTTAACTGAGTATGACATCCAGTACACCACCCAAAAAGCTATAAAAGGGAGTGTACTAGCTGACCATCTGGCTCATCAGGCTATCGAAGATTATCAACCGATGAGATTTGACTTCCCAGACGAGGACATCATGAATTTGGAACACATTGAAGGTAACAGACCGTATGACGGACCCGAAAAGGGATCCCGATGGACCCTGTACTTTGATGGTGCTTCAAATGCACTTGGAAATGGTATCGGCGCAGTACTCATTTCTCCGGAGGGTTGTCACACACCTTTCACGACCCGATTTTGCTTCAGCTGCACAAACAACATGGCTGAGTATGAAGCTTGCATCTTTGGTCTTAAGGCTGCTATAGACTTGGGGATCAAATCTTTGATCGTATTTGGGGACTCGGCTTTGGTTATCAGTCAAATCAAAGGAGAGTGGGATACCAAGCATCCTAATCTTATCCCATACAAAGAACATGTCCTAACATTGTTGCCTCATTTCGAGCAAATTACCTTCGAGCATTTCCCGCGAGAAGAGAATCAGCTAGCAGATGCTCTAGCCACAATGTCCTCCATGTTTAAACTCAACTGGGATAACGAGGCTCCCCAAATCACCATCGAGCAAATGAATGAACCTGCGCATTGTCACGAGATTAATACCGAAGAAGTAGTGGAACAGCCTTGGTTCCATGAAATCAAAAGGTATCTCGAGACCAGAGATTATCCTGAAGGAGCTTCCGTAAATGACAAGAAGTTCTTAAGGAAATTCGCTGCTAAATTCTTCCTGAGCAACGACATCCTTTACAAATGGAGCCATGATTGTGTATTACTCCGATGCGTAGACAAAGCTGAAGCAGAGTTGATTATGACTGATATACACAGCGGGACATTTGGCACTCACTTGAGCGGGCATACAATGGCTAAGAAGATCCTAAGGGCATGCTATTACTGGTCTACCATGGAAGCTGACTGCCATCAACATTCCCGTACTTGCCACAAATGCCAAGTTTATGCTGATAAAGTTCATATCCCTCCGGTTCCCCTCAATGTTCTGACTGCTCCGTGGCCCTTTGCAATGTGGGGCATTGATATGATTGGGGAGATCAAGCCCACGGCTTCCAACGGACATCGCTTCATCCTGGTTGCCATTGACTATTTCACCAAATGGGTCGAAGCAGCTTCCTTCGCCTCTGTTACTAAAAATGTGGTTGCCCGCTTTATCAAGCAAAATCTCATATGTCGGTATGGTGTTCCAGACAGGATCATCACAGACAACGGTACAAATCTGAATAACACAATGATCACCGCCTTGTGCAAACAGTTCAAGATTTACCATCACAATTCATCTCCCTATCGGCCGAAGATGAACGGTGCTGTTGAAGCTGC
Organism: Vicia faba; assembly: GCA_948472305.1. Classification (NCBI taxonomy): domain Eukaryota; kingdom Viridiplantae; phylum Streptophyta; class Magnoliopsida; order Fabales; family Fabaceae; genus Vicia; species Vicia faba. The sequence continues at coordinate 78,090 of CATIWC010000977.1, read as the reverse complement.
GAACAAAAACATTAAGAAGATCATTCAGAAAATGACAGTCACTTACAAAGACTGGCATGAGATGTTACCGTTTGCTCTGCATGGATACCGTACGACGGTACGTACTTCAACCGGGGCAACCCCATTTTCGTTGGTATATGGCATGGAAGCTGTTTTGCCTATGGAAGTCCAGATCCCTTCTCTAAGGATTATGAAGGATGCAGGTTTGAATGAAGATGATTGGATGCAGACCCGACTTGATCAACTCAATCTGATCGACGAGAAGCGACTTGCTGCTATATGCCATGGTCAGGCGTATCAAAAACGAATGATCAAGGCCTTCAATAAGAAAGTCAGACGTCAAGTGTATCGAGTTGGGGATCTCGTAATCAAGCGGATTATCTTGCCGCAAAGTGATCCCAGGGGCAAATGGACTCCTACATATGAAGGACCATTTGTGATCAAGAGCATATTTTCTGGGGGTGCAATGATTCTGACCACCATGGACGGTGACGATTTGCCGCACCCTGCGAACGCAGACATAGTCAAAAGATAATACGCATAAAATAACCCGACAAGTCGAAAACCCGAAAGGGCGGCTTGGGCAAAAATGGGCATCCCGGTGGATCGAAAACCCGAAAGGGCGATTCAGGCAAAAATTAGGGATAAAAAAACAAAAAAAATCTGTACACCCGGCAAGTTGAAAACCCGAAAGGGCGGCTTGGGCAAAAAGGGGTTTCCCGGTGGATCGAAAACCTGAAAGGGCGATTCAGGCAAAAGTTAGGGAATTAAAGCGTATGACTATGTCTCGTCGGATCACTTCAAGGACAATCTCTTCATCAACCGGTTCCAGGCTTCTGATCAATCTAGTCATCGTCAAGCAAAGCATTGAATGGACAGATATTCAGAGTTGTGAAAGCTATAGCGGAATGGAATCCCATGGAATTATTTCACATAGCCATCCTTATTTTGTATAAACCTTTTAAATACTTACGACAAAATCCTCTTGCTAGGATGATTGTCTCCTTTGTACAAATATACTCATAGAAAATCAATACAAATACTTTTCCCAGAAATTTGTGTCATTTCCTTTTCTTTTCTCTTGCACTATTTGTTTTATTTTGAGAAACGTCCAATGTTTTGTTAAATAGGCATATGCATTTGAAACATAATAATTTTCTTATGAGTCGGGAAAGAGGATTACAGATAGGTCAAAGGAACAGTTGGATATCTTGATACCCTTCAAAGGAAACCCCCGGGAGATTTGGAATCCATATCCCTAGCAAGTCTTGAAGCTCATCCCCAGTAGATTCTGGAAGCTTATCCCCTACGGAGTGCGGACGTCTCTCCCGAGTTTTATTTAAAGTTATTCCTCACAAGGCCTTATAACTGGGTTATCCTCAGCTAACAACCACGGAAGATCGCACTCGCCAAAAATCTTCCTGTCCCCAGCGGAGTTCATCAGAGTTCCCCAGCAGTAATTTATCTCTACAATCCCCCAGCCAGAGGGTCCTCAGGAATTCAATTCCCCCCAGAGTTTAAGTTTCAGAATCCCCAGCGAAGCCAGGCTAATGAACCTTCTCCCCACAGAGTTTTAGGAGAGCAAATCTTGAGTTCCCCGGTAAGGTCGCCAGAGATGCTTCCCTCCAAACTGAAGATTCTCAGTCTTGCATCCCCAGCAGGAGTCTACTAGATTGGTACTCCCCAGTAGAAGTCATCAGGAATTCCCTAGAGGTTTGGTATACAACCCAAGCTCCTTATTCCCCAGTCACAGCCAAGGAATTATTCTTCCCGGAAGCAGTCAGGATGTGTTTATCTTCAGCCATCCAGGATTCATCTATCCCCAGCAAGACAGCTCATCAGCTTACATGCGCATTCATTACATTCATATCACAAACATTGATATAACATATATTGCATCATGCATTTCACGCAACATAATTTGCTGTTTAGCTAACATTTTGTCCTTTTCAGGATAAGAATGGAAAGCTATCCTTAACAGTTTCAGATGCAGTTTTACACGGACTCATCATCAAGTAACCCTACACCGGTTCTTATTCAATCTCAAGATTTCTGAAAACAGTTTACGGGTTCTCCAAGTAACGGATGTTAACCTATCGCTTGTTCAGTTTCTTCTCCAGACTTCTGAAAACAGTTTATGGATTCGTCCCAACAACGGATGTTAATCTACTAACTTGTTCAGACGCAACCTTTGAAAACAGTTTACGGACGCTTCCCAACAACGGATGCTGCTCTATTGCTTATTCAACTCCAAGACTTCTGAAAACAGTTCACAGGTTCTCCAAGTAACGGATGGTAACCTATCACTTGTTCAGTTTCTTCTCAAGATTTTTGAAAACAGCTTACGGATTCCTCCCAACGACGGATGCCAATCTATTGCTTATTCATATCCCCAGTTCAGAGATGGTCCAAAGCATGGACACCTTTCTGATATTCATTCCAGATGGCATCTTTAAGCCCATCCCCGACAAGTTTCTGTCACTCCTCCCGATGGCATCATTAAGCCCATCTCCAAATGGCATCTCTAAGCCTATTCCCGCATCCATTGCTTTGACGAGTGCAAATTTAAGGGCACTCTAGTGTCCAATCTCCTTTTAACCCTCGAGTCACGAAAGGCAAACTTGCCAATCTAACTCTTCGGATTCAAGAAGATTGAACAGGGGAAATTGTTGCACCCCAAAATTTGCCCTCCCATTTCTCATCACAAAGCCTTTGAAGATCAGGATCCAGTTAAGGTTTCATCTGCTCAAGACTTCTCCCTGCACTGCTGACCCAAATTAGGGTTTGTGTTTGCACAAAGATGTTTTGACCTAAAATGCCTAAGATGACTTTCATGCTTCATATTGGACTCCCAAGTTTATCCTCATCAAGTTTCAAGTTTTGATTCCAAGTTTTGCCCAGTCAATTGGACAGTTGACCTAGAAATCAACTATATTGGGGAAAAAGTCAACTGTGGCCAATTGACAGTCAAACCTCATGAAAATTGACCCACATCAACATTATGAACTCATATGGACCATTTGATCAAGTTTGGATCACAATTCCATAAGAAATTTGATCAGATCACCAAAAGGGCAAAATGGTCATTTTTAGGGTTTTGACTGAACAAAGGCAATTTTTGACTGTTTGACCTAGCCAATGGCAAACAAAGCTCATATATGGACTCAAGGACCCCATGGAATTATCTTGACATGCTCAACAAACTCAAAAGATCCCAAGTACACAAGATTGACAGTTGAATTTCCCAGTCAATTGATCAATTTTGACTGTATACTGAAAAGTCAAACTTTGACTTTTTGGTCAAAATCAAGAGTCAAGATTCATTTTTCATCAAAACATGCCAAATCATGAAACTTGTTCACCAAAAAACCAAAAATTGCAAATTAGGGTCTGAAATGGGAATTTTTCATTACTTAGAATTTTTCTAAGTTATGAAAAACCCTAATTTTTTCCCAACTTTGCCCCACTTTCTCACCAAGATTCATTTGGATTCAAACAAAAGTCAAAACATGAAAGTTTTAGCTTGTTGCATAATCTACAACTTTGATTCACAAAGTTGTCCCATTTGAGGCTTGTATCTCAAGTTACAAATTTTTGAATAAGGGCACTAAACCATTCTTAACTTAGTGAAATTTTAACCTATTTTGACAAGGTTTTCTACCCAACTTCAAGGCCATTTTCCATACACTTCCACTTATAATTTCAATTTGCATTTCAAAGATGGATTGTAGTACACATTCCAAGCTTTCCAAAATGTCCAAGAACTTCTCAAACAACCTCATAACTTGAGAGAATCGAATTTCACAATTTGGCAAAAACTCACTTTTGAATTGATCATGAACATGTTCATAACTTAAGCCATTTTCAAGTCAGCATAGTTTGTGCTAAATTACAGGTCCTAAAACCCTTTGACACTCAATAATTCAATGCAAAAACTTTGTGCCAAGGCCTTGTTTCATGAGTTCAAGCATTGCCTAAAGGATTAATCCATTTATAGATAAAGCATTTCTTCCATTTTTGCAAAAGGTAACTTTATGTCCAATTGAAAATCCAAGCAGTACAAATGAGATCTAATTGGCACAAGATTATGAGCAAAACACTCTGATCAAGAAGAGATTATGCAGCTCATTAGGGGGCCTCTACTGACCTAGAACACAACTTGGGCATTTGTTGCTTAAAGTGTAAGTAACTTGGCATATTGTAACACAACTCTCATATCAGCTTACAAACACTTAAGCAAACTTGTCAAACAGATCCAGGACATCATAACCAAGCTAGTACACGACCCTAACATCTCTCATACACTCCCAATCTCAGAATCACCTTAAAACTGCAAAAACAGGGCCAGGCCTGCAGTTTGAGTGCCATCTTCCATTTCCCTCAAGCTCTCTTGCCCAAACCAGTTCACACACATTCCCTAGCATCTATGCAAGCTGACCATGACTTGAAACACGACCTGTAACTCCTCTAAAAAGTTCCACCATTTTCATTTTTCCATTTTGCAGTTGAAGTTCTACAGCTCAGTTCAAGGTATCTCAAGGCAAAGTAAATATTGGAACAGCATCACCACACCTCAAGGAAGCTATAACAACCATTATCTTGCACTGAAAGCTCCCCATTTTCCAGATAGAACTTCAACTGAACAGGTACTTTGGTGAACTTCTATCTCTCTCATTAGGCATCATTAGCTCTAAGTTTGTGAATAAGCAATGTTCTACTCATGCCACTGAACCTGCACATGCTTTTACTTTTCATTTCTTTTGCTTGAGCTGTGAGAATTTAAGGTTTGAAAATGGCAGAAAACTTAGGTTAGGATTTGGGATTGTTAAAATTCTCTCTCATTTCTGAGAGTTAGGAGATGTTCTTTATATATTTGGAATCGTGGTTCCATGCTTAACATTTTTTGTGTTGAAAGTTTGTGCAAAAGATCAAAGAATCAGGATGTCGGGATGGAAGAACAGGGCGCACGTTTTTTTGAATATTGTTGTTCAGAGGTTGAAGAAAGGTCTTCATGGGCTGGGCTTATGTTGACTTTCCTTTTTGCACCATATAATTTATTCTGAACCCCCTGTGCCCATTTACTTTATTTTTAATGTTTTTTGACTTTTTCTTTTTTTTATTGACTCATTTATTTTTTCTCAGCATATTAAAAATATAAAAATATTTTTTCTCATCATTTTTGAATTTATTAGGTATTTATTTGATTTTTTCTTTTAGTTTGTACATAAATAAATAAATATATACTTTTTGTTTAAAATACTAAAATAGCACAAATATATTTTATACACTTTTATCTTATTTTTACTTCCTGAAAATATTTTATAGAAAAATAATTTTTTTTATTTAAATAATAAATATTATTAATTAATATATATAATACATATTTTGTAAATAATATAAATAAATAGGTATATATTAATACACTTAGGATATAAATACCAAAAAATGTACATATTTTATTTTTTAATATTTAATACTAAAAAATACATTTTTTACAAATATACTTCATTTTTATTTTATTTTTTGTACATAAATAGTAAATAATATATATATTAAATAATTAATCCTCTTTTGATTAAAATTAGGGTTTTACCCTAAACATGAGAATACTCCAAAAATAATACCCTTTTTTTATTATCTCTTTTTATTTTTACATAAATAATACTTTTTTTTTCATACACATAAAAATTCCTTTTTTACATTTTGCATATTCATTTCATTTCCATTTAATTATGCAATTATTTGTATTGTAAATATTCAAAGAAAATGATGTAATAGCTAGGTTTAATTTCTTGTCTAAATATACCCCATTTGAAACATTGTACCCCCTCCCCATATTATTGTGTTGTAATAGTGTAGGAATTTAAATTTCGCACTTTAATGCTTTCTAAACATACCATGCTAGAATTAGGGTTTGTATGCGAATAAAACGAACAAAATAGTTTGACCTAATTTCAAGATAAATAAGCATGAAAATGGACAACACATTTCACACTTGCACCCCTAGGGTATCCCACTTTGTTGCCTTCAAATAATTGGGCCATGTTGCATGTTAGGTTTCTTTGGGTAAAACAAACAATCAAATGATCATAAGTCCCTCGATGACGCTTTCAAAAAAGGTTGCCTAAAATGATCAAATCCCTTTCAAAGAAAAATTGCCTAAAGACATTTAACACTATTGCAATTATGGTCTAAACGATGACCCGCGCCTGTCCCTTTCACCTCCTAATACAAGATTGTCCACCAAATGCAATGGTGGAACAAAATTGTCAAAAGGTTTAAAACATAACAAAAATCTTTGAGAAAACTTTAGGGTAGATAACTCTTAAGTACTTGTCAATTTACCAAAAAAACACTTGCCTAATTTCAAACCACACTTCACAAACACTTTCAAAACCAACTTTCAAAAAACCTTGAAACATCTTTTCTAAAGACAAAACACCTTTTGTAAAACATTCGAGTAAAGAATTGTTACAAGGGTAGCCTATACAGGGCTACTTTTCAAAACATTTTCAAAAACCACACACCAAGCACCATTTCAAACAATTGAAAACCAAGGCAAGTTGATCTAAGCAAGTACCTAAGAGCCCATGGATAACCATGGATAGAAAGGGTGCTAATACCTTCCCTTTCTATAATCTACTCCCCGAACCCAAGAAAAATCTCAAAGGTTTTTGCTGTGCTTTTTAAAACCTTTCCTTAGGATAAAATAAAAAGTCGGTGGCGACTCTTGCTCGACCGAAACATTTGCGAAAATAAACGCAAAACCCTAGTCAGTTCTCCCACCGTATCACACATGGCATAACCTTTTCATGGTTCATCAGAAAAATCCCATCCAATGCTCATCTTGAAGGGGAAGACATTTAATACAACTCATCTTCACACTCCAAGTCCAAGAAATGCTCTCACAAAAAGTTATCAATTTCAACATTATAGGTCATTTTCAAAAGTCAACAAAAAGGGACTTTAAGTCAAAGACCATAACTTGAGATTGGTAAATCAAAATGACATGGGACAAAATACATTGGTTAGAGGACTTCAAGACCTTTCCAAAATGTCCAAGAACATGATCAAAGCTTAAAAATTGAGCAAGATATGCATTGGAGAAGTTGGGAAATTTTTGTGAAATGGCCAAAATCATTTATCCTTGAAACTTCATTTTTGACAAAAGGGGCCCACTTTTTCCACTTGAATTAGCTTGGCCATGCTTCCCACGTGTCCCACCTTTTATTTCAAATTTTTAAATTAATTTTTTCATTTTTTATTGATTTTATTGGATTTAATTAATTTTAAATCTTTTAAAATCAAAAGAAAATCAAAAAGGTTAATTAAGGAGGATATCTGACTTTGATGGACCTTGAATCACCATTATGCATATGCCAAATTCGTGCAAAAGGCCAAATGGAGCAAGAATTCAAAAAAATGAAGGCAAGGCATTATGAGGCCACAATTCCTATCAATACATGTTACATAATGCCTATGCAAGGGATCAGACACAACATGGAGACCTAAGCTGCGCCCAAAACACATAAGCAAACTCACATTTTTGCCAAGAATTTTCAAAACTGAAAACTGCCTTAGAGCATTTGTTGAGCCCCCATTCTGATCCAAACACCTTCCTGAGGTCCCAAGGAAACTCTAGCAATCAAAACCACATTCAAACGTGCAAAGAACCAGTCCCACAAAGCTACACAGTTTGTTCTTTTTTTCAGAAATGCATAGCACGATTCATCCATTTTCATTGATTTTTATTGCTTGATTTGTACTAATAAGAGTTCTCTGAAGCTTTTGGTGCCTTCCAATTGAGTTATAGGCATCTAAATCCGAATCTACCATGAACAAAAACTAGGGTTCCTGAAACTTAAAATTGGGGCTTTAGATATATGGTAAAATTGGACTCTAAAACCAGTATGAACAAGATCGTGGCAACATGAGGATTCCAAATCAATGGTCGCGCCCAATTTATGATTGAATATGGCCTATTCGCTATTTTCAAAAGGCTTGTGTTTTGGGGGGGTTTAAAACCCCCGCTATTTCATTTTCATTACAGGTACATTGGGGACGAAGGCTAGCGTGGCACGGCGTGAGTGGCTGGTTTGAATCCAGCGCCTTTTTTTATTTCATAACACTTATTCTTGTTTTACATTATAATGTTTATTTTCTATTTCATGAACAAAGCGCACAATTGGCTCACTTGGCAAAGCACTTCATTGGTAAATACTGGGGCCTGGGTTCGAATCCCAGGCCCCCCTCAAATTACTTCTATTATTTTGCTTAACCCGTTCCTATACAGTATACCATCCAGCAGTCCATCATACATCCAACGTTTGCGCTTGCCATGTGTCTCCAATGATCCATCCAATGGCCAGGAACCAGGAGTCCATGGAATATTCCAGTCAACGCATAGGCATGTGATCCAAAAAGTCCAAGAAGGCCTCCAGCGTTTGGGCTTTGCTTTGCCATCCACACCCCCCATTTTGCTACAAAATACAGGCCCATTTCCTTTTTCCCTTGAATTTATTTTCTTTTCTATTTTATTTTAATTCATTTAATGTGCTTTTTATTAACAAAATTAATTTTCTCTTTATTTCAAAAAAAATCACAAAATATTCTTACCCAAATAAATCTTAGACTTTCCTTTTTTTTTCTAAATTTGATTAATTAATTAGTTTTTTTTTATTTTAGGAAACTCTAAATTATTTTGCAATATTAAAATTGATTAGACCTAATTAGGTTCTAAATACTAATTTAATTAGTTTTATTTCTTAAAATAATAAAAAAAATCAGAAATCATAAAAAATAAAAAAAATATTTTTATTTAATTTAATTTATTAATAGTTTTCTTTTTGTAAATACTTGTAATTAAATAATTAAGTAAATTAGGTCAAAACTTGGATTTATTTCTTTAATAATTAAAAATACTTAGAATTAGGATTTTAATTCCAATTAATTTTCTTCATTTCTATAAAAAATACAAAAAAATAAGAAAATAAGTTCTTTCTTTTTATTTAATTTAATTAATTTAATAATTTCATTTTAATTTCTTTAAAGGGTCCAACGCCCTCGCACTCGATTCTTATTTCCATTCGCGCATTTATTTTTCATTTCTTTTGTGAATATAATGTACTTGTTCCAAAGCCCTGTAATAGTTAATTAGGCATTTATTTTCTGCATTTTATTTTAAATCGGGTTTTGTATTAATTTGGCGATGTAGACCCGCGCCTTTGTAATAGCGTAGGACCTTTATCTTTTCCGCACTTTAAATTCCCGCACCTTTAAATTGTTAAGAATCACATGAAAGAATGAATGCCCAAAAATAAAATCAAAACGTAGATCACCAATGCATGACAAGACAAATAATAAACTGAAAATGACACACAATTCACACACCACTCCTAGGGTACGCCTCACTGTTGCCTTGCCCCTCGAAAAGTGGTCATCGAGTATAGGACGTCTTAGTAAGTCCTTATGTCCATGAACATGGCATAAGGGTAGCTTCTAAGGTATCCTACTGTTGCTCTGGTGATCACATTGTTGCCTTGCCCCTCGAAAAGTGGTCATCGAGTATAGGACGTCTTAGTAAGTCCTTATGTCCATGAACATGGCATAAGGGTAGCTTCTAAGGTATCCTACTGTTGCTCTGGTGATCACATTGTTGCCTTGCCCCTCGAAACGTGGTCGTCGAGTACAGGACGTCTTAGTGAGTCCTTATGTTCCATTGATCTAGTTGCCTCGAAACGGTTGCCTCGAAACAAGTTGCCTCAAAACGGTTGCCTCGGAATAAAAAGATCAATGGCATAAGGGTAGCTTCTAAGGTATCTTACTATTGCTCGGTGACCACACTGTCCCTAACCCTCGAATTGACCCGAACACCTCCAACGGTGGTGCTACCTACCTCTCAATGGTGGGATGGCACTACCTTAAGGACATTTACACAGCCTAATTCCTTAGGGTAGGTAGATGACTCATAGATACTTGCTCTAATTCAAAACAAATCAAAAACTTCTTTTCACACCGACACTTTGCAAAAAGCTTTCAAAAACAACTTTTCAAACACTCTTGAGGACTGATACAAGAGTCGAACTGAAATTTTAAACGAAACTTTTTTTAAAACCCACAGTTGAAAAGCAAACAAACAATTTTGAAAACACAAATGAGCAAGTATCTAAGAGCCCATGGATAACCATGGATAGAAAGGGTGCTAACACCTTCCCTTTCTATAATCTACCTCCCGAACCGAGAGCAATCTCTATAAGGAATTTTTCTGTGCTTTTGTCCTTTCCATTTGGAGAAAATAAAAGACGGTGGCGACTCTTGCTTCTGCGACATTTCGCGAACCAGCGTTAAACAGTCAGTTCCAGATCCACCGATCACAATATGTTTACAGGAACATTGACTGGACCATTTTTCGACTTTCTAATTGGAAGTTCATCATTCAGATTTACTGAATTGATTTTAACTGGTGAGAGGTTTGAAAGCGGGATTAAAAGCGGGAAGATACATATGACCTCTACCTCAAATGTTGTGAAAAAGCCATTTACTGGTAAAAAAGAGACTAATGTTGTGTATGGGTCAAGAAGCCGTGCTAAGAATGACTGTCATCATTCAGTAGGGACAATTTTGATCTCCAATCCAACTTCTACTCAAAGACCACAACAACAAGCTAATCAACAAAGGCATGACATCCCGAGAAGAAAATTTACCAGAATCAATATGTCACTATCTCAAGCTCTACAACACCTATTGAAAGCTAATTTGGTAACATGGCGGGATCCCCCTTTAAATTCCAATGTTTCATCACCAAAATATAACTTGAATGTCAAATGTGTTTACCACTCAAATAGTCCCGGAGATGACACTGATCACTGTTGGGTGTTGAAATGCAAAATCCAAGACCTTATCGATAACAAGACAATTGAATTCAACCCTTCGCCAACTCCTAACATAATCACCGCACCCATGCCAAATCATGGTAAGGGTGTCAATGTTATTGAAGATGCCTCTCTTGTTTCCCCCATCAATGATTTGACCACTCCTTTGAAGACTGTTAAAAAGAATTTGTTGAAAGCGAGGTATTCCCTGGCTTCCTTGAAGATTGTTGTTGTTGTGTTGTACAAGTTAATGGTTGTGAATGGATGAGGAAAGGTGTCCAACACCTGATGGATAGCCATGAGATTCTATTTTAAAAAGCTCTATCTGCTAAAAGTTTGACCCAAAGTGCATCTCAAGAATTTGAAGACGTGTCTATCATTAATATCTCAAACAAACCTATTAGGATCACTTCCAAAGGTCTTATTAGGATTTCCATTGAACCAAGAATAGCTCCACTAATTATCACCACACTAGATCCAGTCCCCTACTCTTGTGATAAGGCTGTGCCCTGGAATTATAGGGAGGAAGTGTATTACCATGGTATTAGACAAGATTAATGGATTGATAAAGATGAAACTGTTGACATTACAAATATTGTTGGATCAAGTAAAGTTACTATGACAGGGAGGATCTTCTCTCCAGATATTTCACCTCCGAACACCATAACTACACCCATTCGCATTACTGCTGTTAAACCTGTTGCTGACACTAGAGGAAAGGAAAAAATGGCTGAGCCTGCCAGGACAGAGGAACCCACAAAATATATTACCATTGAGGATCCATCTACCCAAGAGATGGAGGAGATTTTAAAAATTATCAGAAAAAGTGACTATAAGATAGTGGAACAGTTGGGGCAAACACCCTCAAAGATTTCTATGTTGTCTTTGTTTCTATGTTCCAAGGCACATGCTCAAGCACTGATAAAATTCTTGAAAAATGCACATGTCCCGCAAGAAACTACAGCCAAACCAATTTGAAAACTATGTAGCAAACTTGACTGCTGACAACGTTTTAGGTTTCTCTGATGCAGATTTGAACTCGATGGAGAAGACTCACAACAAAGCTCTTCACATCTCCATAGAATACAAGGGAACTACCCTGGCACATAGATACTGGATCTTCTCTTAATTTCTTACTAAAAGGAGCTCTAGATAGGCTGGATTGTGAAGGTTTGGTACTAAAGCCTAGTGACATTGTGGTGAGAGCTTTTGAGGGATCGAAGAGGATGGTTTATGGAGAAGTTGATCTCCCTATCAAGGTTGGGTCTCAAGTCTTCAACTCAATATTCCATGTGATGGATATCCGTCCTACTTATTCATGCCTGCTTGGACGCCCATGTATTCATGGGGCAGGTGCGGTGACTTCCACACTACATCAAAAGTAGAAATATCCGGTCAAGGGGGAAGTTGTTACCGTCTGCGATGAAGAAGAGTTTATGATTAGTCATCTATATTCATTCAAATATGTTGAAATGGATGGGAGTTCATTGAAACTCCTTGTCAAGCCTTTGAATTAGTCTCTCCCGTGGTTGATGTTGCCAAGACCACTTCTGACACCCCCAAAGCTGCTAAAGATACACCGTGGATGGCCTCTCTCAAAGATGCTCGGGCTGTTGTTGAAGATGGAGGTTGCACCATTTAGGGAAAACTTCCTGATTTCCCTTTCAAGTCAGACAAATTTGGATTGGGCTTCACTTCCAAAGCTCAAAAGGAGGTTCGACGTGCTCGCATAGGGAAAACACCTCTCTGCATTAGTAACCATGAGATTAATGCCCTTGAAGACTCTGATGATCATTATGACTTTGATGATTGGATCTACCAAGCTACTGGCGGAGGGCTCAACAAATGGCAGACCAAGGACTTTATCCTAATCTCCTTCAGCCAGGAGTAATTACCATTTACTATTTTTATTATTTTGAGAACTTTGTTTATAATTTCCATTAAAACAATTTCTTTAAGCCATGTGCCTTGCCCGAGACACATTGGTCCATTTGTTAAGGGTTTGTCATTTTCATATGCCATATGCTCATTTTAATGAAAAAAACATTGGACTCTTTTGCATTCGATTTTGCGCTCATTTTCTTTCTTTACTTTATTGCATTTTCAAAAATAGCCATGTGACCTTACATGCACACAGACACATTTGCAGATCCACATCCACTCCAGATCTCATTAACAACAACTCTGCTATTGTTATCTATGACTTTGAAAATCCAATCTATCAAGTTGAAGGCGAAGGTGAAGAAGATTGTGAAATACCTGGGGAACTCACCAGACTTCTGATACAAGAGGAAAAGGCCATTCAAACACATAAGGAATCAGTTGAAGTGATAAACCTGGGTACTGAGGTAAACAAAAAGGAAGTCAAGATCGACACCAACTTGAAAGACTTTATCAAGAGAAGATTGGTCCAGATGTTATACTAGTTTGTTGAAGTGTTCGCTTGGTCATATGGAGATATGTCGAGGCTTGATACTGATATCGTAGTTCATCGTCTGCCAATGAAGGAAGGATGTCCTTTGGTCAAGCAAAAGGTTCGCCGCATGCGGCCAAATATGTATGAGAAGATCAAAGTTGGGGTAATGAAACAGTTTAATGCATGTGTCCTGGAAGTGATGTCATATCCTCAATGGGTTAAAAATGTTGTCCCAGTACCGAAGAAAGATGGAAAATTCCGTATGTGTGTAGACTACAGAGATTTGAATAGGGAAAGCCCCAAGGATGATTTCCCACTACCGCATTATGGATGTCTTGCTTGACAATAATACTCAACACAAATTTTCTCCTTCATGGATGGCTTCTTCGGATACAATCAAATCAAAATGGCACCCGAAGACATGGAAAAAACCACTTTTGTTACATAGTGGGGCATCTTCTATTATAAGGTCATGTCTTTCGGTTTGAAGAATGCAAGCGTAACCTATCAACGGGCTATGGTAGCTTTATTTCATGATACAATCCATCATGAGATAGAATTATACGTTGATGACATGATTGCAAGGTCGTAAACTGAGGAAGAACACCTTGATCATTTACACAAGTTATTTGAAAGGTTGAAGAAATACAAGTTGAGGCTGAATTCCAACAAATGCTCCTTCGGAGTGAGGTCTGGAAATATTCTAGGGTTTGTCTTCAGTGGAAAAGGTATTGAGGTTGATCCAGCAAAAGTCAAAGCCATACAAGAGATGCCATCTCCCTGTACTAAGAAGGAGGTCAGGGGATTCTTAGGTCGACTCAACTACATCGCCCAATTCATCTCTCATTTAACTGCTACCTGTGAGCCAATCTTTAAACTGTTGAAGAAATATCAAGTAGTCAGATAGAATGACGACTGCCAAGCAGCTTTTGACAAAATTAAAGGGTACTTACAAGAACCTCCAATCTTGATGCCCCCAGTTGAAGGAAGACCTATGATTATGTACTTGACTGTATTAGAGGACTCAATGGGGTGTGTGCTGGGTCAACATGACAAGTCTGGCTGAAAAGAGCAAGCAATATACTACCTTAGCAAAAAGTTTACCGACTGTGAAACTAGATATTTGCTGCTCGAGAAAACTTGTTGCGCTTTGGCATGGGCTGCTCGCAGACTAAGACAATATATGTTGACTCATACTACCCTATTGATTTCTAAGATGGATCCCGTCAAGTATATCTTCGAGAAGTCAGCTCTCTCCCGAAGAATAGCTAGATGGAAAATGATCTTGAAAAAGCAATCAAGGGAAGTGTGTTGGCAGATCATTTGGCCCATCAAGCTGTTGATGACTACCAATCCATGAAATTTTAATTCCCGGATGAAAATATCATGCTCATAACCGAATATGAAAAGCCCGTACCGTTTGAAGGACCTGAACAAGGATCCCGATGGACTATGGTTTTTGATGGAGCTTCAAATGCATTGGGTAACAGAATTGATGATGTGATCATTTCCCCCGAAGGATTCCATACGCCTTTCACTGCCAGGATTTGCTTTGACTATACAAATAACATGGCTGAGTATGGGGCATGCATCTTGGGTCTAAAGGATGCTATTGACTTAAGAATCAAGTCCTTAAGTGTATACGAAGATTCGGCCCTAGTAATCTATCAAGTCAAAGGAAAATGGGACACCAAACATCCTAATCTGGTCCCATACTTTGAGGAGGTCACCTTTGAACACTTCCCAAGGGAAGAAAATTAGTTGGCAGATGCCTTAGAAACAATGTCGTCCATGTTCAAAGTCAATTGGAACAACGAGGCTCCCAGAATTACTATTGAAAGATTTGACGAACCTGCACATTGTTATGAGGTCGACATTGATGAAGAGAAGCCTTGGTATCATGAAGTAAGGAGGTATCTTGAAGCACAAGAGTATCCTGAAGGAGCTTCCATCAACGACAAGAAATTATTGTGAAGGTTCTCAGCCAAATTCTTCCTGAGCAATAGGATCCTGTACAAGCACAACCATGATTCTACTATGCTCCGTTGTATGGACAAAAAGGAAGCAGAAAAGATCATGGAGGATATGCACGAGGGCATATTCGGAACCCACTCTAGTGGACACACTATGACCACGAAGATTCTAAGGGCTGGTTATTATTGGTCAACTATGGAAACTGATTGTCACCACCACTCGAGGACTTGCCATAAGTGTCAGATCTATGCCGACATGGTTCATGTGCCTCCAATACCCTTAAACATCATGACTTCTCCGTGGCCATTTGCAATGTGGGGCATTAACATGATTGGAGAGATCAAACCCAATGCCTCCAATGGAAATTGTTACTTCCTCGTTGCCATTGATTACTTCACCAAACGGGTCGAAGCTGCTTCATTTCCTTCAGTCCCTAAGAATGTTGTGGCCCGGTTTATAAAGCATAACCTCATCTGTCGGCACGACATCCATCACTAACAACAAAACCAACCTCAACAATGCCATGATTACTAAACTCTGCACGCAGTTCAAAATCAAACACCACAATTCTTCTCCATACAGACCTAAGATGAATGGCGCAGTGGAAGCCGCCAACAAAAATATAAAGAAGATTATGCAAAAAATGGCGGTGACCTATAATGACTGGCATGAGATGCTACCATTTGCTCTTCACAGCTACCGTAATTCAGCTAGAACATCAACATGGGCAACCCCTTTCTCTTTAGTCTATGGCATGGAAGTTGTCCTGCCTGTTGAAGTTCATATTCCTTCTCTGAGGATTATGAAAAAAGCAGACTTGGTTGAAGACGAATGGATTCAGACTAGGTTGGATAATTTGAACTTGATTGATGAAAAGAGATTGGCTATTGTTTTTCATGGTCAAATGTATCAAAAAAATTATATGATCAAGGCATTCAACAAAAAGATCAAACCTCGAGTATACCAGGATGGCAACTTGGTAATAAAATGCATCATTTTACCACAAGTTAATCCCAGGGGAAAATGGAATTCCACTTACGAAGGGCCATTTGTGGTCAAGAAAGTATTCTCTGGCAGTGCTATGATGCTAACCACTATGGACGACAAAGATTTCCCGCATCACGTGAACACAGACATAGTCAAAAAATACTACCCATAAAGAATGATCCGCTAGGTTGACATACCTAGGCAAAAATAAGGGCATCATGGCGAACCAAAAGTGTTCAGGAAAAATTAGGGATATATGCAAAAGATTGTACACCCGGCAAGTCGAAAAGCTGAAAGGACAACTTTGGCAAAAATGGGTATCCTGGTGGACTGGAAACCTGAAAGGGAGGTCCAGGAAAAAGTTAAGGATTAGAGTGTACGACTATGTCTCGTTGGATCACTACAGCCAGCTTTATTACCAAGGTCAAAAGTACAAATGGTACAAGATCAATTAAATCAACTTCTTTCGACGGAAAGGGATGATGTTCAAAGACATAGGGGCAATAGCGGAGTTGGAAACCAGTAAGATCACTTCCACATGGCTATATAATTTTTGTTTTCACTTTGTATTCTTTTCATTTTTCGATGACTTCCTCTTACTAGGATTTCTGTCTCCCTTTATAAAAACCCCTGTTTATAGGCAGATTATCAATACAAATATAATTTGAAGTGAATTTTTTTTGTCTTTTTTTGTTTTGAGTGCAAAGACGTCTAATGACTAAAATTGAATGAACATATGCATATGAACATGATTATCTGTTAATAAATGTATGCACAAGAACTTTAATAAGCATTTACTCAAGGATTTGGGATATCCCCACAGAGTTACTTCAATGAGATTATCTCTGCAAAGTGAAGTCATACATTCTCCATCCAGAGTTCCAATCAGTATATCTCCCAAAAATTCTCTTTCCCAACCGAGTTTGGTCTTCCAAAGCTGAGAAAGAAACCTTGCAAAAGTTCTTCCCCAAACTAATTTGTTTCCCCAGTAAGGTCTTCAGAATACCTTTGTTGTACCCCAAAATTTTCCCTCTCATTTTATCAAGATTTCCCCTCACAAGACTCTTTGGACTCCAGACATGATTAGGGTTTGCTCTGCTCAATACATCTCCTTGCACTGTTGACCTGAAATTAGGGTTTGAGTTTGCACAAGGATTTTTGGACTTCCAATACCTAATGTGACTTTCATACTTCATGTTGGACTTATAAGATTGCCCATACCAAGTTTCAAGCTTTGAATCAAATTTTTTCCCAGTCAATTGGACAGTTGACCTAGAAATCAGCTCTATTGGGGAAAAAGTCAACCGTGTCCAATTTACAGTCAAACCTCATGATTTTTGATCCACATCAACATTATAGACTCATATGAACCATTTGATCAAGTTTGGACCACAACTCCTCAAGAAATTTGATCAGATCATCAAAAGGGCAAAATGATCATTTTTAGGGTTTTGACTATATAAGGGCAATTTCTGATTTTTTACATAGCCAATGGCAAATTGGGTTCAAGCATGGATTCAAGGACTCAATGGAATCATCTTGACCTCAAAAGATTCAAAAGATCTCAAATGCATTGGATTTACAGATGAATTTTCCAATCAATTGATCAAAAATCAACTGTACACTGAAGTCAAACTTTGACTTTTTGGTCAAAATCAAGTGCCAAGGGTCATTTTTCATCAAGATGTGTCAAAACATGAAACTTGTTCATCAAGAAACCTAATTTTGCAAATTAGGGTTTAAGATTGAAAAATTTCATAACTTAGAATTTTTTTAAGTTATGAAATTTTCTTATTTTTTTCCCAACTTTGCCCAACATTTTCACCATGATGCAATTGGATTCAAACAAATCTTCAAACATGAAAGTTGTAGTCCTCCACAAAATCTACAATTTTGAATCACAAATTTTTCCAAAAATATGCTTGTATCTCAAGTTTTTATTTTTGGAATAAGGGTCCATGAAACTTTTAACTTAGTGAAATTTTGCCCTAGTTTAGGCAGGATTTTGACCTATCTTCATGGCAATTTTTTACATAGTTCCACATGGAATCTAAAAATGAATTTCAAAGATGGATTGTATAGCATGTTACAAGCTTTCTAAAATGTCCAAGAACTCTCCAAAACCATTTATGGTTATGGAGAATCGAAGGTTTGAATTTGGCAAAAACTCACTTTGATCCATGGCATTTTCATGTTGACACAAGTTGCAAAATCTGTCCAACTTTGCTTGTATTTGAATACAGGTCTCTAAACCCTTCCACACTCAAAAATTGAATGCAAACTCATTGGTTTAAGGCATTATTCTGATCAATGGAAGATTGCACAAGGGTTTAATCCATTTTTGGCAAAAAGTGAACAATGCCATTTACATAAAGCATGCTTTATGTCAAATTGTATTTCTTGAGCCATACACCAAGCATTTTACTGCAAACAAGGCTCCCTAATTTCAGGCAAAGTTAACCAACTTTGAGCAGCTAGAGTACAAGCCAGTACAGCCATAACATTGTCAATTCTCACTTTTACTTCAAAATCAAGTAAACTTGCAAAATATCCATATCTTTGAAAATCTGATAAGAACAAAGTTTGTAAGCATTTGAACCAAGTTTTGCATATTGCCTTGAGCCAAAAACACGAGCTAGCCAGTCCTCAAACTCCTTTGAACATCAAAACACCAAAAACTTGCAAAACAGGGCAGCTTCTGCAGTTGCACTTCCATCTCACAAACTACTCGTGCGTTTTGTCCCAAACCTCTTCCAATAAACTCCATATAACCCACCTAAGCTCTCCCAACCATTGGCCAGTGACTGTAACTCCATTTACACCCTTCACAATTTCTGATTTCAGCTTGTGCAGGTTGACTTCTACAGGCTTATTCAAGCAAGCTCAAAGCAAACAAAGCATTGGGGGAAGGTCGGAGGAAGTTCAGGCAAGCTCACAAACATCTCAAGCCTCACTGAAAACCCTTGCATTGCCATACTCGAGTTCAACTGAAACAGGTATTTTCCAACTTTCTATCTCTCTATTTAGGAATCATTAGGCTTAGGTTTATGAATAAAAAATGTAGTTCTCATTTCCCTTAAGCTGTACATATGCATAGATTTCATTTAAGTTAACTGTGTTGAGAGAATTTGATTGATGAACTTTCTGAAAAAGTTAGGTTAGAAATTAGGGCCAGAGAAATTCTCTCTGGTCTTTGAGAGTTAGATTAAGTTCTTTATATGGTTAGAATCGTGTTGAAAAATGCTATAACTTTCGTGTTGTGAGTTTTTGCTTTAGAGCACGTATGCAGGAGTTAGCCATTTGCACAAAGAACGCACGTTTTTGTTTGAATCAGAGGTTGAAGACGAAGTAGCTGGGCTGGGCCTGGCTATTTCTCACTTTTGGCGCCCCCAGCTTGCTGATTGCACCCCCCGGGCCCATTTCATTTTTTTATATATATTTTTTCTATTTCATTTACATTTCTGATTTTATTTTATTTTTCTAAACATAAAAAATTACCAAAAACATTTTCATAAATTTTCACATTTTCTTTTGTATTTTTTATCATTTTTTCTAACATAAAAAATAGTTTTCTTAAATAATATACTTTTATCTTTTCTAAATAAACTTGTAAATACTACAAAAAATATTATACTTTTATTTTTATTATTTATATACTCAAATAATATTTTTTCTAACATATTTTTATTTTTTGACATTTGTATATATTTGTATTTTATTATACATAAACAAATATTATAATATATACATATTCTTAAACCAAAAATTAGGGTTTTTACCCTTAACAAAAATAACCTTTTATTTTCTTATTTTTTTAATACATTAAATATTTTATTTTTACATACATAAAAATAAACAAAGACATTTTTTAAATATTTATAATATATTGCACATTTATTTAAGTGTCTATTTAAATATTTGCTTATTTATTGTTTGATACAAAGAATTCAATTTGGATTTAATAATTAATCTTAGGGTTTTATTTTCTTGCAAATACTCTCCATTCAAATTTGTATCCCCCTCCCCATATCAATGTTGTAATAGCGTAGATTTATTTTACGCATTTTATAGCTTTCAAATATTCCATGATAGAGATTAGGGTTTGTATGCAATATCCAAAATCAAAACAAATAGTTAGACCTAATACAAGACATAAAATGCATGAAAATGACAACACAATGCACACATGCACCCCTAGGGTTTCATCCACTTGTTGCCTTAAAAATGGCTATGGTATGCATGTTGAGTATCTTGGAAAAATAAAAAAAAACAAAAGATCATAGTCCCTCGATGACGCTATCTTGGTTGCCTATACAAAATGATCTAGTCCCTCAAACAAAAATTTGCTAAAGATACTTAGCACAATTGCTATCATGGTCAATACGATAACCCGCGCCTGTCCCGTTTAACATCCAAATACAAGGTTGTTTACCAAATGCAATGGTAAAACAACACTGTCAAAAGGGTTAAAAATGTGTAGGAAAGATCTTTGAGTAGATAGGGTAGATGCTCGTAGTTACTTGATCAAACTTGCAAACATCCTTGCTATTTTCAAAAACACATCACAACACAATTCCCAAAACAAACTTTCAAACATTGAAACATTTTTCAAAAGACATACACCTTTGTATACATTCAAACAAGAATCATTACAAAGGTTGCCTAGACAAAAGGCCTCTTTTCAAAACATTTTCAAAACCACACACAAAGCACCATTTCAAACAATTGGAAAGCAAAAGCAAATGATCTAAATTGGTAACTAAGAGCCCATGGATAACCATGGATGAAAAGGGTGCTTGCACCTTCCCTTTTCATAATCTACCCCCTGAACCCAAGAAAACATCTCAAAGGTCTTTCCTGTGATTTTTGACCTTTCCTTTGGATAAAATAAAAAGTCGGTGGCGACTCTTGCTAAACCGAAACATTTGCAAACACAAACGCAAAACCTCAAGTCAGTTCTCCCACCGTATCACAGAACTGGCGATTCTGCTGGGGATTATAATAAAAGCGGGGTTACCTTAGGGTTTAGATCACCCTTACATGCTTATCTTGTTTTCTTTGATTGCTTTACATTTGGTTCTATTGTTTGGGTTTGAAATCCTCTACCCGGATTTGGGACACATTCATAGGTAAATAGCAATACGTTGTGAAAACTGTGTGGGGTATACTGACATGGTTGAAGCAATAGCTATATTAGTGCGACATATTTGTGGGTACCGGTAGCCTTTGAGTCAATCAAAGAGAATACGGGGCCGCTGAGTGATGTCATGAAGCACTACTGGACTTTTAGAACCTTTACTTGACCATCTTGGCCTTTTTAGGGGTAGTGAGATGACCGGCTTTGGTGCAGTCCGAAGTTGGTAGATACTCGATACTACACTAATTGAGGGTTGTTTTCTTGGAATATTTCGGTCGCCAGTAAAGTGGCTAAACTGAAACAATGAACACAGAAAATAATCCAGTGATATTGAGCTCCTTAGAACCCGGTTACTATTTATAGGACAGGTTGAGCCAACTAAACTTCAAGAGGGTACTTACCTATGAAACCCCATGCAAGCTTGAAACTAGGATCTTGTGTGATTTGTTTGTACATATACTTGTGCATACATCATGAACATCATGAAGCATCATTTGCATCCACTAACCATTTCAAGGGTTTGGATCTTCATCTTTGTTCTTGTTTTATAGGTCATGGAATCACTTCACAGGAAAACAATCCAGGTCAACCTTGTGAGAATTCCTCCTCAGCTCAAGGAGCTTGCCTCCAAGATTCCATAGAATTCTCCCTTCACTGAAAGACATGGTAGAGTTCTCAACTTGGTCAACTCCGACATTGAAGAAGACATGGTGAAAGTTCTCTTCCAGTTCTTTGACCCCCTACACCACTGCTTCACATTTCCTGATTACCAACTAGTGCCTACTTTGGAGGAATTTTCTCAGCTCCTGAGGATTCCTATTCTCCATCAACTACCCTACAAAGGTACGGAAAGAGAGCCAAAACTTGAAGATGTTTCTCAAGCCTTGCACTTGCAACCATCTGATATCAAAGGTCATTGGGAAACCAGAAGTGGTGTCAAGGGTTTCTTGGTAAAGTTTCTGTTTGAGAAGCCACAAAACTGCTGGAATTCTCTAGATCTGCAAGACTTTGAGGAGATTGTAGCACTTCTCATCTATGGGTTGGTCTTGTTCCCAAACCCTGATCAACTTATAGATGTGAATGCTGTCAAGATTTTCATATCTCGGAATCCTGTGCCTACATTTCTTGGGGACATCCTACACTCATTTCACACACGAACAATGAGGAAAAGAGGTGTTCTCATGTACTGTACTCCTCTTCTAGCAAGGTGGTTTATTTCTCACCTTCCCCAGTCAGTCTTGAAGAATGAGCAAGGCTTGAGGTGGTCATAACGGTTGATGACTCTTACACATTCTGATGTTCATTGGTGTTCTGGGTCCAGAGAAAATGTCATCATTATTGATCGTTATGGGGAATTCCCTAATGTCCCACTACTTGGCATTAGGGGAGGCATTACCTACAACCCCTGCTTGGCTCTGAGACAGTTCGGGTATGCCCGAAGGGATGGCCCTCATGACATGCTGATTCCAGACTTGGTTTTTGACTTCGACAATGACGCTCAAGGACTTCGACAAAGGTTTATCCGAGCTTGGAGGATGCCCAACAAAGTGGACAGTAAGACACTGGGACACAAGAATTCCATCCCCCTTGAGCCTTACCTCAAGTGGGTACGAACCCGTGCCCAGAGTCTTATGATGCCTTACCCCTACATTCTCCCTGTGATCAAAGAGCCTGTTATGGAAGGAGAGGTTCCATACACCCTCATACATCCTGACATGCCAACATCATTGGAGGATCTGCAAAATAGTTGGATACAACTCAAGGAAGAACGAAACACTTTTGAAGCTAGCTTCTACGCCAGTGAGAAGAAGGTTTTGGAACTTACTCGTCGACTCCATGAAGAGCAGACTCTCAACACCTACATTGCGCCAAAAAGGATGCGCAACGTCTTTTTACCTTAGAATTTCGTATTATTTTTCCCATGGGGAATTTATGTACTAACAAATTCTATCTTATTAATATGACGTGTGTTCCTTTTTGTTTACAACAAATTTGAATTTAAAAATCCTTGATTGCATTACATGAATACACATCATTCATCATATGCATAAACAGGTCTTCACACCAGGTTTCCTTATCTCTCTGCTATTTATTTCAGCAAGATGGATATAGAGCAGACGGTCAAAGACCTACAAGCGCAGAATTCACAGTTCTAACAACTACTCATGACCTTGGCAAAGGGTCAGGAGGATCTTAAAGCACTGCTGGAAAAGGAAAAGGAAAAGGAAAAGGAGAAAAAGAAAAAGAAAAGAGTTGGTTTGGCTACTATGGGAAGAAGATTTGAGAACCAAGCTAGAAGAGTCCTGGATTTCCCCTCAACATCTGATGAAGGGGTAGGAAAGGGAGCTGCAGTGCCCTCCGAGTCTGAGGAAGAAGAAGAAGAAGAAGAGGATGAAGACTACTCTGAGCAGCAGTACCCTCCTGTAGACGACAAGTACAAGAATCTGGAAGAGCGTCTGATGGCTATGGAGGTACAAAGAGTGCCTGGGCTGGACTTCGAAGAGCTAGGGCTGGTTGCTGGGATTGTGATTCCCCCTAAATTTAAGGTGCCTACATTTTCTAAATACGATGGTTTGTCTTGTCCGAAGATGCACCTACGGTCTTACGTCAGAAAAATCCAACCTCATTCTTCTTATAAGGATCTGTGGGTCCACTTTTTTCAAGATAGTTTGTCGGGTACGCAATTAGATTGGTTCTACCAGCTTGAGAGATCTGATGTGCATAATTGGGAGGATTTGGCTGCTGCCTTCTACAGACAATATCAATATAATGCGGACTTAGCGCCTACTCGTACTCAATTACAGAGTATGGGTATGGTCTCTAATAAAGGCTTTAAGGAGTATGTCTAGAAATGGAGGGACTTGGCTGGAAGGGTGCAGCCACCATTGTCTGAGAGAGAGCTTATGGGTATGTTTTTAGGGACCCTGTCAGGTCCATTCTTTAATCACTTGATCAGGAGTTCATCTGCGGGGTTCACCGAGTTAATTCTGACTGGTGAAAGAGTGGAAGTAGGAATCAAGAGCGGTAAAATTCCAAAGGATGCATCTACTTCCGATGCTATCAAGAAGACATTTCCAGCCAAGAAAGAAGTCTCAGTTGTTTAATCCCAGAGAAGTCAAGGAAGAGTTGAGCGCCGGCCAGCGGTGGGGGCTGTAATGATTCAGAATTCTGCAGCTGATCAACCTCAAAACAATCAACCAAGAACCAACCAAGCAAGGGTGGAAAGGCCTACACGACAATTCACCCGAATCAATATGACACCTGCTCAGGTTCTCCCTCATCTGTTGAAGTTAAACCTTACAAGCTTGAAAGAGGCTCCGAAGAATCCAAATACCTCTTCTCCCTACTACCATTCAAATGCGAAGTGTGCCTATCATTCGGACTGTCTGGGGCATGACACCAACAATTGTTTGGCCCTAAAAAATAAGATCCAGGATTTAATAGATGCCAAAGAGGTGGAATTCAACGCCCCTGAAAAACCTAATGTGATCTCTGCCCCAATGCCAAAACATGGTCACAATGTCCATGCTGTTGTAGAAGATCTTTATATTGCTACTGTTGATGACTTAATGACTCCATTACCAATGATCAAGATGAATCTGTTGAAAGCCAGGATTTTCCCAGGCTATGAAAAAGATTGCTACCTTTGTTCGTCCTTACAATCTGACTGTCCGCTGTTGAAGTTAGGCATCCAACGCCTAATGGATAATTAAGAAATCATCTTTGAGAAAACTCCTGTTACTCCAACTCCTATCAATGATGTTGCTATAATGACCATTTCCACCAATATTTCCTGAAATTCTGGCAGCAGATACTCAATGTCACAGTGAATGTTATGACACCGTATCTGACTTTCTATAAGACAGTAAAACAAAAAGTAGTAAAGAACACAGTCAATTGTTTACCCAGTTTAGTGTGAAACAACACCTACTCTGGGGGTTACCAAGCCAGGGAGGAAATCCACTATAAGAGATATTAATTCAGGAATAAACCAACCAGTTTATCTCCTTCACTTAAGACCTACCCAATGCAACAATCTAAGTTCAACTTAAACCTGAGTTCCTACTCACTCCCCCTCAATCACAGTAGTGATACTTAAACAATTGACTAATGAAATAATGAAGACACTCTTTAGAACATACACTTGATTATGCTTCAAATCTTTTAATCAAGTAACACAAACACTCGTGCTTCAAAGCTTTGAGTGATACATAAACCTAACTTGACCTTGCTTCAAAGCTTTAGTCAAGAGACACAAACACTCTTGCTTCAAAGCTTTGAGTGATACACAACCCTTACAATCAAAACCTATTCCAAGTCACTTATCACAATGATACTTGCTTGAATTACAGTAGTTAAAACTATACAGCCCCAAGTTGATCTTCTGTCTAAGAGTTGGTTTCCAATCAGCTTTCCTGTTGAATATATATGCAGCTGTTTCTTCAGTTAGGGCTTCCACGAAAAGCTAGGGTTAATTAGGGTTAACCTCAAGACTTGGCCACAAGACTTTATCAACCAGATTAGGGTTGAGCTCAGTTAACCTAAAGTCCACGTGAGATTTTGTTCTGGAATGTATGAACCAAATTCCTGAAAAATCTCAGAATTAACCAAACTGCATAACTGTTAGATTAATACAGGATGTCTTAACATTTGTTCTGACAACAGAAATCCTGTTTACTGATTTTGGTAGAAAGTGATAAATGTGATCATTGCAAAATGCTCAGATACACACTCATAAATAGCAGCTTATGTATGCCATTCTTTTTCTGCATAAAGTACCTAATAATCCAGAATGTTATGACATCAGTCATGACATTCACACACCTGGTTTTACCAAAAATACATGCCAATAACTAAACACTTACAAACTCCCCCTTTGGCAAATTTTTGGCTAAAACCCCTGAGCAATCAGAGAATAGAGAGCAGCAGAATGAATATGTCTACAGAAAAAAATAATGTCTACCAAGTAATTAACACAAAATATCTCCCCCTCTTTAGCCACAAATAGGCCAAAGATACATGTACTTATATGTTATACAGTCATCCAAAATGAGTAATAAAAACAACAAAAATCTGAAATCACTTGCAGCAACAGGTACCAGCAGCAAGTTTGACAACTCCACCAAATTTCAAGCACTGTCATCTTCAGAGGAGGCACTTTCTTCAGCATTGAGCTGATCTTCAGCAGCATCCTCTTCCCTTCTTTGTCCTTCAGTCTCCTCCTGTTCTAATATGGAAATCAGGTTCTCAAGAGTCCTTTTCCTTGTCTCCAGCTCTTTGCAGGTTTCCTTCAGCACAGCTATAACATCAGATGTCTTGGACTGAGTTTTTACAGTTGATGTCTCAGCTGATGTCATGACAATGTCAAGAACATGAGATCCCTGGAATAGCTTATAGTGCAACCCAAGAGCAGGGGATCTTTTGCATACAGTGTCTCTTTCCACTAGGATGTCAGGATACTGAGCAAGGACAATACCACATAGGAAGGAGGGAAAGGCAATAGGGCCTTTAACAGCATAGCTTCCAGCATGTTTTAAAGTTTGATCAAAGATATACCTGCCATAGTCAAATTTTGTCCTGGTTCCAACAGCATAAATGAATCTTCCCAATCCTGTGGAGATGGTTGATTTATGGTTGGTAGGAACCCAGTTGGCTGCACCAATCTTGTGCAGGATGGCAAATTTCATGCTTAGCTTGCTTGCATTCAGCTTGCCTTTTAAGGGACAGCTCCTTACTTGATTTACTGTGATGGTTTGGCATACTTGGTTGTCAGTAACCTCTAGTTCAGGGCAAGCCTCATCTGGTCTTCCAAGGAATTTTTTAATTTCAGAGGGAGAGAAATTAACCTTTCTTCCTCTCATATAGACACATTCAAAGTCAGCTGACCTTCCATCAGCACATTCATCAGACAAATTCACTATGAATTCCTTGACAAGATTTTCATAGCATTTGGTAAACTTTACCACAATATTCATTAGTCCAGCAACTTTGATTAGGTCCATGATCTCCTTACAATCCATGGCACCATTGTTCAGTTCTCTTTCCAAGGCTATTCTTTTCAAGCAAACATACTTCCATCTGTTGGCATTTTCAGGGTGGTGAAATGAAATGTTGTCAGTGGGGACTTCAGGAACTTTATCCATTTTGCTGGAAGGGAGTTTCCTTCTGAGAGGAATGTCTTCAGCATCAATTTCAAATTCTGATTCCTCATCAGAATTAGAAGGTTCAGGCTCTTTCCTTTTCTTTGCTATTGGTTGTCTCACAGGCTTTGAGAGACTCCCAACATGTACTCGGGTTTTCACCTTCCCTTTGGACAGTTCAGTCTTCATAGTTTCTACACCAGTCTTGCCTTCAGACCTGGTTTTCTTGTGAGCAACATCAGCAGTCTTCTCTTTGGTCAGACATTTTGCAGCATCCTGCTTGCCTTTTCTGTTCATCATTCTCCTAGCTATGCTAGGGTTGATATTTGCAATTAGGTCATTGCCTGAGTAGTCTTCATCCACATCAATAACGGTGGGTTCAACCTCCTTCTCAGAAGGGTTCTGGAGATCATCAAGATTATCAGATGATTTCTGAATGTTGTCATTCGGTGTCTCAACATTCTCAGAGACATCTGGATTTATGTCAACATTTGGACTTGCTGATTCTTGATTTAAAGGAACAAAATGCCGGGTACAGAGTGGTTCTCACTCAGAATTCTTGTAACAAGCCTAGCTATTGCTTGATGAACATAAGCTGAGCCTTCCCTATTTGGAATAGAAGATGAAGGTTGAGAGGGATTACCGGATGAAGTAGCTTGAGACCTTCCTGCATGCCTTGTTCTCAGCTTTTTAACCTTAGAGGGGTTAGTTGCCAGTACTCTAAGAGGAGTAATCTCCAGGACTTCAGAATCCATGCATGATGTGATTGCCCTAGAATCTCGATCAGAGGAAGCAGATGAAACAATCGTCTTGGATGAGGATGATGTTTGAGACATTTTGATAGTCTTAGAAAACCAGTAGCAACTAGAGAGAAATCTTTGATTGAGAGAATGGGATTTGTTGCAGAGCCGAGATAGGAAGGAGGTAAATGAGTGTCTATTCAACTTCTTAATAATTTTGAAAGAAATGGGAAAACATATGATTAACCCAATCAAAATAGACTTAACAAAAAAAACTCCTTCAACCCTTGTTTTAAGCAAAATTAATTGCTACAATTCCTCATGTTGGCAAATACCCAACTTGCCCCTCAAATTTTCAAATTGATTTGCATCAAGTGCCTTGGTAAAAATGTCAGCCAGCTGTAGCTCAGTGGCAACATGTTCCATTTTAATCGTCTTCTCCTCTACAAGGTCTCTGATAAAGTGATGTCTAATGTCAATATGCTTGGTCCTGCTATGCTGAATAGGATTCTTGGAAATGTTGATTGTACTCAGATTGTCACAGTACAATGTCATAACATCTTGTGTGACATTATACTCAGTAAGCATCTGTTTCATCCAGATCATTTGAGAACAGCTACTACCAGCTGCAATGTATTCAGCTTCAGCAGTAGAGAGAGACACACAGTTCTGTTTCTTGCTGAACCAAGAGACCAGATTATTTCCTAAGAAGAAACATCCTCCAGAGGTGCTTTTTCTATCATCAGCACTTCCAGCCCAATCAGCATCACAATAACCAGTCAGAGTTGGTTCACAACCATGAGAGTACAGCAAGCCATAGTTGTAAGTTCCACTTACATACTTCAAAATTCTCTTCACTTGGTTGATATGACTGACTTTAGGATCAGCTTGGTATCTTGCACAAACTCCAACTGCAAAAGCAATGTCAGGTCTGCTGGATGTTAAGTACATCAGACTTCCTATCATGCTTCTGTACAGGCTTTGGTCCACCTTAACCCCACTTGAATCTTTGGATAGCTTTAAATGAGTAGGTGCAGGAGTCCTTTTGTGACTGGCATTCTCCATACCAAACTTCTTGACAATGTTCTTTGCATACTTGCTTTGAGATAGAAAAATTAAGTCTTCCATCTGTGAGACTTGCAGTCCAAGAAAGTAGGTCAGTTCTCCCATGAGACTCATTTCGAATTCAGCCTGCATCTGGTCAGCAAAATGTTTAACCATTTGATCTGACATTCCCCCAAACACTATGTCATCAACATATATTTGAGCTACCATTAACTTCCCTCCTTCATTTTTGACAAAGAGGGTTTTATCCAAGCCTCCTTTTCTGTATCCTTTGTCTGAGAGAAATTTTGTTAACCTGTCATACCATGCTCTAGGAGCTTGTTTCAGGCCGTATAAAGCTTTCCTCAATTTGTAGACATGATCAGGGTGGTTTGGATCCACAAAACCTTTAGGCTGTTCCACATAAACTTCTTCATTTAAGTACCCATTTAGGAAGGCACTTTTTACATCCATCTGAAATAACTTGAACTTCAGGAGACAAGCAATTCCCAATAGGAGTCTGATAGATTCCAGTCTGGCTACAGGGGCAAAGGTCTCATCAAAATCAACCCCTTCAACTTGAGTGTATCCTTGGGCAACAAGTCTTGCCTTATTCCTGGTGACAACTCCTTCAGCATCTGATTTGTTCTTGTATATCCATTTTGTGCCAATGATGTTTGTTCCCTCTGGTCTAGGAACTAACTCCCAAACTTCACGTTGCTTAAATTGGTTCAATTCATCTTGCATTGCACCAATCCAGTATTCATCAGTTAAAGCCTCCTTAACATTTCTTGGTTCAATTTTAGACACAAAGAAAGAGTTTGAGATGATTTCTCTAGATCTTGTGAGGACTCCACTGTTAGGATCCCCTATGATGAGTTCTTTAGGATGATCTTTCTGAATTCTGATGGAAGGGATTTTGCTAGCTTCCTTGGATTCAGAGTCTGCTGTAGTGGTGTTAGGTAGGTCATTCTGTTGAGTTGGAGTCTCAAAGAATGTCTCAACATTACAAGGGACATCTGTTTCTTCATGATAATCATCAACTATGACATTTATTGATTCCATCATGACTTTGGTCCTGGAATTGAATACCCTATAAGCTCTGTTGTTGAAGGAGTATCCTAGAAATATACCTTCATCACTTTTAGGGTCCAGCTTTCTCCTTTGTTCACGATCTGCCAGAATATAGCATTTGCTACCAAATACATGGAAGTACTTCACAGTTGGCTTCCTTCCTTTCCAGAGTTCATAAATGGTGGATGAGGTTCCCTTTCTCAAAGTGACTCTGTTATGGACATAACAAGCTGTATTCATAGCTTCAACCCAAAAATGAATAGGAAGTCTTTTGGCATGTATCATTGCTCTGGCAGATTCCTGTATGGTCCTATTTTTCCTTTCTACAACTCCATTTTGTTGAGGAGTTATAGGAGAAGAGAATTCATGACTAATTCCTTCTGAGGAACAGAACTCATTAAACTTACTGTTTTCAAATTCCTTGCCATGATCACTTCTGATTCTGACAATACACCCTTCATTTTCTCTTTGAATTCTTTTGCACAGTTCTTTAAAAACTTCAAATACATCAGATTTTTCCCTAATGAAGTTAATCCAGGTGAATCTGGAAAAATCATCCACAACAACATATGCATATCTTTTTCCACCAAGACTTTCCACCTGCATTGGTCCCATCAGATCCATATGTAGAAGTTCTAGAACCTTAGAGGTGGTCAGATGTCTTGACTTTAGATGTGACATCCTAGTCTGCTTACCAACTTGACATTCACCACAAACTCTCCCTTCATCAATTTGCAGTCTTGGAATCCCTCTGACTGCCTCCATGGATATAATCCTTTTCATTCCTCTTAGATGAAGATGGCCAAGTTTTTGGTGCCACAGTTTCACCTCTTTTTCTTCTTTGGCAATAGAACACACAATGGAGTAATTAGTGTTCTCAGGCTCCCATAAGTAACAGTTGTCTTTAGATCTGACTCCTTTCATTACAACTTCTTGTTTTTCATTAGTTACAAGACATTCAGATTTTGAGAAGTTGACCTTGAATCCTAGATCACATAATTGACTGATACTAATGAGATTAGCAGTCAGGCCTTTTACCAATAGTACTTCATTTAGATTTGGAACTCCAGGGCAGTCCAAGTTACCAACTCCTTTGATTTCTCCTCTAGCACCATCTCCAAAGGTCACATAACTAATGGTGTGAGGTTTAACATTATTGAGAAGGTTCTTGATTCCAGTCATGTGCTTAGAACACCCACTGTCAAAGTACCAGTCTTCCTTTGCAGAGACTCTAAGGGAAGTGTGGGCTATCAGGGAAGTAGCCTTTTTCTTCCACTGTGGAGTATGTGGTACCTTGTTAGACTTAGGTTTGACACCTGGGTTCTGATTAGGGTATCCATACAATCTGAAGCAGAATGGCTTTATGTGACCAAACCTCCCACAATGATGACATCTCCATCTTTGGTACTTTTTCTTCATATTTCTCTGTTCCCGATGTTGAGTGCTATGTTGTGACATCTGCTTTGACATTTGTTTATCAGGCCTGATCTTCTTGTCTGCACCAGATTTCTTTGCTGCCACAAATCCTAGACCAGACTTGTTTCCCACATTTTGTCCAACCTGAAGGATTTCTTCCAATTTGTCAGTTCCATTTGTCAGCATCTTGACAGATTTGGTCATCTGGTTCAGTTTTGAGTTCAACATTTGAACTTCCCCTTCTAGATGACTTATAGTTTCAATGTCTGCCCTTTTCCCAACCTCTAACTTTATTATGAGTTTTGTTTGTCTCTCATTTTGCAGAAAAACTTCAGCACTTCTGATACATAATTTCTTGTAGGTATCAGCCAGTTCTTCAAATGTCACTTCCTCATCACTAGTGTCACTTTCAGAGGTACAAACACCAGTTAGTGCAGTAACTAGTTTGGCAGATTCTTCTTCAGAATTACTTTCTGAATCACAGTCAGACCAGGTAACAGACATTCCTTTCTTTTGTTTCTTAAGAAAGGTAGGACATTCAGCTCGAATGTGCCCATATCCTTCACATCCATGGCATTGAATTCCTCTGCTTTGATTTCCCTTCTCTTCAGACTTTGGTCTTCTGCTGGAGTCATAAGATCTGTTAATGTCAGAAGGAATGTTCTTAACATTTGACCTTGACTTTGGATCCATTCTCTTGATGAGTTTGTTGAATTGTCTTCCAAGCATGGCTATAGCTTCTGAAATATTTTCTTCTTCATCCTCCTTGTTTTCATCTTCAGTGTTGGATACAAGTGCTATGCTCTTGTTTTTCTTGTCAACATTGTCACTAATCCCCATATCAAAAGTCTGAAGAGACCCAATGAGTTCATCCACCTTCAACTTGCTGATATCCTGGGCTTCCTCTATAGCAGTTACCTTCATTGCAAATCTTTTAGGCAAGGATCGGAGAATCTTTCTCACCAGTTTTTCTTCTGACATCTTTTCTCCCAATGCTTCTGAGGTGTTGGCAATCTCCAAGATGTTCATGTGAAACTCATGAATGGTTTCATCTTCCATCATCCTTAGGTTCTCAAACTTGGTAGTCAGCATCTGAAGCCTTGACATTTTTACTTTGGATGTCCCCTCATGGGTAGTTTTGAGAGTGTCCCAAACTTCCTTGGCCAGTTCACATTGATGTACTAGTCTGAATATGTTTCTATCAATTCCATTGAACAAGGAATTTAATGCTTTGGAATTACCCAGGGCTAACTCATCTTCTTCTTTGCTCCATTCTTCCTCAGGCTTCAGACTGATTGTCCCATCTTTCTCAGTTATGGTGGGATGGTACCATCCTTTGTCAGCAGCTCTCCAAGCCTTTTTGTCCAGTGATTTTAAGAAGGCAATCATACGAGGTTTCCAGTAGTCATAATTTGATCCATCCAGAATGGGTGGTCTGTTTCCAAAAACTCCTTCTTTGTCCATAGTGACAGAAAGTGATATCCCTAGATCTCACCCAGTAAGACAGGCAGGGTGCCTGCTCTGATGCCAATTGAAATTCTGGCAGCAGATACTCAATGTCACAGTGAATGTTATGACACCGTATCTGACTTTCTATAAGACAGTAAAACAAAAAGCAGTAAAGAACACAGTCAATTGTTTACCCAGTTCAGTGTGAAAAAACACCTACTCTGGGGGTTACCAAGCCAGGGAGGAAATCCACTATAAGAGATATTAATTCAGGAATAAACCAACCAGTTTATCTCCTTCACTTAAGACCTACCCAATGCAACTTCAATCTAAGTTCAACTTAAACCTGAGTTCCTACTCACTCCCCCTTAATCACAGCAGTGATACTTAAACAATTGACTAATGAAATAATGAAGACACTCTTCAGAACATACACTTGATTATGCTTCACAGCTTTTAATCAAGTAACACAAACACTCGTGCTTCAAATCTTTGAGTGATACATAAACCTAACTTGACCTTGCTTCAAAGCTTTAGTCAAGAGACACAAACACTCTTGCTTCAAAGCTTTGAGTGATACACAACCCTTACAATCAAAACCTATTCCAAGTCACTTATCACAATGATACTTGCTTGGATTACAGTAGTTAAAACTATACAACCCCAAGTTGATCTTCTGTCTAAGAGTTGGTTTCCAATCAGCTTTCCTATTGAATATATATGCAGCTGTTTCTTCAGTTAGGGCTTCCACGAAAAGCTAGGGTTAATTAGGGTTAACCTCAAGACTTGGCCACAAGACTTTATCAACCAGATTAGGGTTGAGCTCAGTTAACCTAAAGTCCACGTGAGATTCTGTTCTGGAATGTATGAATCAAATTCTTGAAAAATCTCAGAATTAACCAAACTGCATAACTGTTAGATCAGTACAGAATGTCTTAACATTTGTTCTGACAACAGAAATCCTGTTTACTGATTTTGGTAGAAAGTGATAAATGTGATCATTGCAAAATGCTCAGATACACACTCATAAATAGCAGCTACTGTATGTCATTCTTTTTCTGCATAAAGTACCTAATAATCCAGAATGTTATGACATCAGTCATGACATTCACACACCTGGTTTTACCAAAAATACATGCTAATAACTAAACACTTACATTTCCAAGGTCTCCAAAAGACCTGTTAAGATTACAGCCGATCCAAAGATTGTACCTCTGAAGATAACTATGTCGGGGCCTATCCCATACAAGTCCAACAAAACAATACCGTGGAATTATGGAGGAGAGATATTCTACCACGATGTTAAGCAGATTGAATCAGTCGAAGAAAGTTCCAATGAAGAGACTCCTGACATAGGAAATATTGCTGGGATGAGTAAAATCACCCGCAACGGAAGAATTTTTTCTCCGGAGATTGCTCCTCCAAGGGCGGTCTTCGGTCCCTCAAGTGCTCCTAAGGTTACTCCTGTGCCGGTCAACATATCTGTGCGAACTCCAGTTATTGAAGAAATTGTTACTCCCGTAGTTGTACCCTCTGCTGTTACTGCTGATAAAGGTAAGGGGATCCAAGAAGCGACCGTCAGGACGAGGGCTCAGCCTTTGGTCATCCCCGAGACCACTCAAAAGGAAATGGAGGAGATTTTAAAAATAATTAATAAAAGCGACTATGATGTCGTAGAACAACTGGGGCAAACCCCTTCAAAAATATCTATGATGGCCATGTTGCTCTGATCCGAAGCTCATGCCAAAGCTTTGATCAAATTCTTGAAGACGACCCACGTGCCTCAGGAAACCTCCACGGACCAGTTCCAGGAGTGTGTAGCCAGCTTAACAGCCGACAACGGTCTTGGCTTCTCCGATGCCGATTTAACATCTAAGGGGAGAAAGCATAATGACGCGCTGCATGTCTCGGTGGAATGCAGAGGGACTACTCTTGCTCACATTCTGGTTGATACATGGCTGTCTTTAAATGTCTTACCAAAGAAAGCATTGGATAGACTAGATTGTGAAGGTTTAACTTTGAAGCCCAGTGTTGTACCCCAAAATTTGCCCTCCCATATTCTTCAAAATTTGCCAAGTCAAAGCTTCAAAATCTCCCCAAGGGTTGCACAGTTCAAGGGCCTCCTAACAGTCAAAAATTAGGGTTTTGGTTCTGACAAAGAAAATGAAGTTTCCAAGGGTCCAATCAAATCACACACCACCCCTAGGGTACGCCTCACTGTTGCCTTGCCTCTCGAAAGGTGATCGTCGAGTAAAGGATGTCTTAGTAAGTCCTCATGATCCGGGAACCTGGCATGAGGGTAGCTTCTAAGGTGTCTTCCCATTGCTCCGGTGATCACCATGTCCCGAACCTCGAATTGACCCGAACACCTCCAATGGTGGTGCTACCTACCTCTCAATGGTGGGATGGCACTACTTTAAAGGACATTTACACAGACGAATTCCTTAGGGTAGGTAGGAGACTCTAGATACTTGCTCTAATTTCAAAACAAATCAAAAATACTTTTCACACCGACACCTTTTCAAAAAGCTTTCGAAAGCAACTTTTCAAACACTCTTGAGGACCGATACAAGAGTCAAACTGAAATTTTCAAAGAAACTTTTTAAAACCCAGAGTTGAAAAGCAAACAAACCATTTTTGAAAACACAAATGAGCAAGTATCTAAGAGCCCATGGATAACCATGGATAGAAAGGGTGCTAACACCTTCCCTTTCTATAATCTACCTCCCGAACCGAGAGCAATCTCTTTAAGGAATTTTTCTGTGCTTTTGTCCTTTCCATTTGGAGAAAATAAAAGACGGTGGCGACTCTTGCTTCCACGACATTTCGCGAACCAGCGTTAAACAGTCAGTTCTATTTCCACCGATCACAGAACTGGTGACTCTGCTGGGGAATATCTTTATAAAGTGAGGTGTACCTTAGGATAGTTCATAACTGTGTTTTCAATTGTATTGACTTGCTTGCTTTAAATTGTGGGACTGTCTTGGGAGTTCTATAGATCCTAACCCGGATCTGGGGGATACCTTCTCAGAAAGTAGCAACAAGGCTGTGAGGGAACTGTGCGGGGTATACCGACATGGTTGAAATAGTCTGCTACGTTGATGTGGCACTTTGGTGTGTACCGGTAACCCTTGAGTTCAGTCAAGGAGAGTACGGGGCCTCCGCGTGGTGTCGTGAAGCATCAACAGACCTTAGGAACCTTAATTGAACTATCTTGGCCTCTCTAGGGTAGTGAGATAACTGACTTTGGTGCAGTCCGATGCTGGTTGATACTCGATACTACGCTCAATTGAGGGTTGTTTTCTTGGAATATTTCGGTCGCCAGTTCAGTGGCTAAATCGAAACGATGAACAATGAAAGCAATCCAGTGATATTGGGACCCTTAGAACCCGGTCACTTCTAATAGGACAGGTTGAACCCACCAACTTCAAGAGGGTACTACCCAGACCCCATGCTGGCCTAAACTCTAAGGGCTTCTCTTGTGTGACTTGTGTGCCTTCGTACTTGACTACTTGCATGCTTGTTATCTGACACATGAACTACTTGCAGGTTTTGTTTATAGTCCTTAATTGGGACTCATAACAGGGTTTACGAAGTTTCCTATAGGTTTTGTTTATAGTCCTTAATTAGGACTCATAACAGGGTTTACTGAGTTTGCTTGCAGGTTTTGTTTATAGTCCTTAATAGGGACTTATAACAAGGTTTACCCATATTACCCCATGCATCATGACATCATACCATTGCATACATCCTAACCCATTTCAAGGATCTCAAGGGTTTGTGATGCAGGTCAGGACGAATCAACTATCCCAGCAAGGGGCAAAGGGGATTTATTTTCCTCTAGCCAAGGTTGTCAGGGGCTATGACCCACTGGATATGGTGAGCCTTGACCCTTGAAGAAGGATTCTCAGCAACATGCAGTTCCTTCAATCAAGCTACAAATTCAAATGCTAACAATTTTCTTGTTTACCCTGCGAGGTCCTTGAAAACATTGCATGCATATCATACATATCATTGCATTACAGGTACACTTGTTTCAGGTCGCTTACCTTCTTCGCTGTTTATTTCAGCAGTCGTCATGAATCCTGAATCATCCGAGGGACAAACTATCAAGGCCCTCCAGGCCCAGAATGCCCAGTTCCAGGAGTTGATTATGAGTCTAGCCCAGGGTCAAAAGGAATTGAAGACTCTGATTCAGAAGAAGAGGAGCAAGAGGACTATTTTGTTCAACCCTAGACGCAGATCTGGGAACACACTACAGAATGAAGCTGAGAGGACCACTCCATCTGTGGGGGAAGGCAGTCACCATGAGAGAGAGGTTCCTAGTCCAGTGGTCTCTGACAACGAGACGGAGTTCAATGATGAGCAGTACCCTCCAGCTGAGGACCGGTACAAACAACTAGAGGATTGCTGAATGCCATGGAAATTCAACAGGTGCCTGGGTTGGATTTTGGAGACCTGGGTCTATCTTCTGGTGTGGTGATCCCACACTAATTCAAGGTTCCTTCTTTTGCTAAGTATGATGGGGCATCCTGTCCCAGGATGCATCTCAGATCTTATGTGCGGAAGATTCAACCATACACTGTGGACAAGAACTTGTGGATCCACTTCTTCCAGGAGAGTCTTTCAGGGACTCATCTCGAATGGTTCTATCAGCTGGATGGAACCAAGGTTCATAACTGGGAAGATTTGGCTACTGTTTTTTACAAGCAGTATCGGTATAATACCGACCTCGCTCCTACACGTACCCAACTCCAGGGTATGTCGTTAGGATCGGGAGAAGGTTTCAAAGAATATGCGCAGAGATGGAGAGACCTTGCTGGGAGGGTACAACCACCTCTAACTGACAGGGAACTCGTTGATATGTTCTTGGGGACCCTATCCGGGCCGTTCTTCAATCATCTCATTGGTAATTCATCTGTAGGGTTTACCGACCTCATTCTGACTGGGCAAAGAATTGAAGCTGGTATCAAGGCCGGGAAGATCCAAGAGGCCACACCTTCTGATACTCACAAAAAGCCTTACATGGGAAAGAAGGAATCTAATGCTGCATACAGTCAAAAGAGTCGTCATGACCAACATGCAGGGGCAGTCATGATCTCTGGTTCTGCACCACGCTGACAACCACAAAAGGGAAACCAGCGAAGGCCGGGCAAGCCTAAAAGACAGTTCACCAACATCAACATGTCGTGGTCACAAGCATTGCAGCATATGTTGAAGATGAATCTGATTACGGTGATCAACCCTCCTGCAAATCCCAAGACCTCCTCTCCAAACTACAATCCAGAGGCTAGGTACGCTTATCATTCTGATAGCCCGGGGCACGATACTGAGGACTGTTGGGCGCTGAAGTATAAAATTCAGAATATGATCGACGCTAAGGAGATCGAGTTCGAGCCTACTGAGACTCCCATTGTGACCACTGCTCCTTTGCCAAAACATGGCTAGGATTGAGAGATTTTTGTTCATTTGAATTCAAGTTGTATTTTTCTTTTCTTGTTCAAATAAACAATTGTCATGATAAACTCTTTTATTTCATGAATGCATTACACATGTCTGTCTTGAATTAATTATGTTTACTATACGTAAAACTGTTTTCATATTTTTGTGATGATCAACTCTTGGTTAATAATACTAAGCCTCTTGAGGGAGGATGACGAAAACGATACCGCGATCATTACAGTATGCTTTTGAACAGACCCCGCTGATGAGGTACAGGCATTGTTTCAATCCCTAAACACTGGAGTTATAAGGATGATAATCCCTCGTCAACCCATCTGAGCCAAAGAAGTAGGAGTTTTTCTTTTCGAAATTTAAAACCCTTAATCATAACCTGGGGCAGGGTAGTTCTCTCAGTTGATCCAAGTGCATAACAAACGGCACCAAAAAGGTCCTTACAAAACAAAGAAAGACAGTGATGGTTCCGAATAATCATAAAGACAGGCAGTCATTATCTCTCAGAAATAAAAGCCCAATAAGTCAAAACCTATGAAGGAGACTTACGAAAACTGGGGCATCCCGCTGACTGTAATTCCAAAAAGGAAACAGCTCAGGCAAAAAACAGGGATAACAAAATCAAAAAAAGAAAAGAGGTCATACAAACCCTCAACAATAACAAAAAGGAATGACTGCCTATTCAAAATAAGTTATCAACATCCGAACCATCACCGGAAAATCAGAGCAAAGACTCAAACAAGGTCTAACGTATGATCAACTGAGTTTAGGTTTGGAGAACATCACGAAGAGCGGGTGGGTACAAATAAAATTTGAGCCTTTATCCTTTGTTTCTTAAACCATGAACCAGGCCACGTTATAACCTTTAAAAGTCCTAGCTGAAGCATGGGTTAGTTCGAAAGCATACTATTACGAAAGGTATCCTGACTCCTTAAGGCCTACGGTAAATACGGAGTTGACATCACGTTTTACAAACATTCACTTGTTTTATTAAAAAAAATGCATTTTCAAAATCTTCAAGACAGATATAAGCTTTGCATTTTTGATATAACATTGTTTGCATATGACTTTTTATTTGAACAACAGGAAAATTCGCACGAAGAATATCTGGTGAACAAAAGCACTTCCAATCAAGGGGCATGGCATGATCAGTGTCTACTATCTGGGGAAAATCTCCGTCTAAGTCACTTGGGGCATTGGACGATCAAACGAAGATCTTCTGGTGGCATGGCGACACAAGAAGCCAGGGGCACTTCCCTACATTCTGAGGGCATGGATATAGTCGAAAAAGATACTACGCAAAATCAAAGACCCGCTAGGTTGACACACCTAGGTAAAAACAAGGGCTTCCCGGCGAACCAAAAGGGTTCGGGCAAAAATAAGGGATGAAAATGAAAAATTTGTACACCCGGCAAGTCGAAAACCTGAAAAGGCGGCTTGGGCAAAAATGGGTATCCCGGTGGACTGAAAACCTGAAAGGGCGGTCCAGGCAAAAGTTAGGGATTAAAGCGTACGACTATGTCCCGGCATCTCGTCACTTGCCTACCAAAAGGAAGATTTGTCAATCGGAAGTCATCCAACACCTCCACAAGATATCTTCTCCCCTCACCTCAGAAACAGGGGCAGTAATGAGTCGTCCAGGTGATCCAGTTGCTCTGTCAACCAAAGTACCAATGAAAAGTTAATACAAAGATGATTACCATCTACCTTTACAAATTCCAGATCATGGGTTAACATCCGAAACCAAACAGGACAATCATCCACTTGATCATCATCAGGCAACCCTACACCGGTTCCTTCCCAACTTTCAGACAAAGTCTTACACAGACTCATCCACAGGCAACCCTACACCGGCTCCTTTCCTTTCAGAAAAAGTCTTACACGGACTTACCTCAAAGATAACCTTACCCCGGTTCCTCCAGCAGTCTTACACGGACTTATCCCGAAGTAACCCTACACAGGTTATCTCTTTCCAGACGTAGCTTTACACGGACTCGTCATCAGTAAACCCTACACAGGTTTCCTTCTCAGCTCTAGATACAGTCTTACACGGACTCATCCGCAGAAGAAGTTTTACACGAACTTACCCCACGATAACCTTACCCCGGTTCCTCCTGAAGTCTTACATGGGCTTATCTCAAGATGACCTTACCCCGGTTCATCAAGAAGTTTTACACGGACTTATCTCGAAGTAACCTTACCCCGATTCCTCCTGAAGTCTTACACGGACTTATCTCGAAGTAACCTTACCCCGGTTCCTCCTGAAGTCTTACATGGGCTTATCTCAAGATGACCTTACCCCCGTTCATCAAGAAGTCTTACACGGACTTATCTCGAAGTAACCTTACCCCGGTTCCTCCAGAAGTCTTACACGGACTTATCCCGAAGTAACCTTACCCCGGTTCCACCAGAAGT
This sequence comes from Vicia faba, assembly GCA_948472305.1. Classification (NCBI taxonomy): domain Eukaryota; kingdom Viridiplantae; phylum Streptophyta; class Magnoliopsida; order Fabales; family Fabaceae; genus Vicia; species Vicia faba. The sequence goes on along the minus strand of CATIWC010000977.1, from coordinate 36,973 downwards.
TTTACACGGACTCGGCACCTAGAAACCCTACACAGGTTCTCTATTTTTAAGGATGCAGTTTTACACGGACTCGTCACCTAGAAACCCTACACAGGTTTCCTTCAACTCCAAGTACAGCTCCACACGAGCCCAACCTCAAAGTAACCCTACACAGGTGTCCTTCTTTCCAAGATGTGGTTTTACACGAGCTCATCATCAAGCAATCCTACATAGGTTCCCTCTTTCAGCTTACAAAAATTACAGTTCAAAGACTTCCCCAGGAGAGTCCAATCTAGTTCCCTAGGAAAGTTGGAATTCATCTCCCCAAGCAGGTCTTAAAGCTTATCCCCAGTAGATTCTGGAAGCTTGTCATCCGCATAGTACGAACGCGTCGCCCGGCTTTATTCAAAGAGTTATTTCCCTACCAGGATATAACTGGGTTATCCTCAGCCAAAAGCCACGAGAAGAGCGTCCTCGGCGAAGTCTTCTTATCCCCAGCGAAGTCTATTAACACTTCCAACACAACAAGGGTATCCCCAGCAAGTTATTATCAACAACTCAACAAAGTACCTCTCTCCCCATAGAGTATTGCTTCCCAGCAAGATCGCTAGAGTACTTTTCTCCCCGCAGAGTAATTTATTCGCCAAGTTTATTCCCCAACGGAGTTATCTTCTCCTACCGGTATGCTTGCAACTATCATCCCCAGCGGAAGCAAAGCACTATTCTCCAACGTCAGCCCAGGATATGACTTCCCGGCACCCGTCAAGGATTTATGTTCCTAAGACGAAAACATACATTCATAAACATCGCACTTCCATACATCATAGCATGCATATACGCATCATATCTTACAAATCTCATTTATATTGAGAACATCATTGCTTGATCCATATCATGCATTGCATATGACTGACCTTTACCTTTCAGGAAAGATCCAGTTAAATTCTCAGCTATATTCAAGACCTTCTCTGGTTCAGTTAAATCGACCCTAAGATTTTTCTGTTTCTTATCCAGTCCAAGGCCTTCTCTGGTTCAGTCAGATCGACCCTAAGATCTCCCTGTTTCTTATCCAGTTGAAGACATTTCAAGACCTAGACCGGTTCAGTTAAATCGACCCTAAGATTTTTCTGTTTCTTATCCAGTCAAAGGCCTTCTCTGGTTCAGTCAGATCGACCCTAAGATCTCCCTGTTTCTTATCCAGTTGAAGACATTTCAAGACCTAGACCGGTTCAGTTAAATCGACCCTAAGATTTTCTTGTTTCTTATCCAGTCAAAGGCCTTCTCTAGTCTAGTTAAATCGATCCCTAACAGGTTTTCCTGATGAAGACTCAGTAGAAGACATCCAAGATTCTCTCAGTGTTCCTGTTGAGGTAGTAATCGTCCCCAGATTCTCTCAGCGTTCCTGTTGAGGTAGTAATCGCCCAAGGTTCTCTCAGCATTCCTGTTGAGGTAGTAACCATCCCTGGTTCATTCATCACCTTTTAAAGCTCCAGATTCAACTCCTGTAACCAGTCAGGGTACATCCTACAAAGAGCTTGAAGACCAACTCCTGTAACAGGTCAGGTAATCCTTTTCTTTTGCAGGTACGCAAGTTCTCGCTAAGGAATCTCTTACGCGATCGACACCCAGATGGCATCTATAAGCCCATCCACCTTCCATCATCTCTTAGCATGGCATCTATAAGCCCATCATCCTATTCATCAATCTCCAAATGGCATCTGTAAGCCCATTCCCCACCATCATGCTACTATGTGAGCGCAAATTTCTGGGCACTCTAGTGTTCAATCATCTTCTACCTTCAGATTACGAAAGGCCCGTCAGCCAATCTACATCCTCAGGTCTAAGAAGATTGAACAGGGGCAACTGTTGTACCCCAAAATTTGCCCTCCCATATTCTTCAAAATTTGCCAAGTCAAAGCTTCAAAATCTCCCCAAGGGTTGCACAGTTCAAGGGCCTCCTAACAGTCAAAAATTAGGGTTTTGGTTCTGACAAAGAAAATGAAGTTTCCAAGGGTCCAATCAAATCACACACCACCCCTAGGGTACGCCTCACTGTTGCCTTGCCTCTCGAAAGGTGATCGTCGAGTAAAGGATATCTTAGTAAGTCCTCATGATCCGGGAACCTGGCATGAGGGTAGCTTCTAAGGTGTCTTCCCATTGCTCCGGTGATCACCATGTCCCGAACCTCGAATTGACCCGAACACCTCCAACGGTGGTGCTACCTACCTCTCAATGGTGGGATGGCACTACTTTAAAGGACATTTACACAAACGAATTCCTTAGGGTAGGTAGATGACTCTAGATACTTGCTCTAATTTCAAAACAAATCAAAAATACTTTTCACACCGACACCTTTTCAAAAAGCTTTCGAAAGCAACTTTTCAAACACTCTTGAGGACCGATACAAGAGTCGAACTTAAATTTTCAAAGAAACTTTTTAAAACCCACAGTTGAAAAGCAAACAAACCATTTTTGAAAACACAAATGAGCAAGTATCTAAGAGCCCATGGATAACCATGGATAGAAAGGGTGCTAACACCTTCCCTTTCTATAATCTACCTCCCGAACCGAGAGCAATCTCTTTAAGGAATTTTTCTGTGCTTTTGTCCTTTCCATTTGGAGAAAATAAAAGACGGTGGCGACTCTTGCTTCCGCGACATTTTGCGAACCAGCGTTAAACAGTCAGTTCTATTTCCACCGATCACACCCAGCAACATCATTGTCAGAGCCTTTGATGGTTCCAAACGGATGGTCCACGGGGAGGTGGACATCCCGATTAAAGTGGGTACTGAAACTTTCAACTCCACATTTTATGTCATAGACATTCGCCCCTCCTACTCTTGCTTGTTAGGAAGACCCTAGATTCATCATGCTGGAGCCGTTACATTTACCCTGCATCAGAAGCTTAAGTACTATATACAGGGGAAAATTGTGACAGTTCGTGGAGAGGAGGAGTATATGATAAGCCATCTGAATTCATTCCACTATGTTGAATTAGATGGTGAATTCATCGAGACCCCCTTTCATCACTTTGAAGAGGTTTCTCCTGAAGTTGCGGTAGCTAAGACAATGACTTCTGTGCCCATCATTACCAAACTTGTGTCCCGGATGTCATCCCTTAAAGATGCAAAGGCTGTGATTGAGGAAGGAGGGAGCACAATATGGGGTCAACTGCCATATTTTCCTTACAAGACAGATAAGTTCGGCTCGGGTTTCACTGCTTCTGCTCAAAAGGTTGTGCACCGCTCCCGGGCTGGAGGGCAGCCATTGAAGATCACCCATCATGGAGTTCATGCTTTGGAGGATGGTGAAGATGAGAGGGACTTTGAAGACTGGATCTTTCCAACTGTTGAAGGAGGGCTGAACAACTGGGAGGCGAAAGACTTCGTTCCCATTACTTTCATCAATCAGTAATTTATCTTTCGAACATTTCTGTTGGTCTATAATAATTATTAAACAATTCGTACACTCTTTTTACTTTTGTGCCTTACCCGAGGTACATAGGTCCATTTGTAAGGGTTTGATTTTTCAACTTCATATGCCATTTTAACGAATCATGGACGTTTTCATATATAAAATTTTGTGTTCATTTTCTTTCTTTTACATTTTTATTTGTTTAAAGGTGGCTATCCCTTGCACACACCCACACTCACAAAATGCAGGTACCCATCCACTCCAGATTCCATGGGTAACAATTCTTCTATGGCTTTCAGTGACTCTGAAGATCTGGTCAATCATGCCGAATACGAAGGTTATGAAGACTGTGAAGTGCCTGGAGAGTTGGATAGACTGCTGCAACAGGAAGAAAGGGCTATTCTACCTCACGAGGAGTTGTTAGAGACTATCATCTTGGGAACAGAGGAAGACAGAAAAGAAGTTAAAGTGGGTGGAAACCTAGAGCCAAATGTCAAGGAGCTCTTAGTTCAGCTGTTGAATTAATATGTTGAGATCTTCGCCTGGTCCTACGAAGACATGCCAGGACTGGATACTGATATTGTGGTTCACCGTCTCCCTACAAGAGAAGACTGTCCACTAATCAAATAGAAAGTCCGCCGAATGAGGCCCGACATGTCCGAAAAGATCAAAGCTGAAGTGATGAAGCAGTTCAATGCTGGGTTTCTTGATGTTACTTCCTATTCGCAATGGGTTTCTAACATTGTGCCTAAAAATGACGGCAAAGTCAGAATGTGCATGGATTACAGAGACTTAAACAGGGTTAGCCCTAAAGATGACTTTCCACTACCGCACATTGACATCTTGGTTGACAATACATCTCAGCACAAGGTATTTTCTTTCATGGATGGATTTTCAGGGTATAACTAGATCAAAATGGCCCCCGAAGACATGGAGAAGACTACTTTTGTTACACAATGGGGTACCTTCTGCTATAAAGTTATGCCATTCGGACTGAAGAATGCCGGGGCAACCTATTAGCGAGCCATGGTAGCTTTGTTTCATGACATGATACATCATGAGATTGAAGTCTACGTAGACGACATGATAGCCCATTCACAGACATAAGAAGAACACCTCGACCATCTGCAAAATCTGTTTGTCAGGTTGAAAGAGTACAAGCTCAGACTGAACCCCAACAAGTGCACTTTCGGAGTCAGGTCCGGTAAACTCTTGGGATTCATCATCAGTAACAAAGGCATCGAGGTTGATCCTGCCAAAGTCAAAGCTATACAAGAAATGCCTGCCCCTCACACTGAAAAGGAGGTCAGAGGTTTCTTGGGACGCCTAAACTACATTGCGAGGTTCATCTCTCACCTAACATCTACATGTGAACCAATCTTCAAGCTGTTGAAGAAAGATCAGGTGGTTAAATGGAATGATGACTGCCAAGTTTCTTTCGATAAAATCAAAGAGTATTTGCTAGAACCTCCTATCTTGATGCCTCCCGTCGAAGGAATACCTCTAATCATGTATCTGACTGTTTTGGAGAATTCAATGGGGTGCGTACTGGGCCAACATGAAAAGTCTGGCCGAAAAGAGCATGCCATTTATTACCTTAGCAAAAAGTTTACCGACTGTGAGACTCGCTACTCACTGCTCGAGAAAACTTGCTGCACTTTGGTATGGGCTGCTCGCCGGCTGAGGCAGTATATGTTGACACATACCACTTTACTGATCACTAAGATGGATCCGATCAAGTACATCTTCGAGAAGCCTACTTTATCCAGAAGAATCGCTAGATGGAAAATGATCCTGACTGAGTATGATATCTAGTACACAACCCAAAAGGCCATAAAGGGGAGTGTACTAGCTGACCATCTAGCTCATCAAGCTGTCGAAGATTACCAATCTATGAGGTCCGACTTCCCCGACGAGGATATCATGACAGTGGACAACATCGAAGAAAACAGACCGTATGACGGACCTTTCATCGCCAGACTCTGCTTCAGCTGCACCAATAACATGGCCGAGTATGAAGCTTGTATCTTTGGTCTCAAGGCTGCTATTGACTTGGGAATCAAATCTCTGATTGTATTTAGGGACTCAGCTTTGGTTATCAGTCAAATCAAAGGAGAGTAGGATACTAAACATCCTAACCTCATCCCATATAAAGAACATGTCCTGACATTGTTACCACACTTCGAGCAGATTACCTTCGAGCACTTCCCGCACGAAGAGAATCAGCTAGCAGACGCGCTAGCTACAATGTCCTCCATGTTTAAACTTAACTGGGATAAGAAGACTCCCTAAATCACCATTGAGCGGATGGACGAACCTGCACATTGTCACGAGATTAATACCGAAGAAGTAGTGGACCGACCCTGGTTTCACAAAGTCAAAAGGTATCTCGAGACTCGAGAATACCCTGAAGGAGCTTCAGTCAACCACAAAAAGTTCTTAAGAAGATTCTCTTCCAAGTTCTTCCTAAGCAATGGTATCCTATACAAGCGCAATCATGATTGTGTCCTGATCCGTTGTGTGGAAAAGGTTGAAGCTGAGTAGGTCATGGCTGAACTGCATAATGGCACCTTTGGCACCCACTCAAGCGGTCATACGATGGCTAAGAAGATTCTACGGGCATGCTATTACTGGTCTACCATGGAAGCTGACTGCCATCAACATTCCAGAACTTGTCACAAATGCCAAATCTACGCTGACAAGGTACATATACCTCCAGTTCCTCTCAATGTCTTAACAGCTCCTTGGTCGTTCGCAATGTGGGGAATCGACATGATTGGAGAGATCAAGCCTACAACATCCAATGGACACCACTTCATCCTGGTGGCCATTGATTAATTCACCAAGTGGGTCGAAGCTGCTTCCTTTGCATCCGTCACCAAGAATGTTGTTGCCCGCTTCATCAAGTAGAACCTCATTTGCCAGTATGGTATCCCCGACAGGATCATCACGGACAACAGTACAAATCTAAACAATACTATGATCACCACTCTGTGTGAACAGTTCAAGATTCAACATCACAATTCATCTCCATACCGACCGAAGATGAACGGTGATGTCGAAGCTGCGAACAAAAATATCAAGAAGATCATTCAAAATATGACAATCACCTACAAGGATTGGCATGAGATGTTAGCGTTTGCTCTGCACGGGTACCGTACCACGGCACGAACATCAACTGGGGCAACACCCTATTCTTTGGTATACGGTATGGAAGCTGTTTTACCTATCGAGGTTCAGATTCCCTCCTTGAGAATCATGAAGGATGCTGGTTTGAGTGAAGACGATTGGATTCATACCCGACTTGATTAACTTAACTTGATTGACGAGAAGCGACTTACTGCTGTTTTCCATGGTCAGACGTATCAGAAACGTATGATCAAGGCCTTCAACAAGAAAGTCAGGCACCAGGTATATCAAGTTGGGGACCTTGTAATCAAGCGGATCATCTTTCCGCAGAGCGATCCCAGGGGAAAATGGACTCCTACTTACGAAGGACCATTTGTTATCAAAAACATCTTTTCCGGTGGGGCAATGATCCTGACCACCATGGACGGTGATGACCTGCCGCACCCTGCGAACGCAGACATAGTCAAAAGATACTACGCATAAACGATCCGACAAGTTGAAAACCCGAAAGGGCGACTTGGGCAAAAATGGGCATCCCGGTGAATCGAAAACCCGAAAGGGCGGTTCAAGCAAAAATTAGGGATAAATAAAAAAATCTGTACACCCAGCAAGTTGAAAACCCGAAAGGGCGACTTGGGAAAAAAAGGGTTTCCCGATGGACTGAAAACCCGAAAGGGCGGTCCAGGAAAAAGTTAGGGAATTAAAGCATATGACTATGTCTCATGGGATCACTTTAAGGACAATCTCTTCACTGACAAGCTCCAGGTTTCTGATCAATCCAATCATCTGCGGATGAAGCAACGAATGGACAAGATATTCAGAATTACGAAGGCTATAGCAGAATGAGAACCCCATGGAAATTTTACACATAGCCATCTTTCTTTGTATAAATTTTTCTCATTTTTATGAAAACATTCTCTTACTAGGATGTCTGTCTCCTTTGTACAAAATACTTATTCAAAGTTAATACAAAGATAGTTCAAAGTGCATAAAACTATTTGTCTTTTCTTTCTTTTTTACACTTGTGTTTTATTTGAAAAACGTCCAATGATTTATTTAATGAGCATATGCATTTGAATATAATCACTGCTTACAAATAAACGAAATGAGAAAGAATAATTACTGATAGGTTGAAAGGATAGGAAAACGTCTTTAGGCTATTCCAGGAGAAATCCCCTACAGTACATCATCGCGGCCCCCAATGGAGCCGAAACCTAGAAATACATGTCCCCCGCGGAGTTAAATTTCAAAATCCCCACCAGAACTAAGTTTCCAAATTCCCGATCCCCAGCGGATCCAAAATTTTTGAACTACAGACCCTCAGCAAAGATGAAACTTTCTTCCCCAACGAAGTCCAAAACTTCAACCCTTAAAACCTGGTGGAAGACCATCCAGTTTCCTCCAATTCCCCAGAGAGTTGCCTTAAAACCAGAAAACTCCCCTGCAAGTTATCTTAGAACCTGACAGCTAACCAGACCACAACTTCGGATAATTCCTCAGTAGATTGGCATACAACCCAAGCTCTTGAAAATTCTCCAACAGAATAAACTTTCTCCCCACAGAGTTATTTCCCAATAGATTGAAGATTCTCAATCCCTAGCCACAACCATCAAGTTTCTCGGGATTCCCCAAGCAGGTTTCTCAAGCAGCACTCGACATCATTCTTACAACGGAATGTCTATCATGTTCCAACTTCAAAGGACTTGAAGGACCCCTATCCCCAGGAAAGTCGTGAAGGATTCTCACGTTCCCACAGAAGTTGTCAAAGTTCTTGTTAATCCCCACAAGTTGCCAAAGATTTTCTATCCCCAACATTGGTCCAAGGATTCCTCATTTTTAGCGATCAAAGGTTGTGGAATTCACGACATCGGTCCAGGATTTATTTTCCCCGGCAGCAGTCAAGGATTTTACTATCTCCAGCTATCAAGGATTTATTTTCCTCAGCAAGACAGCTAATCTGCTTACATGCGCATACATTACATTCATGTATCATAAACATTGATAGAACACATTTTATTGCATCATACATGTCATGCAACATAACTTTGTGTTTCAGCTAACATTTTACCCTTTTCAGGATAAGATTAAAAGCTATCTTTAACAACTATTCAAAGATTTCAGATATAGTACTGATACACTCTAAGACATGGAAGTCATTCTGCTACTCATTCGGATCTCTTATTCAGATACAGTACAGATACACTCCAAGACATGGAAGTCATTATGTTACTCATTCAGATCTCTTATTCAGATATGGTATGGATACAACTCAGACACGAAGGTCATTCTATTTCTCATTCAGAATTCAATAATCAGATACAGACTAGATACGCTCCAGACACGGAAGCCATTCTATTTCTCATTCAGATTCAACTATCAATCTCGAGTACAGATATACTCCAGACACGGAAGTCATTCTGTCACTTGTCCAGATCCAAGTTACAGTATGAATACACTCCAGACACAGAAGTCATTATGCTACTCATACAGATCTCAACTTCAGATACAGTCCAGATATGCACCAGACACGGTTTCCATTCTGTCACTCATCCGGAATTTATCCCCAACCCATAGATGCTCCATACACGAATGCTATTCTGTCGCCCATTCAGAATTCAGAAACAATACAGATACACTCCAGACACGAAAGTCATTATGATATTCATTCAAAAAAGAATCAAATACAGTTACATCTTGGATACGCTCCAGACACGGACGCCATTCCATTGCTCATACAGATCTAATCTCCAGATACAACTCAGATACGTTCCAAATATGGATACCATTCCGATGTTCATTCTCCTAATTTTCAACAAAACACTCTTGGATGGCATCTTTAGGCCCATCTCCGACAAGATTCTGTCACCTTTCCAAATGGCATTTTTAAGCCCATTTCCTCAACCTACATTTTGACGAGTGAAAAATTACGGGCAGTCTAGTGTCCAATCATCTTTTACCTTCGAGTCACGAAAGGAAAACTCGCCAATCTAACTCTTCAGGTTCAAGAAGATTGAACAGGGGAAGCTGTTGTACCCCAAAATTTTCCCTCTCATTTTATGAAGATTTCCCCTCACAAGACTCTTTGGACTCCAGACAGGATTAGGGTTTGCTCTGCTCAAGACATCTCCTTGCACTGTTGACCTGAAATTAGGGTTTGAGTTTGCACAAGGATTTTTGGACTTCCAATACCTAATGTGACTTTCATACTTCATGTTGGACTTATAATATTTCCCATACCAAGTTTCAAGCTTTGAATCAAATTTTTGCCCAGTCAATTGGACAGTTGACCTAGAAATCAGTTGTATTAGGGAAAAAGTCAACTATGGCCAATTTACAGTCAAACCTCATGATTTTTGATCCAAATCAACATTATAGACTCATATGAACCATTTGATCAAGTTTGGACCACAACTCCTCAAGAAATTTGATCAGATCATTAAAAGGGCAAAATGGTCATTTTTAGGGTTTTGACTGTATAAGGGCAATTTCTGATTTTTCACCTAGCCAATGGAAAATTGGGTTCAAGAATGGATTAAAGGACTCAATGGCATCATCTTGACCTAATCACAAGGTTCAAAAGATCTCAAATGCATTGGATTGACAGATGAATTTTCCAGTCAACTAATCAAAAATCAACTGTACACTGAAAAGTCAAACTTTGACTTTTTGGTCAAAATCAAGTGCCAAGGGTCATTTTTCATCAAGATGTGTCAAAACATTAAACTTGTTCATCAAGAAACCTAATTTTGCAAATTGGGGTTTAAGATTGAAAAATTTCATAACTTAGAATTTTTCTAAGTTATGAAATTTTCTTATTTTTTCCCAACTTTGCCCAACATTTTCACCATGATGCAATTGGATTCAAACAAAACTTCCAACATGAAAGTTGTATTCCTCCAAAAAATATACAACTTTGATTCACAAAGTTTTCCCAAAAGATGCTTGTATCTCATGTTTTGAGTTTTGGAATAAGGGTCCATGAAGCTTTTAACTTAGTGAAATTTTGCCCTAGTTTAGGCAGGATTTTGACCTATCTTCATGGAAATTTTTCACATAGTTTCACTTGGAATATCAGAATTAATTTCAAAGATGGATTGTAGAGCATGTTACAAGCTTTCCAAAATGTCCAAGAAATCTCCAAAACCATTTATGATTAGGGAGAATCGAAGGTTTGAATTTGGCAAAAACTCACTTTGATCCATGGCATATTCATGTTGACACAAGTTGCAAAATCTGTCCAACTTTGCTTGTATTTGAATACAAGTCTCTAAACCCTTCCACACTCAAAAATTGAATGCAAACTCATTAGTTTAAGGCATTATTCTGATCAATGGAAGTTTACACAAGGGTTTAATCCATTTTTGGCAAAAAGTGAACAATGCCATTTACATAAAGCATGCTTTATGTCAAATTGTATTTCTTGAGCCATACACCAAGCCTTTTGCTGCAAACAAGGCTCCCTAATGTCAGACAAATTTCACCAACTTCGAGCAGCTAGACTACAAGCCAGTACAACCATAACATTGTCAATTCTCACTTTTACTTCAAAATCAAGTAAACTTGCAAAATATCCATATCTTTGAAAATCTGATAAGAACAAATTTTGTAAGCATTTGAACCAAGTTTTGCATATTGCCTTGAGCCAAAAACACGAGCTAGCCAGTCCTCAAACACCTTTGAACATCAAAACACCAAAAACTTGCAAAACAGGGCAGCTTCTGCAGTTGCACTTCCATCTCCCAAACTACTCGTGCGTTTTGTCCCAAACCTCTTCCAATACACTCTATACAACCCACCTAAGCTCTCCCAACCATTGGCCAATGACTGTAACTCCATTTACACCCTTCACCATTTCTGATTTCAGCTTGTGCAGGTTGACTTCTATAGGCTTATTCAAGCAAGCTCAAAGCAAACTAAGCATTGGGGAAGGTCAGAGGAAGTTCAGGCAAGCTCACAAACATCTCAGACCTCACTAAAAAACCCTGCATTGCCATACTTGAGTTCAACTGAAACAGGTATTTTCCAACTTTCTATCTCTCTATTTAGGAATCATTTGGCTTAGGTTTGTGAATAAAAAATGTAGTACTCATTGCCTTAAGCTGTACATATGCATAGATTTCATTTAAGTTAACTGTGTTGAGAGAATTTGATTGATGAACTTTCTGAAAAAGTTAGGTTAGAAATTAGGGCCAGAGAAATTCTCTATGGTCTTTGAGAGTTAGATTAAGTTCTTTATATGGTTGGAATCGTGTTGAAAAATGCTATAACTTTCGTGTTGTGATTTTTTGCTTTAGAGCACATATGCAGGAGTTAGCCATTTGCACAAAGAACGCGCGTTTTTGTTTGAATCAGAGGTTGAAGACGAAGTAGCTGGGCTGGGCCTGGCTATTTCTCACTTTTGGCGCCCCCAACTTGCTGATTGCACCCCCTGGCCCATTTCGTTTTTTTTTAAATATATTTTTTCTATTTCATTTACATTTCTGATTTTATTTTATTTTTCTAAACATAAAAAATTACCAAAAACATTTTCATAAATTTTCACATTTTATTTTGTATTTTTTATCATTTTTTCTAACATAAAAAATAGTTTTCTTAAATAATATACTTTTATCTTTTCTAAATAAACTTGTAAATACTACAAAAAATATTATACTTCTATTTTTATTATTTATATACTCAAATAATATTTTTTCTAACATATTTTTATTTTTTGACATTTGTATATATTTTTATTTTATTATACATAAACAAATATTATAATATATACATATTCTTAAACCAAAAATTAGGGTTTTTACCCTTAACAAAAATAACCTTTGATTTTCTTATTTTTTTAATACATTAAATATTTTATTTTTACATACATAAAAATAAACAAAGACATTTTTTACATATTTATAATATATTGCATATTTATTTAAGTGTCTATTTAAATATTTGCTTATTTATTGTTTGATACAAAGAATTCAATTTGGATGTAATAGTTAATCTTAGGGTTTTATTTTCTTGCAAATACTCCCCATTCAAATTTGTACCCCCTCCCCATATCAATGTTGTAATAGCGTAGATTTATTTTACGCATTTTATAGCTTTCAAATATGCCATGATAGAGATTAGGGTTTGTATGCAATATCCAAAATCAAAACAAATAGTTAGACCTAATACAAGACATAAAATGCATGAAAATGACAACACAATGCACACATGCACCCCTAGGGTTTCATCCACTTGTTGCCTTAAAAATGGCCATGGTATGCATGTTGAGTATCTTGGTAAAACAAAAACAAAACAAAAGATCATAGTCCCTCGATGACGCTATCTTGGTTGCCTATACAAAATGATCTAGTCCCTCAAACAAAAATTTGCTAAAGATACTTAGCACAATTGCTATCATGGTTAATACGATGACCCGCGCCTGTCCCGTTTAACATCCAAATACAAGTTTGTTTACCAAATGCAATGGTAAAACAACACTGTCAAAAGGGTTAAAAATGTGTAGGAAAGATCTTTGAGTAGATAGGGTAGATGCTCTTAGTTACTTGTTCAAACTTGCAAACATCCTTGCTATTTTCAAAAACACATCACAACACAATTCCCAAAACAAACTTTCAAACATTGAAACTTTTTTCAAAAGACATACACCTTTGTATACATTCAAACAAGAATCATTACAAAGGTTGCCTAGACAAAAGGTCTCTTTTCAAAACATTTTCAAAACCACACACAAAGCACCATTTCAAACAATTGGAATGCAAAAGCAAGTGATCTAAACAAGTAACTAAGAGCCCATGGATAATCATGGATGAAAAGGGTGCTTGCACCTTCCCTTTTCATAATCTACCCCCCTAACCCAAGAAAACATCTCAAAGTTCTTTCTTGTGCTTTTTGACCTTTCCTTTGAATAAAATAATAAGTCGGTGGAGACTCTTGCTAAACCGAAACATTTGCGAACACAAACGCAAAACCTCAAGTCAGTTCTCCCACCGTATCATAACCTTCCTCAATAGGGTTTATTTTCAAAATGGATTAAAATCTCCCCAACTCGAGTTCATTCATCAGACTACTATAAATCAGCGGACAAAACTCCTCTCCCCCAGTAGAGTGGGTGCTATCTCCAAAAAGTTACTGCAAAGCCTAGAACTTGACCAGATACCAGTTAACTTTAATTTTCCCATACAAGTCGAAAATTTAAACATATCTTGTATCTCCAATCAGGGTATATAAGAATTAGAGATGTAAGTTACAAGGCTCAATGCATTGACAATTTGCATAAAGCTTGCTTTTCCAAAATGGAAGTGTGACCTTTCTTTCTTAAATGGCAAGTCAACTTCGACAAAGCTTGAATCACTTGGACAATGGATCTATCAGTTGTGTAAACATTAAATTATTTAGTGATTTATAAGTTAGAATGCCTGAAAATCAAGATTATGCAGCATGCTTGAAGATTGGATCAAATGTTCATCAAGAAAATGACATATAATTCAAGTTTATGAGGCCATCTTCATCTCTTCGAAACTTCTAGCTCAAGCATGATATCTTCAAGTTCCTGGACATTTTTGAAAGGTTTAAACATCCTCTACAACTTTCATGTTTTCCATTTTGACAAAATCATCTTGGAGCTTGGTGAAAATTTGCCAAGAAGTTAGGACAAAGATCTGCCTAAACTAGGCAAAAATTTCTCTAAGTGTTTAAGAAAAAGTACATGACTTCATGGGCTTATAACTCAAAATATAAGAATTTTTTGGATATGAGCCCTCTAATACAAATTTGTAGATCTCATAAAGATCTACAACTTTCATGTGGAAAGTTTCCTTTGAATCATGTAGTATGTTGGTGAAAAATTAGCATGAAGTAGTGAAATTATCATGTACAAAAACACTTAGAAACATTTCTAATCTTGAAAATTTTTACTTTTCAAATTGACTTTTGATTTATTTATTTCTTGATGATAAAGCTTCATATTTTGAACGTCTTGATGAATTGTGATCTTTTAAACTCAAATTTTGACCAAAAAGTCAAAATTTGACTTTTGGTGTATCAGTTGACCAAAAATTTAACTATCAATCTATTGCTTTTGAAAGATGATTTGAGCCATGAGATTAGGTCAATATATTGTATTTGAATCTTTGAGATTGTGCTTCAAGCCATTGGATCTTTTATTAGGTCAAAAAGTCAATGGTCATTCCATTACAATCAAAACCCTAATTTTGACCGTTTTGCCCTTTTGGTAAATTGAGTGCTTTTTTTGAGGAATTGTGATAAATACTTGATCAAATGATGAATAGGACCTTAAAATGTTGATGTTGGCCAAAAATCATGAAGTTTGACTGTAGGTTGACCACAATTGATTTTTTACCCAATACAAATGATTTTCAGTCATCTGAGCAATTAGGGATACCTCCCCTAGCGTACCCAAACTGTCCCAAAGCCAAACAAGGGTTATACGTGATAACTACCATAATTACAAGGAGAGGGACATTAGGGAATTCCCAACAATAGTCAATAATGGTAACATCCTCCAAAGATCGAGAACACCAATGAATATCCGAATGCGAGAGTGACATCAACCTATTAGACCATATCATGCCTTGCTCATTCTTCAAAACAGATTGAGGAAGGTGCAAAATAAACCACCTAGCAAATAAAGGAAGGAAACACATAAGAACTCCCATTCTCTTCATGGTGCGAGTGTGAAGAGAGTGCAAAATGTCTCCAAGTAAGGTACGCACCAAATTACGAGATAGAAAAGATTTGACCGCATTCACATCTATGAGTTGGTCTGGGTTAGGAAATAGTACCATACCATAGATTAGAAGGGCCAAAATCTCTTCAAAGCCTTGTAAATCTAGAGCATCCCAAAATTGTTGAGCCCTCTCAAACAAAAACTTGGCTAGAAACCCCTTAACATCACTTCTTGTTACCCAATTTGCCACAACGTCGGACCGTTGCAAATGTAAAGCTCAAGAAATCTCTTCAAGTTTTGGGTCTCTTTCAATACCGGTGAAGGGTAATTAATAAATAATTGGCACTCCCAATAGTTGATAAAATTCCTCCATAGTGGCACTAGTTGGTAATCAGGAAATGTAAAACAATGCTGTAAAGGGTCGAAGAACTGAAAGAGCACTTTCATCATATCTTCATCAAGGCTTGAGGTAACCAGATTGAGAAGTTGACCATGTCTCTTGGTGAATTGAGAATTCTCAGGAACCCTTGACGCTAACTCTTTGAGTTGAGGATGCACTCTTACGAGGTTGATTTGGATAGTATTCCTGCGAGTAGAAGCCATGTCCTACAAAACAAAACAAAACAAAGATAAATTTATAGGTCCTTGAAATGGTTAGTGCAAAATGCCATGGTATGATGTCATGATGTTATGTACAAGTAAACATAGACACACAAAGCAAACATGTCCTTAGGTTTAGGCTTGCATGAGGTTCATAGGTAAATACCCTCTTTAAGTTTAGTTGGTTCAACCTATCCTAGAAAGTAATCGGGTTCTAGGGAATCTCAATATCACTGATCTTTCTTCATCGGGCATTGTTTCCGCACAAGCCTCTTTATTGCCGACTGAATATCCCGAAAGTCTGATCTCAATGAGCGTAGCATCGAGTATCAACCAACTTCAGACTGCAGCAAAGCCGGCTATCTCACTACTTCCTAATGGCCAAGTTGTTCAATTAAAGGTTCTAAGGTCAGTTAGTGCTTCATGACACCAAAAAACGGCCCCGTATTCTCCCTGACTGGAATCAAGGGTTACCGGTACCAACAAATGTGTCACACTAACGTAGCCATCATTTCAGTCCCCATGATCTTTTGCTACTTACCTAATAATGTTCCCCAATCTGGGTAGAGGATCAATACAAAACCCAAACAAGGACCCAAAAATGTAAAGCAAACAAGTCAAACAATGAAAGCATTTAAAGGTGATCTAGTCTCTAAGGTAACCCCACTTTAAAATTTTCCCCAGCAGAGTCGCCAGTTCTGTAATACGATGGGAGAACTGATTTGGGTGTTTTGTGTTTTATCGCAATTATTGTGGATATCAAGAGTCTCCACCGACTTTTGTTTTATCCAATAAAGGTAAGGGTGAAAAGAACAGGAAAGACCTTTTGAGAATTTCTTGAGTTCGGGGGATAAGTTATGAAAAGGGAAGGTGTTAGCACCCTTTTCATCTGTAGTTATCTACGGGCTCTTAGTTTCTAGCTCATTTTGAAATGCTTTATTTGAAATGTGTTTGTGATTGGTTTTGAAATTATTTTTGAAAAGTGTCTTTGTTTAGGCAAACTTTGTAATGATTCTCGTCTCTATAAGAATGCATACAAAGTGTTGACTTTCGAAAATATTTCATTTGAAAGTCTTGGTGTGTTTTGAAAGATGTTTTGAAGATGATTGTGAGAAAGCAACTATGAACGTTCTACCTACTTAAAAAAGTCTTTGTTCTTTTCCTCCTTCTTTAGATATTTCTATCTTAACATTAAATGATAAGAAGCCCTATCATCAGATGTGAAGGGACAGTCGTGGGTCGTTGTATAGTCATAGAAGGCAACATTGTAGGATACCTTAGAAATTCTTCGTAAGGGTCTAATATCGTTTACCGAAGGCAACATCAAAGGGTCATCGAGGGACTACGATCTTGTATTCAAGGGTCTTTGCTAAAGTATCTCACGTTCGAGGGACGTGACTATTTTTCTCAAGGAAACAAGTGAGGTTAACCCTAAAGGTGAAAGTGTGCAAAGTGTTTGTTTTTCATGCTTTTCTTGTCTTGAATTAGGGTTTTCTATTGGTTGATTTTAGTTTTGACATACAAACCCTAATTACTATCATTTGTATTTGAAAGCGATAAATTTTGGAATATAAAGATTCTACGCTATTACATCATTTGGGGATAGGGGTACAAATTTACAAATGGAGAGATGACAAGTAATTAAAACCTAAGTCACTATTACAACCATATTGAATAATGAATAAAAATAAAATTATAAAGAAATATAAAGATAATGTAAAAAAAAAGAAAAAATTGTTTTAAGAAAACTTTTATGTATTGACACATATACTTATGTATTGATACGAAAATTTTATGTATTGACGTATGCACTTATGCATTGGCTCATATCTATTTTTTATTGGCTCATATCTGTTTTGTATTGGCTCATACTGCTTTCTTTCTCCTAGAATTCAAAAACAACTTAGTATGAGTCGACACATAAGGGTTTGTATCGACTCATACTGGTTTGTATCGACACATGTGCGTTTTGTATCGACTCATACTGCTTTCTTGCTCCCAGAAGTTAAAAACAAATTAATATGAGTCGACACATAAGGGTTTGTATCGACTCATACTGCTTTGTATTGATACATACACATTTTGTGTCGACTCATAACCTATTTCGTACATAATATGTGTCGACTCATATTGTTTCGTATCGACTCATACTGCTGTTTTTTTACTTCTATCATTGTTCTACTACATGTAAAAGTCAGTTCTTAAGACATGGTTAGTGAAAATGAAAAGAAAACATATGGTTAGCTTCAAGGCAATTATATCTACATTTTATCTTCACAAATGAACCACTAATGATGCTTTTTATGAAGAGTTCAAAGTCAAGAAAACTTACCTTGAAACTGGAATTTGTGCTTTGAGTTTGAGTTGATGTATTGCCTAGGAGAAGTCAAGTTAGAGGTGGCTGTTTTTGAGTTTGGAAAATAGTGATGAAGTTGTTCTTGAGTTTGGACAACTTCTATATGATGTATGTGGAGTGTTTGGATGGTTTGTTTGGACAAAACTTGCAAGATGTGAGAGGTTTAAAGGGTTTGGACTTTAAAGCTCAAAGATGGAGGTTTTTGTGGACAGTTTTGGTTTTTAGAGTTAAGGGGGGTTTGTGGATTTTCAACACATAGGAATCTATCTATTTTTTGGACCTATTTCTCTTACAAATGCTCCCTTTATTTATAGGCAAAAGGTTTGTGAACAAGAGCTGATTAGGTTTACAAATTATGGAGTTATGGTTAGGTTGGATTGCAAATATCAAGTTAGGTCAAATACTCCATAGTCCCATGATGAAGTACCAAAGTTGATGGTATAGAGGTGCTAATTTCCATGATTTATGGTGGAGTAAAATCAGAAGTAAACAAGGTATGGGCTCAAGACAAATTTCGTACCAAAAAGCTTGCTTTTCAAGAATATCAATGGTGCCTTTATGCCATAAATGGGAAGATCTTTTGGACAATGGCTCAAAAACTTTGGTAATAGCTCAAGATTAGCTGTAAGCATTAAATTATAGTGAGATTTTCAAGTTAGAAGGCTTACAACACAAGATTATTCAGTATAGCATAAGGATTATCTTATGTGTTCTTCAACAAAATGTCTTGTAATTCAAGAATGGATGCCCAACTTCATGCCCTTGAATCTCCTAGCTCAAGTATGATAAATTCATGCTCTTGGATATTTTGGAAAGCTTGAAACATCCTCTACAATTTTCATGTTAGCCATTTTAGCAAAAATCATCTTGGAACTATGTGAAAAAATGCCAAAAAGTTGGGATAAAATCCTAACCAAAATCTGTTGAAAATTTCTCTAAGTGTTTTAGGAAAATGTCATGACTTTAGGAATTTATAACTCAAAATCCAAGCACTTCTAGGACTTTATCAGCAAAGAAAAGTTGTAGATCTTATCAAGATCTACAACTTTCATGTTGAAAGTTTTCCTTGAATCATCTTGCATCTTTAAGCTTTATATTCTTGAATGTCTTGATGAATTTTGATCCTTGAGACTTAATGTTGACTAAAAAGTCAAAGTTTGACTTTTGGTGTATCAGTTGACTTTTCATTAGTACAACTGACTTTTGGTCATCTGGTCAATTGACTGAGCAGAATTTATGGTACAAGACTTGAAACTTGACATGAGCACTCTTGAAGGTCCATAATGATCCATGAAAGTCATTTGAAGTATTAGAAGTCCAATTGTTCTAGTGCAAGCGCAAACCCTAGTTTTGAGGTATCAGTGTTGAGGAGATGGCTTGACTTAGTCAATACTTGTGCAAGCTTTAGCATTTGAAGATCTTTGTGAAAAAGGTCTTGAGAAAAAAGAGGGAAAATTTTGGGGTACAACAACTGCCCTTGTTCAATCTTCTTAAACCTGAAGAGTTAGATTGGCGAGTCTGTCATTCGAGACATAAAGGTGGAAGATGATTGAACACTAAAGTGCCCAAAAATTTGCACTCGACTATGTGTTAGTTGATTGCGTCGGGTGTGATACGGTGGGAGAACTGACTTGAGGTTTTGCGTTTGTGTTCGCAAATGTTTCGGTTTAGCAAGAGTCGCCACCGACTTTTTATTTTATCCTAAGGAAAGGTCAAAAAGCACAGGAAAGACCTTTGAGATGTTTTCTTGGGTTCGGGGAGTAGATTATGAAAAGGGAAGGTGCAAGCAACCTTTTCACCCATGGTTATCCATGGGCTCTTAGTTACTTGTTTAGATCACTTGCTTTGCTTTTTCAATTGTTTGAAATGGTGCTTTGTGTGTGGTTTTGAAAGATGTTTTGAAAAGAGGCCATCGTTGTGGCAACCTTTGTAATGATTCTTGTTTGAATGTATACAAATATGTTTTTGTCTTTTGAAAAGATTTCAATGTTTGAAAGTTTGATTTGGGAAATGCTTTGAAATTGTGTTATGAGGTGTGTTTGAAAATAGCAAGGATGTTTTTGCAAGCTTTGATCAAGTAACTAAGAGCTATCTACCCTACTTTACTCAAATATCTTTCCTAATGTTTTTAACCCTTTTGACAGTGTTGTTTCACCATTGCATTTGGTGAACAACCTTGTGTTAGGATGTTTAAACGGGACAGGCGCGGGTCATCGTTTAGACCATGATAACAATTGTGTCAAGTATCTTTGGCAAATTTTTTGAGGGACTTGATCAGTTTTGTTTAGACAACCAAGATAGTGTCATCGAGGGACTATGATCTTTTGTTTTGTTTTTGTTTTCCCAAAGTACCCAATATGCATACCATGGCCCATTTTTGAAGGCAACAAGTGGATTGTAACCCTAGGGGTGCAAGTGTGCATTGTGTTTGATTTTCATGCATTTTTGTCTTTGATTAGGTCAAACTATTTCTTGATTTGGATTTTTGCATAGAAACCCTAATTCTCTAATCATGGCATAATTGAAAGCGTAAAGTGCGAGAATTTAAAATTCTAAGCTATTATAACATGATTATAGGGATGGGGGTACAATCTTTGAATGAGGGGTATTTGACAAGAAATATAAACCCTAATTTACTATTACATCCAAATTGAATTCACAATGCATAAAATATTAAATGGACAATATTTAAATAAACAAAATAAATAAATATATATAATAATATGAATTATACAAAAAGGTTTTTGTTTGTTTATGTATGTAAAAGTATTTAATGTAAAAAATAAAGAAATAAATAAAAGATTTATTTTAATTGCTTAAGGGTAAAACCGTAGTTTCTTTAAGAAAATAAAATGTTATATTATTTATATATATAATAAAATATATTAATATATGTGAAAATGAAATATACTTAGAAAAAATTATTTTTTAGTATAAATAAAAATAAAAGTAAAAAATGTAATATTTTATATTTTTATTCTAAAGTATTTAATAAAATAAAAGTATATATATATATATATATATATATATATATATATATATATATATATATATATATATATATATATATATATATATATATATATATATATATATATATATATATATATATATATATATATATATATATATATATATATATATATATATATATATATATATATATATATATATATATATATATATATATATATATATATATATATATATATATATATATATATATATATATATCAAATTAAATATGTACAATATAAAATAAAATATTTACAAAAAAATAAAATACATTTAGGAAAATATTTTTAGTATGAATAAAAATAAAGAATAAAAATAAAAGTATAAATTATATATATTTTTCAAGTCTTAATAAATAATATAAAAGTATTTAAATGCTTTTTATGTTAGAAAAATTAAAATAAAATGCCAAATAAATGTGAAAAAATTATGTAAATATTTTTGAGCATTTTTCATATTTGGAAATAAATAAACAAAATCAGAAATGGAAACAAAAATGCAAAAATATAAAAATACAAGCAATTGGACCAGGGGGTGCAAAAAGGAAAATAGGGGGTGTCAAAAGTAGTCAGGCCAAGCCCATCCCAAAACTTCATCTTCAACCTCCAGCATTTGAAAAAAACGCGCGCGTCCCTGTACAAACTACCAGATCCTGTATACGTGCTCTAATGCAAAAACACACAACATCAAACTTGTAGAGAATTTCAAGACGATTCCAACCATATAAACAACTTGTCCTAACTCTCAAAGACCAGATAGAATTTCTCTGGCCCTAAAATCTGACCTAGTTTTTTCAGCATGTTCATGAATGAAATTCTCCTAGCACACTTAATATAAATGAAAACTGAGCATATGTACAGCTTCATGGCAATGAACACTGCATTTTTTATTCACAAACCTAAGGCTAAATGTTCCTAAATAGAGAGATAGAAAGTGGAGAAAAACCTGTTTCAGTTGGATTCGTGTAGGGCAATGTAGTGCTTTCCAACAAGGCTTGAGATGTCTGGTAGCTTGCTTGAACTTCACTTGACCTTCTCCAATAGCTAGCTTGCCTTGAATGTCCTTGAATCAGCCTATAGAACTCAACCTGCACAAGCTCAAAATGAAAATGGTGAACACTGTAAATGGAGTTACAGTTGGTGTTTGAGGTTTGGGATAGCTTGGGTGAGTTGAATGGAAGGTGTTTGAAGCAACTTGGGGCAAAACGCACGAGCCAAATGAGCTATGGAACTCAAGTTGCAGAACCTGCCCTGTTTTGCCAAAGGAATGTGATTTCTGGCTATGGGGTGTTTATAGGCTCAAGCAATCGTATTTCTAGCTCAAAGGGGGGGTGAGAAATATGCTCAAACTGTTTGTGTAAGTTAACATTGGTTGGTTTTCAAGTTCTCAAGTTTTTGACAAGTATCTTGTTTTTGAAGTAAGAATGTGGAAGTTGTTGTTACAGGCCTGTACATGATATCAAATATGCTTGCATACTTTGCTCTTGGACCCTCCAACTTGTGTATTTGATTTACCCTCTGAGATATGGACCAATGCTCAAGGGATAGTGATTTGACATAAAGCACACTATGGCAAAAATGGAAATGTGCCTTTTTCTACTTAGGGCTTAGTTTTGTGTATAATGTCCAAATGGCCAAAACAAAAGCTTAGACTGATGGATTTGCATTTAATTATGGAGTGTGAAGTGGTTTAGAGGCCTGAAAACTAGTTTAAGGCATGCTGACTTGAAAATGCAACTTGTATGAACATGAATATGCCATGGATGAAAAATGAGTTTTTTCCAACTTCAAGCCTTCGATTCTCCCTAACCACAAATGTGTTTGAGGAGTTTTTGGAAAATTTGGAAAGCTTGAAATATGCTCTATAATCCATATTTGAAATTCAACTTGAGATACCAAGTGGAACTATGTGAAAAATGGCCAAGAAGATAGGTCAAAATCCTGCCTAAACTAGGGCAAAATTTCACTAAGTTAAAAGTTTTAGGGATCCTTGTTCCAAAAATCATAACTTGAGATCCAAGCTTCTTTTGAGAAAACTTTGTGAATAAAAGTTGTAGACTTTGTGGAGGAATACAACTTTGATGTTAGAGGTTTTGTTTGAATCCATTTGCATCATGGTGAAAATGTGGGGCAAAGTTAGGAAAAATTAAGAAAATTTCATAACTTAGAAAATTTCTAAGTTATGAAAATTTTCAACTTTAAACCCTAATTTGCAAGTTTGGGTTTCTTGATGAACAAGTTTCATAATTTGACACATCTTGATGAAAAATGACCCTTGGCACTTGATTTTGACCAAAAAGTCAAAGTTTGACTTTTCAGTGTATAGTCAAATTTTGATCAGTTGACTGAAAAATTCACATGTCAATCCCATGCATATGAGATCTTTTGAACTTGTTGAATAAGTCAAGATGATGTCATTGAGTCCTTGAGTCCAGGGTTGAACCTAATTTTCCATTGGCTAGGTCAAAAAGTCAGAAATTGCCTTTGTACAGTCTAAACCCTAAAAATGACCATTTTGCCCTTTTGGTGATCTGATCAAATTTCTTGTGGAGTTGTGGTCCGAACTTGATCCAATGGTTCATATGAGTTCATAATGTTGATGTGGGTCAAAATTCATGAGGTTTGACTGTAAATTGGCCACAGCTGATTTTTTCCCCAATACAATTGATTTCTAGGTCAACTGTCCAATTGATTGGGCAAAAATTTGATTCATGGCTTGAAACTTGGTATGGACAAACCTATGAGTCCAATATAAAGTATGAAAGTCAATTTGAGAATTGAAGGTCCAAAAATTCTTGTGCAAATTCAAACCCTAGTTTAGGTCATCAGTGCAACGAAATGTCTTGAGCAGAGCAAACCTAGCTTGATCTTGAGTCCAAAGAGCCTTGTGATGAGAGATGTTGATAAAATGAGAGGGAAAATTTTGGGGTACAACAATTTCCTATGTTCAATCTTCTTGAACCTGAAGAGTTAGATTGGCAAGTTTGCCTTTCGTGACTCGAAGGTAAAAGAGGATTGGACACTAGAGTGCCCGTAAATTTGCACTCGTCAAAATGTAGCTGAGGGAACGGGCTTAAAGATGCCATTTGGAAATGGTAGAATCTTGCTGGAGATGGTTTTAGAGATGCCATCCAAAACTTGTTTTTTGAAAATCAGTAGAATGAACATCAGAATAGTATCCGTATTTGGAACGTATCTGAGTTGTATCTAGAGATTGGGTTCGTATGAGCAAGGGAATGGCGTCCGTGTCTAGAGCATATATGAGCTGTAACTATATTTGATTATTGAATGAATATCAGAATGACTGCCGTGTCTGGAGTGTATCTGTATTCTGAATGGGTAATAGAGAAACATCTGTGTATGGAGCATCTGTGTGCTGGGGATAAATTCCGAATGAGTGACAGAATGGCAACCGTGTCTGAAGTGTATCTGGACTGTATCTGAGGTTGAGATCTGTATGAGTAGCAGAATGACTTCTGTGTCTGGAGTATATTCGTATTGTAACTGGGATCCGGACAAGTGACAGAATGACTTCCGTGTCTGGAGTGTATCTGAACTTGAGTTTGATAGCTGAATCTGAATGAGAAATAGAATGGCTCCCGTGTCTGGAGCATATCTAGTCTGTATCTGATTGCTGAAGTCTGAATGAGTAATAGAATGACCGCCACGTCTGGGGTGTATCCATACTGCATCTTGACTTGAAATTCTGAATGAGTAATAGAATGACCGCTGTATCTGGGGGTGTATCCATACTGTATATGAAATCTCTGAATAGTTGTTAACGGTAGCTTTTTAATCTTATCCTGAAAAGGGTAGAATGTTAGCTAAAGCACAAAGTTATGTTGCATGATATGTATGATGTAATAAAATGTGTTCCATCAATGTTTATGATATATGAATGTAATGGATGTGCATGTAAGCTGATTAGCTGTCTTGTTGAGGAAAATAAATCCTTGATAGCTGGAGATAATGAAATCTTTGACTGCTACCGGGGAAAGTAAATCCTTGACCGATGCTGGGGATTCCAAAAATCTTTGATTGTTGAAGATGAGAAAACCTTGCTGATTACTGTTGGGGATAGAAAATCCTTGGCAACCTGCGGGGATGTGAGAATCCTTCATGACTTTCCGGGGGAAATAAGGAAAAATCCGACGACCTCTACTGGGGAATTAAAACCCGGGAGGCTTCAAATGGAGAAATGGGAACTAGAATATTTGTTCTGTTGGGAAATAACTCTGTGGGGAGAGTGTTTATTCTGCCGGGGAAATCGGGAGCTTGGGTTGTATGCCAATCTACTGGGGATTCCTTGTTTTATGGAGAACTCTGCTGGTGAATCGGAGGAAGTTGGATAGTATTCCACCGGGGTTGAAGTTTTGGACTCCGCTGGTGATGAAAGTTTAGAGTATTCTGGCTCCGCTGGGGATCGGGAGTTTTTTAGAAACTTAACTCTGATGGGAATTTTAAAATTTAACTCCGATGGGGATATGTACTTCAAGGTTTTAGCTCCGTTGAGGATCTGAATGACATACTGTAGGGGATTTCTTCTGGAATAGCCGAAAGACATTTTCCTATACTTTCGACCTATCAGTAATTATCCTTTCTTATTTCGTTTTATTTGTAAGCAGTGATTATATTCAAATGCATATGCTCATTTAACAAATCATTGGACGTTTTCAAATAAAACATAATTGTAAAAAGAAAGAAAAGGCAAGCAAATTTCTGACTTTGAAGCATTTTTGTATTAACTTTGTAAGTATTTTTGTACAAAGGAGACAGTCATCCTAGTAAGAGAACGTTGTCGTAAAAATTGAGAAAATTTTTATGCAAAGAAAGATGGCTATGTGTAACAATTCCATGGGGTTCCCATTCTGCTATAACCTTCACAACTCTGGGTATCTTGTCCATTTGTTGCTTCGTCCGCGGGTGATTGGATTGATCAGAAGCTTGGATCTTGTCCATGAAGAGATTGTTCTTAAAGTGATCCGACGAGACATAGTCATACGCTTTAATTCCCTAACTTTTGCCTGGACCGCCCTTTCAGGTTTTCAGTCCACCGGGAAACCCTTTTTTGCCCAAGTCGCCCTTTCGGGTTTTTAACTTTCCGGGTGTACATATTTTTTATTTATCCCTAATTTTTGCCTGAACCACCCTTTCGGGTTTTCGATTCACCGGGATGCCCATTTTTCCCAAGTCGCCCTTTCGGGTTTTCAACTTGTCGGGTCATTTTATGCGTAGTATCTTTTAACTATGTTTGTGTTTGCAGGGTGCGGCAGGTCGTCGCCATCCATGGTGGTCAGAATCATAGCCCCACCAGAAAGGATGTTCTTGATCACAAATGGTCCTTCGTAGGTAGGAGTCCACTTGCCCCTGGGATCACTTTGCGGCAAGATGATCCGCTTGATTACAAGATCTCTGACTTGATATACCTGACGTCTGACTTTCTTGTTGAAAGCCTTGATCATCCGTGTTTGATACATCTGACCATGACAAACAGCAGTAAGTCGCTTCTCGTCGATTAAGTTTAGTTGATCAAGCTGGGTCTGAATCCAATCGTCTTCACTTAAACCAACATCCTTCATAATCCTCAAGGAAGGAATCTGAACTTCCATAGGTAAAACAGCCTCCATGCCATATACCAAAGAAAAGGGGGTTGCCCCAGTTGAAGTACGCGCCGTGGTACGATATCCGTGCAGAGCAAACGGTAACATCTCATGCCAGTCCTTGTAGGTGACTGTCATCTTTTGAATGATCTTCTTGATATTTTTGTTTGCGGCTTCAACAACACCTTCATCTTTGGCCGATAGGGAGATGAATTGTGATGTTGAATCTTGAACTGCTCGCACAGAGCGGTGATTACAGTGTTGTTCAAATTTGTACCGTTGTCCGTGATGATCTTGTCGTGGATACCATACCGGCATATGAGATTCTGCTTGATGAAGCGGGCAACCACATTCTTTGTAACGGAGGCGAAGGAAGCTGCTTCGACCCACTTGGTAAAATAATCAATAGCGACCAAGATGAAGCGATGTCCATTAGATGCCGTAGGCTTGATCTCTCAAATCATGCCAATTCCCCACATCGCAAATGGCCAAGGAGCTGTCTGAACGTTGAGATGAACTGGAGGAATATGTACCTTGTCAGCATAGACTTCGCATTTGTGACAAGTACGAGAATATTGATGACAGTCAACTTCCATGGTAGACCAGTAGTAGCCTTCCCTTAGAATCTTCTTAGCCATCGTATGTCCGCTTAAGTGGGTGCCAAATGTGCCACTATGTATTTCAGTCATGATCAACTCGGCTTCAACCTTATCCATACAACAAAGTAGAACACAATCATGGTTGTGCTTATATAAGATACCATTGCCCAGGAAGAACTTGGTAGAAAATCTCCTTAAGAACTTTTTGTCATTGACTGAAGCTCCTTCAGGGTATTCTCGAGTATGGAGATACCTTTTGATTTCATGAAACCAGGGTTGTTCCACTACTTCTTCGGCATTAATCTCATGATAGTGCACATATTCGTCCATTCGCTCTATGGTGATTTGGGGAGCCTCATTATCCCAGTTGAGTTTAAACATGGAAGACATTGTAGCCAAAGCATCCGCTAGCTGATTTTCTTCTCGCGGGAAGTGCTCAAAGGTAATCTGCTCGAAATGAGGCAACAATGTCAAGACATGTTCTTTGTATGGGATAAGATTAGGATGTTTGGTGTCCCACTCTCCTTTGATTTGACTGATAACCAAAGCTGAGTCCCCAAATACAATCCTAGATTTGATTCCCAAGTCAATTGCGGCCTTGAGACCAAAGATACAGGCTTCATACTCGGCCATGTTGTTGGTACAGCTGAAGCAGAGTCTAGCAGTAAAAGGTGTGTGGCAACCTTCTGGAGAAATAAGTTCGCGCCGATACCGTTGCCAAGTGCATTTGAAGCACCATCAAAGTACAAGGTCCATCGGGAACCTTGTTTAGGTCAGTCATACGATCTGTTACCTTCAATGTTGTCCAATGTCATAATGTCCTTGTCAGGGAAGTCGAACCTCATTGATTGGTAATCTTCGACGGCTTGATGAGCTAGATGGTTAGCTAGTACACTCCCCTTTATAGCTTTTTGGGTTTTGTACTGGATATCATACTCTGCCAGGATCATTTGGCATCTAGCGATTCTTCCGGATAAAGCAGGTTTCACGAAGATGTACTTAATCGGGTCCATTTTCGAAATCAACAAAGTGGTGTGTGTCAACATATACTGTCTTAGCCGGCGAGCAGCCCATACCAAAGTGCAAAAAGTTTTCTCGAGCAGTGAGTAGCGAGTCTCACAGTCGGTAAATTTTTTGCTAAGGTAATAAATGGCATGCTCTTTTCGGCCAGACTCGTCATGTTGGCCCAGTACGCACCCCATTGAGTTATCCAAAACAGTCAGATACATGATTAAAGGCCTTCCTTCGACGGGTGGCATCAATATAGGAGGTTCCAACAAATGCTCCTTGATCTTATCAAAAGCAACTTGACAATCATTATTCCATTCAACCACCTGATCTTTCTTCAACAGCTTGAAGATTGGTTCACAGGTAGATGTTAGGTGAGAGATGAACCTTGCAATATAATTTAAGCGTCCCAAGAAACCTCTGACCTCCTTTTCAGTGCGGGGGGCAGGCATTTCTCGTATAGCTTTGACTTTAGCAGGATCAACCTCAATGCCTTTGTTACTAACAATGAATCCCAAAAGTTTACCGGACCTGACTCCGAAAGTGCACTTGCTAGGGTTCTGTCTGAGCTTATATTCCTTTAACCCGACAAACAGCTTCTGCAGATGGTCTAGGTGTTCTTCTTCTGTTTGTGAACGGGCTATCATGTCATCTATGTAGACTTCAATTTCATGATGTATCATGTCATGAAACAAAGATACCATGGCTCGCTGATAGGTTGCACCAGCATTCTTCAGTCCTAATGGCATCACTTTATAACAGAGGTACCCCACTGCATAACAAAAGTAGTCTTCTCCATGCCTTCGGGGGCCATTTTGATCTGGTTGTATCCCGAGAATCCATCCATGAAGGAAAATACCTTGTGTTGAGCTGTATTGTCAACCAAGATGTCGATGTGTGGTAGTGGAAAATCATCTTTAGGGCTAGCCCTGTTTAGGTCTCTGTAGTCCACACACATTCTGACTTTGCCGTCCTTGTTAGGCACGGGCACAATGTTAGCGAACCATTGTGGATAGGAAGTAACAGCCAGGAAGCCAACATTGAACTGCTTCATCACTTCGGCTTTGATCTTTTCGGACATGTCGGGCCTCATTCGGCGAACTTTCTGTTTGATTGGTGGACAGTCTTCTCTTGTAGGGAGACGGTGAACCACAATATCCGTATCCAATCCCGACATGTCTTCATAGGACCAAGCGAAGATCTCAACATATTCATTCAACAGCTAAACTAAACGCTGACATTTGGCTCCAGGTTGGCACCCACTTTAACCTCTTTCTTGTCTTCCTCTGTTCCCAAATTGATAGTCTCTAGCAATTCTTCATGGGGCAGAATAGCCCTTTCCTCTTGTTGCAAAAGTCTAGCTAACTCTCCAGGCACTTCACAGTCTTCATCACCTTCGTACTCGGCATGATTGACCAAATCTTCAGAGTCACCGAAGGCCAAAGCAGAATAGTCACCCATGGAATCCGGAGTGGATGGGTACCTGCATTTTGTGAGTGTGGGTGTGTGTAAGGGATAGCCATCCTTAAACAAAACAAAATGTAAAAGGAAAGAAAATGAACACAACAGTTTATAGATGAAAACGTCCAATGATTCATTAAAATGGCATATGATAATGAAGAAATCAAGCCCTTACAGATGGACCTATATGCCCCAGGAAAGGCACAAGGCAAAAAGAGTGTACGAATTGTTTAATTATTACAGACCAAACAGGAAATTATTCAAAGATAAATTACTGATTGATGAAAGTGACGGGAACGAAGTCTTTCACCTCCCAGTTGCTTAATCCTCCTTCAATGGTTGGAAAGATCCAATCTTCAAAGTTGTCTTCTTCATCATCATCTTCTAAGGCATGAATTCCATGGTGAGTGATTTTTAAGGGTGGTCCTCCAGCCCGGGAGCGACGCACGGCTTTCTGGCCAGCAGTAGTAAAACCTAGTCCGAACTTGTCCGTCTTGTGAGGAAAATCAGGCAGTTGCCCCCACACTGTACTTCTTCCTTATTTGATTACAACCTCCGCATCTTTAAGGGATGCCATCCGGGACACAGGCTTGGAAATGATCGACACATCAGTCATTGTCTTTGCTACTGCGACTTTAGGAGAAACCTCTTCAAAGTGTTAGAAAGGCGTTTCTATGAATTCTCCATCTAACTCCACATAGAAGAAAAAAGTTAAGGTGACTTATCATATACTCCTCCTCACCATGAACTGTTATGATCTTACCCTGAACTGGATACTTTAGCATTTGGTGTAGAGAAGAAGTGACTGCCCCAGCGTTATGGATCCATGGCCTTCCCAACAAGCATGAATATGAAGGACGGATGTCCATCACATAGAAAGTAGAGTTGAAAATATCTGTACCCACTTTGATTGGAATGTCCACTTCTCCGTGAACCATCCTCTTAGAACCGTCGAAGGCTCTAACAACGATGTTACTGGGCTTTAGGGTCAAACCTTCGCAGTCCAATCTGTCCAACGCCTTCTTTGGTAGAACATTTAAGGACGAATTGGTATCTACCAGAACATGAGCAAGTGTGGTCCCCCTGCACTCTACCGAGACATGCAGTGCATCGTTATGCTTTCTTCCCTTAGGGGTCAAATCAACATCAGAAAAACCAAGACCATTATCGGCTATAAGGCTAGCCACACACTCTTGAAACTGGTCAGCAGAAGTTTCTTTAGGCACGTGTGCCGTCTTCAGAAATTTGATCAAGGCTTTGGCATGAGCCTCGGAGCAGAGTAAGAGAGCCAACATGGAGATTTTTGAAGGGGTTTGCCCTAGCTGCTCCACGACATCGTAGTCGCTCTTCTTGATTATCTTTAAGATTTCTTCCATCTCTTTTTGGGTGGTCTCGGGGATAACCACAGTCTGAGCCTTCGTCCTGACAGGCGCTTCTTGTATCCCCTTTCCCTTATTGGTAGTAACATCAGAGGGTCTAGCTTCGGGAGCATCAAATTCTTCAATTACCGGGCTTTGCACAGAGGGCTTGACAGGTACATAAACTCTCGAGGGTCCGAAGGCTGCCCGTGGAGGAGCAATCTCCGGAGAGAAGATCCTTCCGCTGCGAGTTATCTTGCTTGTTCCCGCAATATTCCCTATATCAGGGATTTCATCATCGGCATTCTCTTCGGCTGATTCGATCTGCTTGATACCATGGTAAAATATTTCTTCTCCGTAATTCAATGGTATCGTCTTGTTATATTTATACGGGACAGGCCCCGGCATGGTAATTTTCAACGGTACAAACTTAGGATCAGGCGTAATCTTAACAGGCCTTTTGCAGGTCTTGGAAAGATCGTCGGAGATGGTTATTATAGCAATGTCATTGATTGGAGTATCAAAGGTAACATGAGTAACATGAGTGATAGTAGCGACATGAGTCTTTTGAAAGAGGATCTCTTGGGTATCCATCAAGCGTTGGATGCCTGATTTCAACAGTGGGCAGTCAGTTTGCAAGTTTGAACAAAAGTAACAGTCTTTTCCACAACCTGGGAATATCCCGGCTTTCATCAAATTCACTTTAATCATTGGTAACAGAGTCATTAATTCATTAACGGCGATAACATGAAGATCTTCCATAACGGCATGGACATTATGACCGTGCTTGGGCATTGGGGCAGAAATCACATTCGGCTTTTCGGGCACATCGAACTCTACTTCCTGGGCGTCTATTAGGTCTTGGATCTTGTTTTTAAGAGCCCAACAGTTGTTGGTATCATGCCCTACATTGTCCGAGTGGTATGCACATTTTGCATTGGAGTGATAATAAGGAGAAGAGGTATTGGGGTTTTTCGGCGCTTCTTTCAAGTTGGTAAGGTTCAGCTTTAACAGATGAGGGAGGACTTGAGCCGGTGCCATATTGATTCGTGTGAATTGCCGTTGTGGCCTTTCTACCCTTTGCTGATTAGCTCTTGGTTGATTGCTGCGAGGTTGATCAGTTGAGGAGTTTTGGATCATCACAGCCCCCACCGTTGGTCAGCGCTCTGTTCTCCCTTGGTTTCTCTGGGTGTGAACAACAAAAACTTCCTTCTTAGCTGGGAAGGTCTTCTTAATAGCAGTGGAAGCGGAGGCATCCTTCTGATTTTTACCACTTTTAATGCCACCTTTAACCCTTTCACCGGTCAGAATTAATTCGGTGAACCCTGCAGATAAGCTCCCGATCAAGTGATTGAAGAATGGGCCAGACAGGGTCCCTAAAAACATGTCAACCAGCTCTCTATCCGACAATGGTGGCTGCACCCTTCCAGCTAGATCCCGCCAATTATGGGCATACTCCTTAAATCCCTCATTAGAGGCCATACCCATACTCTGTAGTTGAGTACGAGTAGGCGCTAAATCTGCGTTGTATTGGTATTGTCGGTAGAAAGCAGCAGCCAAATCTTCCCAGTTATGAACATCAGATCTCTCAAGTTGATAGAACCAGTCCAATTGCGTGCCTGACAAACTATCTTGAAAAAAGTGGACCCAAATATCCTTATCAGAAGAGTGAGGTTGGATCTTTCTGATGTAGGATCTCAGATGGATCTTTGGACAGGACAAACCATCATACTTAGAAAATGTAGGTACTTTGAACTTGGGGGGAATGACGATCCCAGCAACCAAGTCTAGTTCTTCGAAATCTAACCCAGGTACCCTTTGCAACTCCATGACTGCCAACTGATCCTCAAAATTTTTATACTTATCATCAGCCGGGGGATATTGCTGTTCGGAATAATCTTTGTCCTCTTCCTCTTCTTCTTCTACAGCTTCAGATTCAGAGGGCATTGTAACTCCTTTTCCTTTACCAACCCCTTCGTCAAATGTTGAGGGAAATTCCAGAACTCACCTAGCCTGATGCTCAAATCTCCTTCCCATAGTGGCTACCCCAACTCTTTTCTTTTTCTTCCTTTCTGGTTCCTTCTATTTCTCTAATAGTGCTTTAAGATCCTCTTGACCCTTTGCTAAGGTCATGAGGAGTTGCTGGAATTGCGAATTCTGTGCTTGCAGATCTTTAACCGTCTGCTCTAAATCCATCTTGCTGAAATAAACAGCAGAAAGATAAGGAAACCTGGTGTGAAGACCTGTTTATGCATATGATGAATGATATGTTAATTCATGTAATGCATTCAGGGATTCAGAAATTCAAATTTGTTGCAAACAAAAAGAACGCACGTCATATTAAGAAGAAATTTGTTAGTACATAAATGCCCTATGGGCAAAATATTACAAAATTCTTAATGTAAAAAGACATTGTGCATCCTCTTTGGTGTGATGTAAGTGTTGAGAGTTTCCTCTTCGTGCAGTCGGCAGGTAAGTTCCAAAACCTTCTTCTCACTGGCATAGAAGCTGGCTTCAAAAGTATTCCATTCTTCTATGAGTTGTATCCAACTCTTTTTTAATTCTTCCAATGATGTAGGCATGTCAGGATGTAGGAGGGTGTATGGAACCTCTCCTTCCATAACAGGCTCTTTGATCACGGGGAGAATATGAGGGTAAGGCATCATAAGACTCTGGGCGCGGGTTCGTACCCACTTGAGGTAGGGCTCAAGGGGGATGGAATTCTTGTGCCCCATTGTCTTACTGTCCACTTTGTTGGGCATCCTCCAAGCTTGGATAAACCTTTGTTGAAGTCTTAGCGCATCGTTGTCGAAGTCAAAAACTAGGTTAGGAATCAGCATATCATGAGGGCCATCTCTCCGGGCATACCCAAATTGCCTTAGAGCTAAACAAGGGTTGTAGGTAATGCCTCCCCTAATGCCAAGTAGTGGGACATTATGGAACTCTCCACAACGGTCAATGATGATGACATTTTCTCTGGACTGAGAACACCAATGAACATCAGAATGTGTGACGGTCATCAACCGTTGTGACCATCTTAAACCCTGCTCATTCTTCAAAACTGATTGGGGTAGGTGAGAAATAAACCACCTTGCTAGAAGAGGAGTACAACACATGAGAACACCTCTTTTCCTCATTGTTCGTGTGAGAAATGAGTGTAGGATGTCCCCA
Source organism: Vicia faba (assembly GCA_948472305.1). NCBI lineage: Eukaryota > Viridiplantae > Streptophyta > Magnoliopsida > Fabales > Fabaceae > Vicia > Vicia faba. The sequence goes on along the minus strand of CATIWC010000977.1, from coordinate 2,601 downwards.
AGCAATGTAGGTACAGGATTCCGAGATATGAAAATCTTGACGGTATTCACATCTATAAGCTGATCAGGGTTTGGGAACAAGACCAACCCATAGATGAGAAGTTCTACAATCACCTCAAAAGCTTGTAGATCTAGAGAATTCCAGCAGTCTTGTGCCTTCTCAAATAGAAACTTTGCCAAGAAACCCTTGACACCACTTCTGGTTTCCCAATGACCTTTGATATCATATGGTTGCAAGTGTAAGGCTTGAGCAATGTCTTCAGGCTTTGGTTCTCTTTCCGTACCGTTGTAGGGTAGTTAATGGAGAATAGGAATCCTCAGGAGTTGAGAAAATTCCTCCAAAGTAGGTACTAGTTGGTAATCGGGGAATGTGAAACAGTGGTGTAGGGGGTCAAAGAACTAGAAGAGAACTTTCACCATGTCTTCTTCAATGTTGGAGTTGACCAAGTTGAGAAGTCTACCATGTCTTTCACTGAAGAGAGAATTCTCTGGAATTTTGGAAGTAAGCTCCTTGAGTTGAGGAGGGATTCTCACAAGGTTGACTTGGATTGTTTTCCTGCGAAGAGATTCCATGACCTACAAAACAAGAACAAAGATGAAGATCCAAACCCTTGAAGTGGTTAGTGGATGCATATGATGCTTTATGATGTTCATGATGTATGCATAAGCATATGTACAAACAAGTCACACAAGATCCTAGTTTCAGGCTTGCATGAGGTTTCATAGGTAAGTACCCTCTTGAAGTTAGTTGGCTCAACCTGTCCTATAAATAGTAACCGGGTTCTAAGGATCTCAATATCACTGGATTATTTTCTGTGTTCATTGTTTCAGTTTAGCCACTTGACTGGCGACCGAAATATTCCAAGAAAACAACCCTCAATGAGTGTAGTATCGAGTATCTACCAACTTTGGACTGCACCAAAGCCGATCATCTCACTACCCCTAAAAAAGGCCAAGATGGTCAAGTAAGGTTCTAAGAGTTCATTAGTGCTTCATGACATCACTCAACGGCCCCGTATTCTCTTTGATTGACTCAAAGGCTACCGGTACTCACAAATATGTCACACTAATATAGCTATTGTTTCAACCATGTCGGTATACCCCGCACAAATTCCACAATGTATTGCTATTTACCTATGAATGTTTCCCAAAAATCCGGGTGGAGGATTAAAACCCAAACAAGAGAACCAAATGTAAAGCAATCAAAGAAATCAAGATAAGCATGCAAAGGTGATCTAAACCCTAAGGTTACTCCACTTTTAGTTAAATCCCCAACAGAGTTGCCAGTTCGGTGATACGGTGGGAGAACTGACTTGAGGTTTTGCGCTTGTGTTCTCAAATGTTTCAGTTTAGCAAGAGTCGCCACCGACTTTTTATTTTATCCTAAGGAAAGGTCAAAAAGCACAGGAAAGACCTTTGAGATGTTTTATTGGGTTCGGGGAGTAGATTATGAAAAGGGAAGGTGCAAGCAACCTTTTCATCCATGGTTATTCATGGGCTCTTAGTTACTTGTTTAGATCACTTGCTTTGCTTTTCCAATTGTTTGAAATGGTGCTTTGTGTGTGGTTTTGAAAGATGTTTTGAAAAGAGGCCATCGTTGTGGAAACCTTTGTAATGATTCTTGTTTGAATGTATACAAAGATATTTTTGTCTTTTGAAAAGATTTCAATGTTTGAAAGTTTGATTTGGGAAATGCTTTGAAATTGTGTTATGAGGTGTGTTTGAAAATAGCAAGGATGTTTTTGCAAGCTTTGATCAAGTAACTAAGAGCTATCTACCCTACTTTACTCAAATATCTTTCCTAATGTTTTTAACCCTTTTGATAGTATTGTTTCACCATTGCATTTGGTGAACAACCTTGTGTTAGGATGTTTAAACGGGACAGGCACGGGTCATCGTATAGACCATGATAACAATTGTGTCAAGTATCATCAATAGCGTCATCGAGGGACTATGATCTTTTGTTTTGTTTTTGTTTTGCCAAAGTACCCAACATGCATACCATGGCCCATTTTTGAAGGCAACAAGTGGATTGTAACCCTAGGGGTGCAAGTGTGCATTGTGTTTAATTTTCATGCATTTTTGTCTTTGATTAGGTCAAACTATTTGTTGATTTGGATTTTTGCATACAAACCCTAATTCTCTAATCATGGCATAATTGAAAGCGTAAAGTGCGAGAATTTAAAATTCTAAGCTATTACAACATGATTATAGAGATGGGGGTACAATCTTTGAATGGGGGGTATTTGACAAGAAATATAAACCCTAATTTACTATTACATCCAAATTGAATTCACAATGCATAAAATATTAAATAGACAATATTTAAATAAAATAAATAAATAAATATATATAATAATATGAATTATGCAAAAAGGTTTTTGTTTGTTTATGTATGTAAAAGTATTTAATGTAAAAAATAAAGAAATAAATAAAAGATTTATTTTAATTTCTTAAGGGTAAAACCCTAGTTTCTTTAAGAAAATAAAATGTTATATTATTTATATATAATAAAATATATTAATATATGTGAAAATGAAATATACTTAGAAAAAAGTATTTTTTAGTATAAATAAACATAAAAGTAAAAAATGTAATATTT